>OX387257.1:5605391-5620391 GCA_947562095.1 Branchellion lobata | reverse complement strand
ATGGAAAAAAAATAACAAAAATAAAATTGAAAAAAATAAAAAAAATAAAAATAACAAAATGAAAAAAATAAAAATAATAAAAATAACAAAACGAAAAAAAATAAAATAAAAATAAATAATCTTAACAAAGGTTAATGCCTTTAACAAAAATATGTACATTGAACAGAAGATAACACCTTCAACAAAGGTAACAGTGCAATGAAAAACATCATTAGACGGACCCATCTGATCTTCATAGCAATTTTCAAAACACAAAATATGACAAAATATTCACCAATTCATCACTATAATTCAACAATTCACCACCAATTCACCACCACAACTCACCAATTCACCACCACCATTCATCAATTCACCACCCCAATCCATAAATTCATCACCACAACTCACCAATTTACCACCACCATTCATCAATTCACCACCAGCACTCATCAATTCACCACCATAATCCATCAATTCACCACCACCATTCATTAATTCACCACCACAATCCATCAATCCACCACCACATTCCATCAATTCACCACCACAACTCACCAAATCACCACCACAATTCATCAATTCACCACCACAATTCATCAATTCACCACCACAATTCATCAATTCACCACCACATTTCATCAATTCACCACCACAATTCATTGGTTTAGTGGTCTCGTTGCTAAAAACAGCAGTAGTTTACATTATTTTTTTTGCGCAAAGTTCATTAGGATGAGAACTGATCGGGATTGTAAAGTCATTCAAAAGAACCAATGAAAAAATCAAAAATCAAAATAAGAATAAACATAATAAGAATGAAAAATAAAATGGAATAAAAATAAGAAAAATAAAAAAATATTAATCGAAAAAAATGAAAAAAATAAGAGGATTAATAAATCCAATAATTATCATGTAGTATTGAAGCTTAAAAGTTTTAAAGGTCGCAATGTCACGTGTTGTGTGTGGTGTTGTATGTAGTGTTGTATGTGGTGTTGTATGTGGTGTTGTATGTGGTGTTGTATGTGGTGTTGTATGTGGTGTTGTGTGTGGTGTTGTGTGTGGTGTTGTATGTGGTGTTGTATGTGGTGTTGTATGTGGAGTTATGTGTGGTGTTGTGTGTGGTGTTGTATGTGGTGTTGTATGTGGTGTTGTATGTGGTATTGTATGTGGTGTTGTATGTGGAGTTATGTGTGGTGTTGTGTGTGGTGTTGTATGTGGTGTTGTATGTGGTGTTGTATGTGGTGTTGTATGTGTTGCTGCATGTGGTTTTTTATGTGGTGTTGTATGCGATGTTGTATGTGATGTTGTATGTGATGTTGTATGTGATGTTGTGTTGCGTGACGTTATGTAAGATTTTGTCATGATATGTGCTGTTTTGCAATGTTATGTTATGTTGTGTTGAGTGCGATGTTGTTGTATGAAGGGCTTTTTGGCGTTATGTTGTGTTATGTAGTTGTATCTGGCGTTATGTTGTGTTATGTAGTTGTATCTGGCGTTATGTTGTGTTATGTAGTTGTATCTGGCGTTATGTTGTGTTATGTAGTTGTATCTGGCGTTATGTTGTGTTATGTAGTTGTATCCGGCGTTATGTTGTTTTATGTAGTTGTATCTGGCGTTATGTTGTGTTATGTAGTTGTATCTGGCGTTATGTTGTGTTATGTAGTTGTATCTGGCGTTATGTTGTGTTATGTAGTTGTATCTGGCGTTATGTTGTGTTATGTAGTTGTATCTGGCGTTATGTTGTGTTATGCAGTGGTATCTGGCGTTATGTTGTGTTATGTTGTGTTATGTAACGCTGTGTGCTTCAAAAGAGACTTGTCATTTTTTCTGAAGTTTAAAAATATTGACATCTCTATAAATAAACCACTAAATCCACATAAAAGCAAGTGAATATATGAATGAGTGTGCCCATGTTCAATATATGAATGCATATATATATATATATATATATATATACCAGCACTTTAGTGGGTGGTTGGGGATTAGTTTTTTAATGGCCACACAAGCCGGGTGGTCTGAGGAAGGCTCGTGTGACACCCACTGAAGGTTCGATTGAACGTTGTGGCCTCGGAACCCTACGGGGTTAATGCCACTATAACAATATTCGTATTTGTATTGTATTGCATTGCATTGTATTGTATTGTATTGTATTTTATTGTATTGTATTGTATTGTATTGTATTGTATTGTGTTGTAATGTATTGTATTGTATTGTATTGTATTGTATTGTATTGTATTGTATTGTATTGTATTGTATTGTATTGTATTGTATTGTATTGTATTGTATTGTATTGTATTGTATTGTATTGTATTGTATTGTATTTTATTGTATTGTATTGTATTGTATTGTATTGTATTGTATTGTATTGTATTGTATTGTATTGTATTGTATTGTATTGTATTGTATTGTATTGTATTGTATTGTATTGTATTGTATTGTATTGTATTGTATTGTATTGTATTGTATTGTATTGTATTGTATTGTATTGTATTGTATTGTATTGTATTGTACTGTATTGTATTGTATTGTTTTGTTTTGTATTGAATTCGGTAGAGGAGAGTGTGACGTGAAAGTGGAGAAGCTGTTGTGGAGAAATGTTAATTTGCATATGGGATAACAAAACGGAATATGGGACGAGGAAGTTGATTGGGAATCTAATCGATTCATTTGATGTGAAACGATGAAATTAATTTGAAATATTGAAATTGCATATTAAAAGTTAAAACTAAAAAACCAGTCCATTAAAAATTGATAAGAAAAAGTGAACTTGAACGGAACTGAGATGTTTTTATTTTATAATTATGGGTGTAAATGAATATTAACAATAACAAAAGTCCTGACGACTTTATGCTAAGATTTAAAAAAATAAAAATATTTGGTTAAAAATAGTTGAAAAAATAAAGAGCTACATAACTGCACAAAAAAAAAACAAAATCTTGAAACCAAAATTGAGGAAAAAGCTGGAACAAACAAAAACAGAAAAGACGGATACAACAAAAACAAAAAGAAAAACAAACTTTTCAAAATCCTATTTTTCATTCTTCTTGATTTTTCCTTCTTTTTTATTATTTTTTTTCTTTTCTTTTTTCTTTTAATTTATCATTTTCATTTTTTTCTTTTTCTTTTTCCACAGTATAGTCACGTGTTCACAAGGTCGATTATTGAAGCGATCTTTCTTCTGTTTCCTTTAATGCCACTATAATAATACTCGTGTTTGTATTGTATTGTATTTTCTGTCATGCACGTTGTTTTTTTCTTTTTTCCCTTGCATCCTCTTCAACCTTATCAATCTTTTAGTGGTTTTCTTTATCAGAATTTTGCTTATCACTTCTTTTGTTTGATTAGTTGTAAAATTACGTACGTTATTCCAACTTCAAAGACCGTTTTTATTTAAAAACGCTACAATACAGAAGAAAGGAAAGCCAATACGGGTGGAGCAAAAGAATACAAAGAAGACAAAAACAATACAGAAAAAACAAAGTAGTACAAAAAAACAAACAAAACTAATGCAAAAAAGACAAAAGAAGTACAAAAAAAACAAAAGAAATACAATAAAACAAAATAATATTTAAAAAAAAGAATACAAAAAAGAAAAAAACAATAAAAAATGACAAAAGCAATACGAAAAAGACAAAAGAAATACAAAAATGACAAAAGAAAAACAAAAATGACAAAAGAAATACAAAAATGACAAAAGAAATACAAAAAGAGCAACACACAGTCAATACTTGCAATGCTCAGCATTCCTGAGCAGCAGTTGACGGCAGGCAGAGTCATTTAGGAACAATTATCGTCACGACCCGAGCACGCCCTTCTCAGTAGCACTTGTTGAGTGGTTGAGTGGTTGAAGGGTTGAGTGGTTGAGTGGTTGAAGGGTTGAGTGGTTGAAGGGTCGAGTGTTTGACTAGTTGTGGCCTCGAAACTCTACGGGGTTAATGCCACTATAATAATATTCGTGTTTGTATTGTATTGTATTGAATTTTTAAGTGGTTAAGTGGTTGAAGGGTTAAAAGATTTTGTGGTTGAGTGGTTGAATGGTTTGGTTGTTAAGTGGTTGAGCGGTTGAGTGGTTGAGTGGTTGATTGGTTGATTGGTTGAGTGGTTGAGTGGTTGAGTGGTTGAAGAATTGAGTGGTTGAGTGGTTGAGTGGTTGAGGGGTTGAGTGGTTGATTGGTTGAGTGGTTGAGTGGTTGAGTGGTTGAGTGGTTGAGTGGTTGATTGGTTGATTGGTTGAGTACTTGAGTACTTGAGTAATTGTTTATTAACACGTTTCCATCATCACGAACTTGCGTTAGTACAAACGAAGTATTAAAAGTGAACCAATAAAAGTTAAATACCTTCGTCTGTTCAGAACTTTCAGTGAAATAAAAACAAGAATTACTAAACATAATAATATTTTTACTATATAAAAAAGATAATAATGATAACAATAAAAATAATATTTATAAAAAGATATTAATAATACAAATTTCAATATTATATAATGATAAAAATCCGAATAAAATAAATAATAAAAAAATAATAATACTGAAGTGAAATGAAGTCTCATTGAAAAGCGCTAAAGAAAGCACCTGAGACGCCTGCGTTCACTTTTAGGCGAGCACAGACCACAATTAGTAAATAATTATAAATATTATTAATATTATTTTTATTATAAATATAATTAATAAATAGAAGATAAATAACTTTGATATTTTTTAATTTTTTAAATGGTTTTGTTGCATTTGTAAAGCGCCTTTCAGCGTTTTGTTCAAAGGGATTCCCATGGAAACGGTTCAACCGGTTGTGGGTTGCTAGGCAACTAAGCCACTCTAGAATGACGTCTGTTCCCGATTTGAAACTTTTAAAAATCAAACCCGACCTTAGCCGGGAATCGAACCCTGAGCCTCATGTATTACAGCCCAACTCGCTACCATTATGCTACAGGCGCAGAATTTTCAAAAAGTTCAGAAGTAAAATTCACCATGTTAGTGAATTTAGTGAAACAATGTTCACAAGAGCAAGTTGCTCCCCCAATATTGGCGGAATGGACAGGGGGAGGGCTGGCCGTGGTTGGACTGTCATGGTAGTGAACTCTGGGGCTTCTTGCTCCAATTTAAAAACTATATTTATTATTATTATTATTATTATTATTATTATTATTATTTATTATTTTTAATAGTAATTATTAATTTCAAATATTATTTTTATTAAGTTTCGTTATACAATACAATACAATACAATACACGAATATTATTATAGCGGCATTAACCCGTAGAGTTTTGAGGCCAACTTTATTATTATTTATTATTATTAATTGTAATTATTATTTTCAATTATTGATTTTATTTATTTTCGTTATTATTATTTATTATTATTAATTGGGTTTCAATATTATTTATTATTATTAATTTGTTTTCATTATTATTCCCGATTCATTTTTGTTTAGGATGAACTGATGAATACACCAAGAACCCTTTCAAAGTTGGTTTCGAATATGCTGGAATGGTGGTTGTTAGAAAAAAATCCAACATTTGGGTTATGGACGATTGTATACTTCAAAAGTTTCAATGGTTGAGCTTACTTCTTTGAACCATTTGAATGATTGTAAAAAAACACACTTTGTTATAGCGCACAGTTTGCAAACTAGGTGCCTCCGAATCTAGTCTAATCTAATCAAATCATTTATATAGCGCTGATTCAGCACTGTTCAAAAGCGCGCTTGCTTTGAATAGATGATTGGAGGGAAGACTCTGTTGAGTGGTTGGCATCATTCAAGATAATTGGTGGCGTTGTGGTCCATTGTAGGAACTTTGAACGTTGATAAGTTTCACTGGAAATTACACGCCATGCCATGAGCAAGTGATTATCAATAAGAATAAGCATACTAGCAATAACCCTACTAATAAAATAATAGTATAAATAATAAGTATGTTAATAATAATAACTGTGCTAATAACAAAAATAATAACAAAAACACTATAAATAATAACAAAAATACTATAAATAATAACAAAAATACTATAAATAATAACAAAAAAACTATAAATAATAACAAAAATACTATAAATAATAACAAAAATACTATAAATAATAACAAAAATACTATAAATAATAACAAAAAGACTATAAATAATAACAAAAATACTATAAATAATAACAAAAATACTATAAATAATAACAAAAATACTATAAATAATAACAAAAATACTATAAATAATAGTGAAAAACAATTTAAAATCAAGAAAACCAATGACAAAAAGATAATTGGAAGTCAAACATGAGTTACAGAGTAACTTTGGAAGCTTCAAACCTCTTTGGAATCTTCAAACCTCTCTTTGGAAGCTTCAAACCTCTTTGGAATCTTCAAACTTCTTTGGAAGCTTCGTCAACGTAGTTGCTCCTTTGACTTCGATCAAGCCATCGGTGTTTGAAGCAACAATGATCTCGAATGCCATGTAGTGCAGTACACCACCATACAATGGGGTACAACTTTGGGTATTCACAATGGGGTACAACTTTGGGTATATACAATGAAATACAACATCGGGTATTTAAAATATGATACAACAATAATTAGTATTTTAAGTTATTTCAAGTATTAGTATAAGTATTTTTATTTTATAAGGTATTCTTGAAGTGATGGTATTTCCATAACTTAAAGACCCAGCGATGCAATGTTGGTGCACTAACGTATCCTGCAGTGCAGTAAAACCTACTTCAGTACGGTACAAAGTATTTTAGTGTAGTGAAAATACTGCAGTGTAGTACATTTTCATTACTCTTCACCCTCCTCATGTCAATACTAAGTATAGCTAACAGTACGAACTTGTTGAATTTGTCTTTGAACAACTGACAACATTCAATTTCTAAATTAAAGCAGTACTTGACTTTGAAAGTACTGAAAATACTTAACATCAAAACTACTGATAGTAACTAACTTCAAAACTACTGATAGTAACTAACTTCAAAATTACTGATAGTACTTAAGTCTGCACTGTCACGGTACTCGTGTGCTCTTCACGTACTGAACTCTAGTCCGCTTGCAGTGGACTGGCTCCTGTGAGGCAACCGAGATGTCTGCAGACGCCGTGCTAGCGGGTAACTGACGTGGTTGTGAAGGTCTTTTGCGGTTATTCATCTTGTTGGTGTTGTTGTTATTGTTGTTGATGTTGTAATTATTTTGGTTGGTGTTAGTTTTGTTGTTTTTGTTGTTATTGTTGTTATTGTTGTTGGTGTTGTTATTATTGTTGTTGGTGTTGTTGTTATTGTTGTTGGTGTTGTTGTTATTGTTGTTGGTGTTGCTGTTAATGTTGTAGTTATTTTTGTTGCTGTTTCTGTTAATCTTCCTCTTGTTATTGCTTTGTTGCTCTTAATCTTATTGTTTTTGTTGTCCTTGTTTTTAATATTGTTTTTTTTGTTTTTATTGTTGTTATAGCTGTTTTGTTTTATTTTTGTTTTTAATATTGTTTTCGTTATTATCGTTGTTGTCATTTTTGTTATTATTTTCGTCATTTTAAATAAAATTAATGTTGGTTTAATATTTCTTCAAAAAGGCTTAGTTGAGTTACTAACAATTGTTTACCGTTATTGTTTTTGATGTTGTTGCTGTTGTTGTTGACGTTGTTATTGTTGACGTTGTTATTGTTGACGTTGTTATTGTTGACGTTGTTATTGTTGACCTTGTTATTGTTGAAAGTGTTGTTGCGGATGTTGTTTTTGTTGTTGTTGATGACGATTCTTTATTATACTTGAAAGAATTTTCTCTTTAATGTATCACCGAGAAAAACCACCACCACCACCACCACCACCACCACCACCACCACCACCACCACCACCACCACCACCACCACCAACAACAACAACAACAACATTAACAAAAACAACAAAAGTTGTGTACGATTGTTTTTTGTACATTGGTTGAGTCAATACGCGGTTTGTAAGTTGTGTTGTGTTGTGTTGTTGTGTTGTGTTGTTGTGTCGTGTTGTTGTTTTTTGTTGTTGTGTTGTGATGTTGTGTTGTGTTGTTGTGTTTTGTTGTTGTGTTGTGATGTTGTGTTGTGTTTTATGATTTTGCGTCGGTTTTATTATGTTGAGTTGTGTTGTATAATGTTGTGTTGTGTTATTTTGTGTTGTGTTGTATTATGTTGTGTTGTGTTGTATTATGTTGTGTTGTGTTGTATTATGTTGTGTTGTGTTGTATTATGTTGTGTTGTATTATGCTGTGTTGTGTAGTTTCATGTTTCTATTTGTTTTTCGGTTGTATCATTTAATACGATACAGCAAAACGGCAATAAGTATTCAAAATTCTCAGTGATACTTGTATCAGAAATCATAATAATAATAATAAACAAATAAAAATGATAACATAAACAAAATCAATAATAAATATATATAAAAAATAATTATCATGAATAATGATATAAACAACAACAACATTAAAGAAAATAACAAAAATAAAAATAAATCATAAGGTTAATAGTAGCATCAATAATAATTATAAATCAGACGTACCAGATCCCGCTTGTCACTTGAGAATCCATCACAATCCTACAGGCAATGAGTTTGAGAAACTAAAAATAGTAATAATAAAATAAAAATAAAAATAATAATAATAGAGAAAGAAAAGATAAGAAAAATAATGAAGGGAAAAATAATAATAATAAAATAATAAAAATAATTTAATAAAATTTTAAAAATTATAATTAAGATACGATTAATAATATTATTATTAATAATAAATTAATAATATGATTTCTATCACCATAATGACCAATTAACAAAGATAATAGCTACAATAAAAATTTTGATAGAAGCCCATAAACACTGAGAAATAAAAATTAAAATAATTTTAAAAATAAATAAAATATATCTGTTTGTCTTGAAGCAGGGGGGGGGGGGAAGAAGGGGGGTGAGAAAAGGAAAGAAGAAAAGGAGAGGATGAAAGAAAAGGGAGAGAAGGGAGGAAGAGGGAGGAATGAGGGAAGGGAAAAAGAGGGAGGAATGAAGGAAGGGAGGAGTGAAAGAAGGAAGGAAGAGGGCAGAGTGAGGGAAGGGAGGAAGAGGGCAGAGTGAGGGAAGGGAGGAAGAGGGCAGGGTGAGGGAAGGGAGGAAGAGGGCAGAGTGAGGGAAGGGAGGAAGAGGGGAGAGTGAGGGAAGGGAGGAAGAGGGCAGAGTGAGGGAAGGGAGGAAGAGGGCAGAGTGAGGGAAGGGAGGAAGAGGGAGGAATGAGGTTAGGGAGGAGTGAAAAAAAGGGAAGATTGTAGCCCTAGAAAGAAGCAGAAATCGTGTTGATGGAGTTAATGCAATTAATGGCCTTCATCGGGACGAAGGATTGCATGTAAATGTCTAATGTTTATTTATAAAAACCTATCAATCTAATATGTTATATTATAATTTAAAAATATCTTTTTTCAATAAAACATCTATGTTGTAATCAGCTTAGTCCCAAAATAACTCGTGATGCAACGTGACCTATTAAGAAGATAATTGATCCATTAATTAGTGGCGTCCACTTATTTGGTGCATTTACTCACTAATTGATCAACGTTCTGTGAAGAGCGCGCGTTACTCGACGCTTACTTCGAAATGCTCTGTAAGGTTTTTAAAAAAATTATTGTTATAATAATAATAATAAAAATAAAAATAAAAATAAAAATACAAATAAAAATAAAAATAAAAATAAAAATACAAATAAAAATAATGACAATATAAACATAATATGATATAATACTAAAAAAATAGTTTAGATTTTTATTAAAAAGAAAATAATAATAATTAGTAATATTGTATACAGATTTTGTGATGGTGGTATGTGTGTGTGGAAGTGGCGTGTGGCGATTGTGGTAGTAGTGTGTGGTGGTGTGTGGCGATGGTAGTAGTAGTGTGTGGTGGTGTGTGGTGGTGTGTGGCGATGGTAGTAGTAGTGTGTGGTAGTGTGTGGTGGTGTGTGGCGAGGGTGGAAGTAGCGTGTGGTGGTGATGGTAGCAACGTGTAACGGTGGTGTGTAGTGGTGGTGTGTAGCGGTTATGTGTAGTGGTGGCGTGTAGCGGTGGCGTGTGGCGGGAGGCATGATGACTGAAAGGCGGGGAGTGAGCATATATATAGAGGGTGTGAGAGCAAGAAGAGCAGAGTTGTGTATAAAACTCGCGTTCCTCTGTTAATTCGCTGTAGTCCCGAGTGATTGCCATAGGAGTTACACACTTGATATAAATGCCATTTGTACTTAAACTAATGGAGTGACTCTTGATGGCTCAGTCGGCACAAGGAATTATGTAAGCAAGGAGGCTGTCCTGTGTCATCTGCTTCCTACCTCAAAAAGTTCGACCCTCTTCGTGTGGTGCTGGTTGTGTTTGGGTACCTTTTGAAGTTTTTGTGGTTCTAGAACTCCTAGTTTCAAAGTTGTGACTCGAACGCTTGTGGGTGTTTTAAATTTTTTCTATGGCTGTGGATTTGAATTTTCAATACTTATTTTGAAAATGCAGTTTGGGTATTAACTTTTTATTTGAAATATTAAAAGCATTTAAAAAAATATAATTTTTAAGAATATTATTTCTAATTTAATTTTTTTATATTAATTTTGTAATATAATTTTAAAAAAGAATTTCCAAAACAATGTTTTTAATTGGAGTTTTCTAAAATAATTTTGCATTTTACATCATTTTTGAAGATTATATTTTCAATCGAAGTTATTTAGTTCAGTTTCGTTTCATTGTTTCTTTTTTTGAAATAAAAAAAGACAGAATGAAGACAGCGTTTAATCAGCGCTATACAAATTCATTAATGAGATTGGATTAAATTATAATTGAATTTTTGCTTAAATTGTTGGCAAATACTTGAAATTATTTAGCAACATTGAATGTTGAGTGTTGTGGATAAACAGAATGTTGAATGTTGAGTGTTGTGGATAAACAGAATGTTGAATGTTGAGTGTTGTGGATAAACAGAATGTTGAATGTTGAGTGTTGTGGATAAACAGAATGTTGAATGTTGAGTGTTGTGGATAAACAGGATGTTGAATGTTGAGTGTTGTGAATAAACAGAATGTTGAATGTTGAGTGTTGTGGATAAACAGAATGTTGAATGTTGAGTGTTGTGAATAAACAGAATGTTGAATTTTGAGTGTTGTAGATAAACAGAATGTTGAATGTTGAGTGTTGCAGTAACATGGATGTTGAGTGCTGCGGTAACATGGATGTTGATTATTGCGACAGGAGAGAGATGGGGAGTTGGAGGTGGAAGGCGATGTTGCTGGTCACTCTGCTGTGTTTCAAAGGTGGGTAGATGGGTGGGGTGGTTGGGGCAGTTGGGTGGGTGGTTTGGGTGGGTGGGTGGGTTGGGGTGGGTGGTTGAGATGGGTGAATGTTGGAGTGGTTGAGATGCGTGAATAGATGAAATGAGGTAGATTAAACGGATGAAAAGACGAGCAAAAAAGTAAAAAAAAAACAATAGTTAATAAACGGTTCGAAAAAAAGCTTTGAACAACAGGCTTGAAACCCCAACACAATGAGGCTTGTTCACTGGTGTTTTTATATTACTTTTCAACTTCTGAGAAGAAAGATCCACGGAAGGGGTGAGTCAGGCAGGGAGTTATTTATTGCTTGCCTGCCACCGAGACACAATGGCCACTGTTTATGGGCTGCAAGAGATAACAAAAAAAAGTTGTTTATGGGGGGGTCTCTCCATGAACATTGAAAACACTTCTTTGAAAAAGGCTTTGATCGCTTATACTTCAGTAGGAATCGAATCGAGGTTATTTGGTTGGTAAAATAAGCAAACAAATTTATTTGATTGGTAAAATAAACAAACAAATTTATTTGATTGGTAACTTTAATAAATATATTTGACTTTTTTGTAAACCAGTAACAAAGCCTTCCCTTATTGAAAAAAAAAGATTTTTATTTTTTCAATTTTGAAATAAAGCTGGTGAGTAATCAATATGAACAACAATACTTAATAATTTTGAGTATAATTCACTTTTTAAAGCGCCAAGGCAAGCAACCAAAAAACAAACGATAGTTTTAGTTTCGACCCAACAAGCAAGCGCTTGGGAGGAGTCATTACTGTCGACTGGTCTTTTCGAACCCCGGACCTTTGCGTCAACTTGTCACTGTAGTTTCTATACGAGAAAGGAAGGTGTAGGTAGACAAAGGAACTAACGCCCGCGTACTGTAACAAAGAAGGTTGAATAAGAAGGTATAAAAATATTAAAAGGTAAAACGGTGATGTGTGTTTAAGCAAATAAATGAAGGATGAGAAAATAGGTGGAGCATCTATAAAAAAATGAACCAACAAAATGAATAATCATTATAAAAATATAACCAATGATAAAATTAATAATAATAATATTAATAAGGATAATAACAACAACAATAATAATAATAATAATAAAAAAAAAAAAATAATAATAATAAAAATAATAATAATAATAATAATAATAAAAATAATAATAATAATAATAATAATAATAATAATAATAATAATAATAATAATAATAATAATAATAATAATAATAATAATAATAATAATAATAATAATAATAATAATAATAATAATAACAAAAAAAAAGTAATACTTATAATAATAATAATATTATTATTATTATTATTTTTATCATTATTAAAAAAAATGGATCAATTCTTTTTCCAGACTCCATCAAACACTGCGTTCTTGAACAGTGTAGAATCAGCGCTAGAAAAATGATTAGATTGGATTAGATTATATTATATTAACCAATACCACTGCGTACTTGCTTGTACTGTTGCATGTTTCACTGAGCCACGTGATACTCCGAAGCGATCCCAAGTTTGAAGTGATTTTGAAGGAAGGAACGATTGTGGTGACAGGGTTGAGCGCAAGGAGCAACAGAGCAAACATTGCATTTAACTGTGTTACCCACAATACTTCTGTCAATTGAGGTTTTTGTATAATATTTCTTTGAACACATGTTCTCTATACTACTCTGTGAGATCATGTTCTCCATAATATTCCTGTGAACTCATGTTCTTTATAATCTTCCTGTATACTCATGTCTTTATAATCTTTATATTGTTGCGTGTTTGGTGCGATGTTTCTTTCTCAAATCGATATGATACTAATGTTTATCTACTGATGTATTACTCGTATTTATTGGTGTCTGATGTATACAATACAATACAAGCACGAATATTATTATAGTGGCATTAACCCTGTAGAGTTTCGAGGCCAGAATGTAGTAATTTTATTTACTGGTGTTTGATGTGTTCATTGTATCTAGGTAGGTCTCATGAAACAATCCTTGTTCTCATACTCCGTGGAAGTTCTCATACTCCGTGGAATGGTACTTTATGCCTGTATCTCATGCCAATATTGTATTAAAACGGTAACTTACTTTGAATGCCTGATCATCGGGCTCCAAAACAGCTTTTGTATGGAGAGCTCAATACAAAGAAGCAACCAGCTTATAAGGCAAAATTGCGGCTTGAAGACACCCTCAAAAAGACTTCAGGTAAACAGGACTTTGCCACGAAGACTTGGGAGTCTTTAGCCGCAAACAGAAACCAATGGCGTGGTCTGGTGGCATAATGCTTCCAGACAACAGAGAAGACAGGAAGATTGACCAAAAAGAATGACAGCAGAAGAATCTCCAACATCTTACATCTGTCCAGTCTGTGGTAGAGACTGTGAGACAAGGATCGGACTGTGCAGTCAGCTAAGAGCCGTGGTCATTTTCAATCTTGAAGAACCCGTATCAGCTTACTTTTTAATTCCACCTATACCTCATACACCCAGTTACCAGACCCCTGATTTATTCGCCCATACTTCACAATTTTAGTTTTTCTAATAACCTCTCAAAAACTCCAGCCCTTATTTCATTCTCATGGTTTTATTATTTTAATAATCTTTTTGCTTCAGGTCATATAACAATATTTTATACCCACAATTAAAAAATTGTAATATTTTAATGGCTCTACTTTGTATAATAACAACGAATGCATATACATATACAGCATGTATATAATTATAATAGAAACTATATAATACTGTAGGATATGTTACATAACGTGATGTTGGCGCGAAGGAACTGCGGGAGAGAGAAGTCTGTTTGAAGTGACAGCGTTCAACTCTTCATTATAACGTTGCGGCGTGAAAACAAGAACAACAAAGAAATAATAATAATGATATTTATTTTAGAAAAATAATAATAATTTTTTAAAATTATGATAGCAGAAATATCAATATATGCTGGAGATATACTGGCCTCGAAACTCTACGGGGTTGATGCCACTATAATAATATTCTTGTTTGTATTGTATTGTATTGTATTATACTGTATGAACTAATAAAAACTAGGAGAAAAATGAATAATAATAATAATAATAGTAAGGGAAAAACAACAGAAAAAACTGACAATGATAATATGAGAATAATAACAAGAGATTGATAAAAATATTAAAAAGACAAATGTAAACAAAGGAGCAATAACGGAAGAAAGACGAAGTGACACTATTATAATGAAGATTAAAAAACAATTATAGTGGAATAAAGATAAAAAGATTATTGAGAAAACAAAACAATTAATGACAAAATAATGAGGCAGAATAAAAGGAGAAGAGAACGAGTAGAAAGAGGAGGAGGAGGAGAAGGAGGAGGAGGAGGAGGAGGAGGAGGAGGAGGAGGAGGAGGAGAAGGAGGAGGAGGAGGAGGAGGAGGAGGAGGAGGAGGAGAAGGAGGAGGAGGAGGAGGAGGAAGAGGAGGAGGAGGAGGAGAAGGAGGAGGAGGAGGAGGAGGAGGAGGAGGAGGAGGAGGAGGAGGAGGAGGAGGAGGAGGAGGAGGAGGAGAAGGAGGAAGAGGAGGAGGAGGAGGAGGAGGAGGAGGAGGAGGAGGAGGAGGAGGAGGAGGAGGAGGAGGAGGAGGAGGAGGAGGAGGAGGAGGAGGAGGAGGAGGAGGAGGAGGAGGAGGAGGAGGAGGAGGAGGAGGAGGAGGAGGAGGAGGAGGAGGAGGAGGAGGAGGAGGAGGAGGAGGAGGAGGAGGAGGAGGAGGAGGAGGAGGAGGAGGAGGAGG
>OX387257.1:5580391-5595391 GCA_947562095.1 Branchellion lobata | reverse complement strand
CCCAACCTCTCTCTCCTCCCCCTTCCCCCCTCCTCACACAGAACATGGCAAAACATAAATGGATTAAAAAAAACGAAAATCTACACATTCCAAAACTAGGTTACCTTTTAAACTGCCTAGCAACCAATCAAGGAATTTGTAAGAATGGAAAGAGAATCATTTTAATCATTATTTTTATAATTATTATCATAATTATAATTTCATACTTAATCTTTTCGATATGTTGGTGTTATCATATCAATCATGCATCTGTGGTGCAGGTCTTCTCATAACTGTAGCATATCACATAAGCCTAACCCTAACCCTAACCCTAACCTTAGAGCTAGTGGTTTTACCTTATTGTTGTCAGCTCGTTCCACAATCGATAAATTCTAATCAAAAAATTTTTTTGCAGTAACTTCATTATAATGAGATTTATTTGAAATATATATTTGGTATAATAATAATAATAATAATAAATAGCAATAATAATAGTAATAATGAAAATAAAAATGATATAAATAAAACTATTATTATTATTATATTTATTTGTTATTATTATTATTATTATCATTATTATTATTATTATTATTATTATTATTATTATTATTATTATTATTATTATTATTATTATTATTATTATTATTATTATTATTATTATTATTATTATTATTATTAATATTATTATTATTATTATTATTATTAAAATTATTACTATTACTATTATTATAATAATAATAATAATTATTATTATGCAGAAGACAGTAAACACCATGGCATGCACGTGGATCCACAAGGAACAAGTACAGTGCTGGCCTGTCCTGCTAGGTGATGATGATGATGATGATGATGATGATGATGATGATGATGCTGATGATGATGATGATGATGATGATGATGATGATGATGGTGATGATGATGATGATGATGATGATGATGATGATGATGATGATGATGATGCTGATGATGATGATGATGATGATGATGATGATGAGGATAATGATGGTGATGATGATGATGATGATGATGATGATGATGATGATGATGATGATGATGATGAGGATGCTGATGATGATAATGATGATGGTGATGATGATGATGATGATGATGATGATGATGATGATGATGATGATGATGATGATGATGATGATGATGATGATGATGATGATGATGATGATGATGGTGATGATGATGGTGATGATGATGATGATGATGATGATGATGATGATGATGATGATGATGATGATGATGATGATGATGATGGTGATGATGATGATGATAATGATGATGATGATGATGATGATGATGATGATGATGATGATGATGATGATGATGATGATGATGATGATGATGATGATGATGATGATGATGATGATGATGATGATGATGATGATGATGATGATGATGATGATGATGATGAAAATGACAATAAAACTATTCTTTTTTGAAAGGGTGAAGTGGGTGAAGTTGACAAAAGCTATAAACCAAGATAACGAAAAGGTGATGATGATTATGATGATGATGATGATGATGATGATGATGATGATGATGATGATGATGATGGTGATGTTGATGATGATGATGATGATGATGATGATGATGATGAGGATGATGATGATGATTATGGTGATGATGATGATGATGATGATGATGATGATGATGATGATGATGATGATGATGATGATGATGATGATGATGATGATGATGATGGTGATGATAATGATGATGATGCTGATGATGATGATGATGATGTTGATGATGATGATGATGATGATAAGAATGATGATGATTATAAAATGATGATGATTATAAAGATGATGATGATGATTATAAAGATGATGATGATGATTATAAAGATGATGATGATCATAAAGATGATTATGATTATAAAGATGATGATGATTATAACCACCCGAATGATATAATTTAACATTATTAGCATGTTTAATAATTATTTTTATTTTCATTGTTCTTATTTCATTATTGTTATTCTTGTTGGTCTCAGGTGGAAGTGTTCCAGGGAAAAAACGCAGAGGCGCAATGGTGAGGTGTCGCTCACTTATTATTATTCCAATCATCATAAAGATTATTTAAAAAAAAGTCTATTATTATTATTATTATTCTCAATATGTATATTATTATTATTATTATTATTCTTAATATGTTTATTATTCATATTATTATTCATATTATTATTATTATTATTATTATTATTATTTATATTATTATTATTATTATTATTATTATTATTATTATTATTATTATTATTATTATTATTATTATTATTATTATTATTTTTATTATTTTTATTATTATTATTATTATTATTATTATTATTATTATTATTATTATTCTTCTTCTTCTTCTTCTTCTTCTTCTTCTTCTTCTTCTTCTTCTTCTCAATAATAATTTTAAAAAAAAAATTATTATTACTTTTATTCAACTATTAATCTGGTTTTCATTATTGTTTTTCTCCGCTTTATTTTTAATTTTTTATTAATATCACACTTTTTTTCAAATTTCATTACAGTTAATCATTATAGTTTTAATTCAGTTTTCTCATAATTTTTTGATCAAACATAATTCTACTTCCTCCTCATACATCTGATAATATTTTGAGTGTCTTGCTCTATCAGGCTTATTCACCTCCCGTCCTCATCCTCCCAACCCATCCAATGCCCACCTCCCTTCCTCATCCTCCCAACCCATCCAATGCCCACCTCTTTTCCTCATCCTCCCATCCCATCCAATGCCCACCTCCCTTCCTCATCCTCTCAACCCATCCAATGCCCACCTCCCTTCCTCATCCTCCCATCCCATTCAATGCCCACCTCCCTTCCTCATCCTCCCATCCCATCCAATGCCCACCTCCCTTCCTCATCCTCCCAACCCATCCCAATGCCCACCTCTCTTCCTCATCCTCCCATCCCATCCAATGCCCACCTCCCTTCCTCATCCTCCCAGCCCATCCAATGCCCACCTCCCTTCCTCATCCTCCCAACCCATCCAATGCCCACCTCCCTTCCTCATCCTCCCATCCCATCCAATGCCCACCTCCCTTCCTCATCCTCCCAACCCATCCCAATGCCCACCTCTCTTCCTCATCCTCCCATCCCATCCAATGCCCACCTCCCTTCCTCATCCTCCCAACCCATCCAATGCCCACCTCCCTTCCTCATCCTCCCAGCCCATCCAATGCCCACCTCCCTTCCTCATCCTCCCAGCCCATCCAATGCCCACCTCCCTTCCTCATCCTCCCATCCCATTCAATGCCCACCTCTCTTCCTCATCCTCCCATCCCATCCAATGCCCACCTCCCTTCCTCATCCTCCCAACCCATCCAATGCCCACCTCCCTTCCTCATCCTCCCAACCCATCCAATGCCCACCTCCCTTCCTCATCCTCCCATCCCATCCAATGCCCACCTCCCTTCCTCATCCTCCCATCCCATCCAATGCCCACCTCCCTTCCTCATCCTCAACTCCTCACAGTCAACTCTTCACCTTCAGCTTCCCATCTCAAATTTTTCATCTTCAAGTTTTCATTAAAATGTTTTTTTATTTTTTCTTTCTAGTTTTTTTTTCTATTTTTTTTCTCCGTGCTTCTTCTTCCATACAATCCTTGTTTAAATCTTTTGATTTTTTTTGTTTTTCAGCTACGTTTGGATGTTCAAACGTGAATTCAAAATCTTAACTTCACAGTTCTTTCTATGAGCTTCACAAATCGACCCATTTAAAACCCCATTTAAGTTTTTGGCTACTCAATAAATGAACAATTATATGAATAAATAAATAAATAAAGAAATAATTTAATGAATAAATAAATAAATAATTTAATAAATAAATAAATAAATAATATAATGAATAAATAAATAAATAATTTAATGAATAAATAAATAAATAATTTAATAAATAAATAAATAAATAATTTAATGAATGAATAAATAAATAATTTAATAAATAAATGAATATTATATTATTGAATGAATAAATAGATTAATTTAAATATTTAATGAATAAATAAATGAATTATTGGATAAATGAATAAATAAATGAATAAATGAGTGAATAAATGAATGAATGAATGAATGAATGAATAAATAAATGAATAAATGAATGAATGAATGAATGAATGAATGAATAAACGAATGAATGAATGAATAAACGAGTAAATGAATGAATAAATGAATGAATGAATAACTGAATGAATAAATGAATGAATAAATAAATGAATAAATGAATGAATGAATGAATGAATGAATGAACGAATGAATGAATAAATGAATGAATAAATGAATGAATAAATGAATAAATGAATGAATAAATGAATGAATGAATGAATGAATGAATGAATGAATGAATGAATGAATGAATGAATGAATGAATGAATGAATAAATGAATAAATGAACGAATAAATGAATGAATAAACAATTTTTCATTTTATTTATAAAATAATTTGAGTAATTGTTAAATAATGGGATACCCAATTCAATTAAAAATTAAATGAATGAGGAGTTAATAAGTTAATTAAATGAATGAAAAGTTAATAAGTTAATTAAATGAATGAGGAGTTAATAAGTTAGTTAGATGAATGAGGAGTTAGTAAGTTAGTTAGATGAATGAAGAGTTAGTAAGTTAGTTAGATGAAACGTTAATGAGTTAATTAACTGAATAAAAGTTAATGAGTCAATTATTTCATAATGTAAATGAGTCAATTGATTTATAAAGTTAATGAGTCAATTGATTTATAAAGTTAATGAGTCAATTGATTAGTTTCAAGCCTGAGAACTTTTATGAGAGCAGTGCCATCAGGCTCCGAACAATGTTTGTTTAACAAACTCCCGCCAAACGCATTCAACTCTTGGCTGATAATGAATCCCATGCAAACGCTAGGGTCGATTAATTTGTTATTTCTTTGCATTATTATTACCATTATTTTATTTTTGTTTATTTTATTTTTTCATTATTGTTATTATTATTTTATTATTATATTTTATTTCTTTGCGTTATTGTTTTTATTACTGTTATTTTTGTTACTTTTATTTTTATCATTATTCTTTTTTAATCACCATCGTACAGAACATCCATTTTTTTCATTTTCTCTAAAAAATTCTTCTTATTATTATTAATATTATTATTTTTATTACTATTATTATTGTTAATACTATTATTATTGTTATTACTATTATTATTATTATTACTATTATTATTGTTATTACTATTATCATTATAATAACTATTATTAATTTTTCTAAAATTATTTTTTGCAATCATTTTTTTGAGTTGAAACACATTTTAAAAGATTTTTTTTTGAAAATAAAAAAAACAACTTTTTTTTAAATTTTTTAAAATTATTCCAATGAACAATTAAAAACACAAACGAATGGTTTTTTGTTCATTCGGTTTCCTCTTTGTCTAACACTAAAAACATTATAAGTTTTCTAGGTTTTCTCTCACTCTTCACTAACTTCTCTGTTTTTTATTCCAAACTGAAAAATTTTGTTTTTTATTGAAATAAAACTATTTTGGAATAAAAAAAAAAAAAAACAATTGTAGTTTTTGAGAGTTAAATTTGAGAGTGGATCCATCTTCAGCTTCTGAATCAGCTTTCCATCACGCCTCTCATTCTTTTACAAAGAGTTCACTTTTACATAACCACTCACCAACCAATCTCTACTCGATCAACTACTAACACATCCACCGCTAACTACCATCACCACCAGCAGCCACCACTACCACCATCACCACCACCACCACCACCACCACCACCACCACCACCACCATCACCACCACCACCACCACCACCACAACCATCACCACCACCATCCCCACCACCATCTTCACCACCACCACCACCCCAATCACTACCACCACCCCCACCCCAATCACTACCACCATCACTACTCCAACTACCACCACCACCACCACTATCAGGTTTTACTCACAGACTTGTGACTTCGAAACAGACGCCTCCTTGAGAGACTGCCCCTCATGCTGCATTGGAACTGACCATAAGAGGTTTGCGTACGTGCATTCGTGGATGAATGGATGAATTAATAAATGGATGAATGCATGCATGAATAAATGTATGAATGAATGAATGGATGAACGCATGCGTGGATGAATGCATGAATGCATGGATGAATGTATGAATGCACACATTGATGAATGGATTAATGCATGAATTAATGATCGTTTGAAAAAATAGTTGTTTGAAAGAATGGATAGGTGAATAGACAAATGCATGGATGAATGCATAGCTACATGAACAGATCACTAAACAAACAATTGGATAGATTTTCGACTGGATGAATGGATAAAGGGGAAGTTGAATTAATAGAAAGTTTAAAAAATGAATAAATGGATGGATAGTTCAAACATTGCTTGAATGAATGGAGGAGGGATAAATGAATGGAAGATGAATGAATGAATGGAGGAGGGATAAATGAATGGAAGATGAATGAATGAATGGAGGAGGGATAAATGAAAAAAGAATGAATGAAAAAAAATAAATGAATGAAGAATGAATAAATAAATGAAAAATGGATAAATAAATAGAGGTTGAATGAATGATTGGAGGATGGATGAATGATTGGAGGATGGATGAATGATTGGAGGATGGATGAATGATTGGAGGATGGATGAATGATTGGAGGATGGATGAATGATTGGATAATGGATGAATGAAGAAAAAATGGAGAATGAATGAAGGATAGTTTAATGAATGGAGGATGAATGGAAGATGAATGATCTACCGCAGGTTTTCATCGTTGTGCCACCAGCGACACAGCTTGATGAGTTCGTTGGTGCGGAGGGAGGGGTCAGGAGACAAATTTGGTTGGTCGTATATCAGAGTCAACTCCTCCTGTGGCTGTCACCTCACTCCTCTGTAGAGGGGGAGGGGTGGAGAAATGAATGAAGGAAGGATGACGGAGGAGGTGAAGGATGAGAACTAGTGAAAAAGGGAAAGGTAGCAAGATGGAAAGAGGGCGAGAGAAAAGACAGGAGTGTTGAAAAGCTTGAGAATATTTGTGTTTTGGAACTGGAAAGGAGTGGAATATGAAAAAAATAGCAATTCTATCTTCAATAATTAAATTGAAACGTCTGAGTGGCAGAGAAGGAAAAGAGGTTGAGAAGGAGTGAAAGAGGAAAAAAGAAAATGGCACGTCAGTTGGAAGGCGTTGCTGAAGGAAGGCTGTCTGGAGCAGACTGGCGAATGAAAAATAAGAAGGCTTCGAGTGAGGTTGGGAAGGTTGTGGCGATAAATTGAAAAAAAGTCAACGCTTGATAGTTACTTTTTGTCATTGAACTAACAACAAGGAAGAAAACTGAAACAATGACATCAACAACGTCAACAACAACAAACAACAACAACAAACAACAACAACAAACAACAACATCAACTAACAACAACAACATCAACTAACAAACGTCAACAACAACAACAACAACATCAACAACATCAACAACGTCAATAACAACAAACAACAACATAAACTAACAACAACAACATCAACAACAACAACAACATCAATAACGTCAACAACAACAACAACAACATCAATAACGTCAACAACAACATCAGCAACGCCAATAACAACAAACAACAAAATCAACAACGTCAATAACAACAAAAACAACAACAACAGGCATACATAAACAAACGACATTTGCATTGAATGAGTAAAAAGGTAGTGATTGAATGAATAAACAAATGATGAAATAATAAAATAAATAAATAAATAAATGAATAAATGATAAAACAATAAAATAAATAAATAAACAAATAAATGATGAATATATAAATAAATAATAATTATTCTATTTTGTTTAAAAGTTATGGAAAATTGAAACTTTGTAAGCCATGGAACATCTAAGGATTCAAAAAGTTTGAATGATAAAGTAACTGACCTCTTCAATGCTTCCATTCGTTCGAATTATGTGGAAATAAAAATAAAATTTTATAATTAAAGAATTAAATTTTAAAATAAAAAAAGAAGCTAAAAACATGAAATAAATTTTTAAAAATCAAAAATTAATTTAAAAATTCAAAATTAATTTTAATAAAATCGAAAAATTATTTTAAAATTAGCAAAAATAATTTTTAAAAATAAAAAAAACTGACTTAAAATTTAAAAAAAAATTCAAAGTCAAGAATTAAACTTCAAAGTTAAACTGAAAACTTCAATTTTAAAAATCCTACTCAACCTTCTTTTGGTTTTGCAAACGAGGCATGAGTTCCAAAAATCTTTAACTTTTAGCCAGAGGATCATAGCTAAGTTGTTAAGGCTGTTCCTCCGTTCGTACCCTGATTGTTACATGGAATCGGTTCCGCCGAAGTAGATTTTAATACGTGTTCCATACATGTTTCTTTGAACCTCATGCTAATGTTGTTTTGTATGGAAAGATATTTTGAAGGTGTGTCAGATTAACTTGTTGAAGTTTTGAAAAATTTGTCCGAGAATTTTTTATAAATTTGTTAAAGAATTTGTTGAAATGATTTGAAACTGTAACCTTTTGTATTTCTGACTTGAAAATGTTCGATTTTTTTTCTATTTATTTTTGTTGTTTTTGTGCGTGACTACCACCACTTTCAAAGACCTCAAATCTCTTCCTCCATCTCCCACCACTGCCATATGACACCTAGGTAAACCGTCATTGCCAACACCACCACCACCACCACCACCACCACCACCACCACCACCACCACCACCACCACCACCACCACCACCACCACCACCACCACCACCACCACCACCACCACCACCACCACCACCACCACCACCACCACCACCAATGTCACCACTATTAGGATTACCAAAAATAACACCACTACTCCTCCTACCACCAACTTCACCACCACTAGCATCACCACCAATAACACCCCTACCACCTCTTGTACATTGATTTTCAGTCGCCTTCTCGATAGGAACTACTTTGTTGTCTCAACCAATCAATGTTGCCGTCCAAACAATCGCCCTATAGTCCTTCGTTCAACTCCCTCATTCATTCAAGCACTATAACATTCATCCATTCATGTGTTTATTTATTCATTCATTCATTTTTTCATCATTCATTCATTCATTCATTCATTCATTCATTCATTCATTCATTCATTCATTCCTTCATTCATTCATTCATTCATTCATTCATTCATTCATTCATTCATTCATTCATTCATTCATTCATTCATTCATTCATTCATTCATTCATTCATTCATTCATTCATTCATTCATTCATTCATTCATTCATTCATTCATTCATTCATTCATTCATTCATTCATTCATTCATTCATTCATTCATTCATTCATTCATTCATTCATTCATTCATTCAAACCTCCCTTTCTTCATCCATCACTCATTCAGTCATTTCTCACTAATTTAATTCATTCAGTCATTCACTCATTCGTTCTTTCATTTGATTGTTAAAAGATTTTGATATTTTTAACTTTTTGTTGATATTTCTTAGTTCAGTTCACTTTTAAAATTATTTTTTTACGTTTAAAAATTATTTATTTACTTTGCAAAATTTTTAATTCAATTTTCAAAATTGTCAATTTTATTTCAGAATTCACTAGTTTAATTTAAGAATTCACCAGTTTAATTTAAGAATTCACTAGTTTAATTTAAGAATTCACCAGTTTAATTTAAGAATTCACCAGTTTAATTTAGGAATTCACCAGTTTAATTTCAGAATTCACCCATTTAATTTCAGAATTCACCAGTTTAATTTAAGAATTCATCAATTCAATTTCAGAATTCACCAATTCAACTTCAAAATTCATTAATTCAATTTCAAAATTCATTAATTCAACTTCGATTGTGATTTGTTTTATCTTTAATTTCCACCTCCTTCAGCCCTCTCGTGAAGAGGTTGTGTCTGTTGACTCTTGGTGCCACTGTGCATTCTCATTGTATTTATTCTTATCCAAAAATCATGTTGGTTAGTATCAACACTTATCCTTATTCTTGGTATATTTTGTTTATCTATGGTTATATTTTGATTATCTATGGTTATATTTTGATTATCTTTGGTTATATTTTGATTATCTGTGGTTATATTTTTATTATCTATGGTTATATTTTTATTATCTATGGTTATCTTTTGATTATCTTTGGTTATATTTTGATTATCTGTGGTTATATTTTTATTATCTATGGTTATATTATGATTATATTTGGTAATATTTTTATTATCTTTGGTAACATTTTTATTATCTATGGTTATATTATAAAAATCTTGAATTTTGATTATTATTATCTAAAATTTAATAAATTTCTATTAATAGTTATTTCAAGTATTATCAATTTGCTTCAATATTGTTTTAATTAAATTAATTAATTAATATTAATATTAATTAAATTATAATTTAATTAATTAATTAATATTAATAATAATTAAATTATAATTAAACCAATTAATTAATATTAATATTAATTAAATTATAATTTAATTAATTAATTAATATTAATATTAATATTTTTTGACTTTTCCTCTAAAGCTCCATTACTTCCGATATAAGTTGTGGTCGTCTGAAACCTGATAACATTTTTTTGCTGATAAGATAAGGGGTTATTAACCCGAAAAATGACTTTTTGACGTTTAATTTCTTTATTTTTTCAAAACTATTTGAATATTTTTGTTGTTTTTCACGAAAATTAAACTTTATTTTCATACTTTAAATAAAAATCTTTTTATTTTATTTTTTATTATTTATTTATTACTGTTATTTCTTTTGTTTATTAACTTATTCTTTGTTTTCTTGCTATTTTCATTTTCCAAATAGGTCGAATTTTTCTTCAGGAAACACCCTTCTTCAAGCTTTGTTGCTACTTCAACAAAGATCCGTACATGTAAAAATTAATAAAACTGGACATCACTTTGATTGATTTTGTTCGATAAAGCAGGACAACAGATTTCTATTTTTATTGAATACAATACAATACAATACAAAACAATACAATACAATAAAAAATAAAACAGTACAATACAATACAATACAATACAATACAATACAATACATTACAATACAATAAAAAATAAAACAGTACAATACAATACAAAACAATACAATACAGTACATTACAATACAATACAATACAATGAAATAAAATACAATACAATACAATACAATCAAATAAAATACAATACAATAAAAACACGATTATTTTTATATTGG
Organism: Branchellion lobata; assembly: GCA_947562095.1. Classification (NCBI taxonomy): domain Eukaryota; kingdom Metazoa; phylum Annelida; class Clitellata; order Hirudinida; family Piscicolidae; genus Branchellion; species Branchellion lobata. Next base: position 5,584,230 of record OX387257.1, on the reverse strand, counting down.
CATTAACCCCGGAGAGTTTCGAGGCCACTCACTGAATGTCTGTCAACTAACTATTTGAATTTTGAAGGACGACAAAGGAAAGTGTCCAACGTTCACTTTCTAGTTTGTTCATCAGTTTTTTCATTCTTTTCACAGCTCTTAGCTACCAACTAAAATTATTTTTCTAAATTCTAAAAAATTTTTGTTTTTTTTTCAGCATTCATTGAATTATTATTTATTAAAAAATAAAATTTAATTTTTATCTAAATTCAATAATTTAAAAAAAAGTTTTAAAAAATGAATTTTTTTCCATTTTTCCAAAACAGTTAAACACAATTTTTAACCTAGTACGAAAAAAAAAACAAAAAAAAACACGCATTATTTTTTTGATGAAAATGCTTGTGGATGAAATGCATATAATGAGCTTACTCCAATCCAGTTCAACTCGAAATTCTACGGGGTTAATGCCAATTTAATAATACTTGTATTTTTATTAAATTTTATTGTATTGCATTATGTTGTATTGTATTGTATTGTATTGTATTGTATTGTATTGTATTGTATTGAATTGTATTGTATTGTATTGTAATGTATTGTATTGTATTGTATTGTATTGCAATGTATTGTATTGTATTATATTGTAATGAATTATATTGTTTTGTATTGAATTGTATTGTATCGTATTGTATTTCATTGTAATGTATTGTAATGTATTGTATTGTATTGTATCTTAATCTAATCAAGACATTTGCAGCGCGCCTTATGGCACTTTGTTAAAAGGCGGAGAATTGAATGGCAACCCACCAAATTGAGTGGACTAACACTACAAACAAGCACCACCCAGTTGTGTGCTTGAGTTGTGTGAGTGCCTTTCAAGGACTTTATCCAATCAACTTCAGACAGACGATGAAGATGGTACGAATCAAGGTGGATGATCTAACTGAGAGAAAACTGATGAAATGTAGTTTTATCAACTCACGAATACATGTGATTTAGAAGTATCAATTTGGGTTAATCAAGAAAAAGAGAAATTAAGAAGAAAAGAAGAAATCATAAAATTAGAAAAAAAGAAGAAAAAAAAGGAATAAAAGGAAGGAAAATGATAAAAAAAGATATAAAATAGAAAAAAAACGAAAAAAAAGTAGAAACAAAAAAATTGATATAACTATTTTTCCTCTCCCCCTCCATTTCCACACACACACACACACACACCCACACACACACACACACACACACACCCACACCCACACACACACACACACACACACACACACACACACACACACACACACACACACACACACACACACACACACACACACACACAAACACACACACACACACACACACAAACACACACACACACACACACACACACACACACACACACACACACACACACACACACACACACACACACACACACACACACACACACACACACACACACACACACACACACACACACACACACACACACACACACACACACACACACACACACACACACACACATACACACATACACACATACACACATACACACACACACACACACACACACACACACACACACACACACACACACACACACACACACACACACACACACAGACTCGTATATATATATATAGACGGATATTTAAACGACGTAATGTGTTTATTTTCGGCAGTTGGAAGTGTTTGGGAGAGAGGGCTGGAAGGAGAAATAATAATAAAAAATAAAACAATAGAAAACAACAAAGACTTAATTAAATAATAAAAAAAACATACAAAAAGCATAAACTAGGAAACTGTAGAACCTTTCATGTGCAGGGAAATACCTCAAAACACCTGGAACATCACCGGTATGGAGCTGGTCAGTGAAGCCCTCGGCAATTGACAACCTACGTGTCAATCAACAACCAAAACGTGAGAAAGCCATCACAGAGTGCCAAATGTTGTTGTTGCTGCTGAATAACCTCGAGTTGCAAATGAGCTGTTGAAGTGTGCAGCAAACCGATGCCAGTGACGGCTTTGTGAGGACTGTGGTGTTGTGAGTGTTGTGGTGTTGTGAAGATTGTGGTGTTGTGTGTGTTGTGGAGTTGTGTGTGTTGTGGTGTTGTGAGAATTGTGGTGTTGTGAGGGTTGTGGAGTTGTGAAAACAGTGTTAGAACTGCCGGAAAATATGAGTGCTATTGACGTCACAGACCTCCTTGTTCCTAAACATAAACAACAACAACAACAACAACAACGACAACAACAACAACAGCAACAACAACAACAACAACAGCATGCCAAACTACAAGACCCATTTGAACAACAACAACAACAACACTTGGGCGACCAAACCCAACGACAACATCAACCTTACCAAAAATACAAAAAACAAAAAGAAAAACAACAACAAAAATTAAAACAACAAAAACAAAAGAGGCAAGCAACTAGCAACATTCAGCAGCAACAGGAAGCAACGGCACAAGAGAGCAGGCAGGACACGTCACGTGATGTCCAGGAAGTTTTCTACCAAGCCAGAGAGATTGATCCAATGTTGCTTGAAGAGAGGTTTATTACTATTGTGCAGCCTAAACAAGAACAACAACAAGAAAAACAGCAACAACAACAACAACAACAGCAACAACAACAACAACAACAACAGCAACAACCTCAACATGAACAATTATCTAGTCTTCAACAAGAGCTTCTTGAATTGCAACAAAAACAACAACAAATACTCAATAATCAACACGAATCTCAGCAACAGCAACAACAATATAGACAACATTATCAATCAGATGAAAAACAACAACAGCATAACCTTCAACAAAAACAACAACAACGGCAACAAAAACAACAGCAGCAACAGCAACATCAACATCAACAGCAACAACAGCAACAACAGCAACAGCAACAACAGCAACAGCAACATCAACAGCAACAGCAACACAGACACTACTACTCGGATGACTGTTTGCCCTACAGAGCCAAGATATCCCCACTTAACGTCATCATCGACAGGACCAAACCTTTTGGTGCGCTTAATTTTTTGTACTTTCATTATAATTTCATTATGTTTAATTATAAAATTAATAAGAAGAAAAATTGAAGTAGTTTTCAAAGTCAATTTTAAACATTTTAAATCAAAAGATTATGTGAAACAGGCGTTCAAAATGAACTTAAACTATAAAAAGTTAGAAAAATTTTTTTAATAAAAGGAATTTTCTACCAGTTCTTATCACCAGTTTTTATTTCTAGTAATAATCCCACAGACATGAAGATGCCCACACACAAGCACACATACAAGAACACACACAAGCACACATACACCAACCAGCCTGGAGGTCTCCCAAACAATCTCTTCCTTCTGCCGGAAAATGTTGATTTGTTCACACACGTGACTAGTGACCTAGATTACGTGGGGAAGGTGCAGAGGGGAGTGGGCGAGGCGATGGAAAAGAGGGGGAAGGAGAAAAGTGAATTGAGAGGTCTGAACGAAAAGTTGGCCGGCTTCATAGAAAAGGTTGGGAAGAAGGACGAACTTTCAATTTTGATATTCTTATTTCGAATCTTTGTTTTGAAACTTCTATTTAGAGTCTTTGTTTTGAACTTTCTATTTAGAATCTTTGTTTTGAAACTTCTATTTAGAATCCTTGTTTTGAAACTTCTATTTAGAATCTTTGTTTTGAAACTTCTATTCAGAATTTTTGTTTTAAAATTTCTATTTAGAGTCTTTGTTTTGAAACTTCTATTTAGAATCTTTGTTTTGAAAATTCTATTAAAGTCTTTGTTCTGAAACTTCTATTTAGAGTCTTTGTTTTGAAAATTCTATTTAGAGTTTTTGTTTTGAAACATCTATTTAGAATCTTTGTTTTGAAAATTCT
>OX387257.1:5572891-5575391 GCA_947562095.1 Branchellion lobata | reverse complement strand
TCATCCATTCATCAATTCATCCATGCACAATTTCATCCATTCATCAATTCACTCTTCCTCATCCATTTTTTTCCAACTCAACTTCAGAACAAGAGACTTGTTGGGCTGTCTGAGCGATGAAAGGGCTTCCAACAAAGAACTGGAAAACAAAATGACCGACCTAGAAGCCAATCTTCTCTACGTCAACCGGAAGTACTTAATGGAAAAAGAGGAAAAGGAAAGAGCTCTAAAGGAAACGGAAAGACTTCGTTTGCTGGTGGAACAGTTGAGAAACGTGAGTTCCAAAGCTGTTTCTCCTTCATCCACTTCATTCCTCCCTTCTTCGTTCCTCTCTTGCAAAACTTTCTATTTTTCATTTTTCATTTTTTATTATTATTTCATTATTCATTCTTTTTTTTATTATAATTGTTTTTTTTTCTCTTTTTTTCTCTTTTTTTTCTTTTTTTTAATTTTTCTTTTTTCTTTTCTTTTTTAATTTTTTCACTTTTTTTTATTCACCTCTTCCTCTTCCTCCTTTTCCACTACCAGGGTCTGGACGCAGAGACCCTTTTACGCATACAAGCAGACAACAAAGCAAGTAGTCTGTTGGAAGAGATGGACTTCCTGAAGATGGTCCATGACCAGGTGGGATGGTGGGATGGTGGGATGTTGGGATGGTGGGATAGTGAGATGGTGGGATGGTGGGATAGTGAGATAGTGGGATAATGGGATGATGGAAGGGTGAGATGATGGGATGGTGTAAGGGTGGAATGGATGGGTGTTAAGTTGGGATGGCAGAGCAAGGGGGGTAAAAAAATAGGGATGATGAAATGGCGGGATAAGTGGGCTGGTGGATGAAGGGAACTGAAAACAAAAATTTAGAATGGGATCGTTTCGAAAAATGAAACGAAGGGGGTGGAATGAAAGGTTGGAAAAAGTATAAAAATGATGATTGAAAGGTGTTGAGTGGTGGATGGCAGTTGGATGAATGAAGAGTGGTGAAAGCATGGCTGGAGTAGTGGTGGTTGTTGAGGGAAGAACTCCCTGGTGAACGATAGATCGAGAAATCTTTGTTGGATCATGGATGAAAGAAGATATCCTTGTTGGATCATGGATGAAAGAAGATATCCTTGTTGGATCATGGATGAAAGAAGGTATCCTTGTTGGATCATGGATGAAAGAAGGTATCCTTGTTGGATCATGGATGAAAGTAGATATCCTTGTTGGATCATGGATGAAAGAAGATATCCTTGTTGGATCATGGATGAAAGAAGATATCCTTGTTGGATCATGGATGAAAGAAGATATCCTTGTTGGATCATGGATGAAAGAAGGTATCCTTGTTGGATCATGGATGAAAGAAGGTATCCTTGTTGGATCATGGATGAAGGAAGATATTCTTGTTGGATCATGGATGAAAGAAGATATCCTTGTTGGATCATGGATGACAAAAGATATCCTTGTTGGATCATGGATGACAAAAGATATCCTTGTTGGATCATGGATGACAAAAGATATCCTTGTTGGATCATTAGCGAATGCGCACCTCATCCTTCTCCAATCTACTTCCAATCTACTTTCATCATCCACATTTCTCCTCATCGTACCACGTTCATCTTCTTTTTTCATTTCATGTTTTCTTTTTTTTTCTTCTTTTTTTTTCTCATTTTTCAACTTTACATTATTTTTTTCTCATTTTCATTTTCCTCTCTTTTCCACTTCTTTCTTAGTTTTGAAACTTTTTTTCATAAAAAAAGACACGAATTAGATGGGTATTAAGGTTACCAAAAAAATAAATAGTACTGAGAATATTAAAAATTAAGATTTATATAACCCCTGAAAAACACTTCTTAGAAAAATTCTTCTTTTTTTTCTTCTTCTTTTTCTTTCTTGTTATTTCAACCTATTCTCTTCCATTCTACTTCAGTTTTTATTGTTATCTTATGATCAGTTAGTTTTTGGTTTTTTCAATTTTTTGTTGTTACTGTTGTTGTTTATATATCAACAGTTTTGTTGTTTATATATCAACAGTTTTGTTGTTGTTTATATTTCGAATGGTTTTGTTGTTGTTTGTATATCAACAGTTTTGTTGTTGTTTGTATTTCGATTAGCTTTGTTGTTTTTCTTTTTCACTCAACACCGCATGCAAACGCCAGCTCACTTGATGTCAGCTCCAACGCTCGCTTCATTGTTTCCTTCTTCATCCAATTATTCCTCCAATTCATCATCCAATTAAGCTCAAAATTAATGAGTTACTTGAATAGCTTAACAGCCCTTCAATTAATTCAATTTAACCTTTTAACGACAAAAAATATTTAAATTTTAAATCCACCACTTCTGCCATCCCGCAGGAGCTGAAAGAGTTAGCGGGGCTGATATCACGTGACGACACGATGGAGAGGAGGGAGTACTGGAGGAATGAAGTGAACGCGTGTCTGCAGGAACTCAAGGTGGTGGTGGAGACGATGAGTTTTGTTTGTATTGCTAATAATAAAAATATTATTATTAATATTATTATCAT
>OX387257.1:5545391-5570391 GCA_947562095.1 Branchellion lobata | reverse complement strand
TTGTTTGTAATTTGTTATTCTTTCTTAAATTTTTTTTGTGCTTATCGTGTTGTGGTTTTAATAAAACTTCTGTGTTTAAACATCTGTTTTACCTTCTTCAACCACACTCGCCTGCTTCCAGCCCCGTTGAAACAAATGCTTTTGAAGTCCTCCACTTCCCAAGGAAACTGCTTTCAATTGCATTTTCAACGTTATAAATGTATTTTATACTCGAAAATTGATCTCATCTATTCATCATACACCCACCCACCCAGTCATCCATTTATCCATTCACTCAACAATCCATCCATCCATCCATCCATCCACCCATTCATCCAACCATCTATATATCCATCCCTCCATCCACCCATTCATTCACCCATCCATCCATCCATCCATCCATCCATTCATCCAACCATCTATATATCCATCCATCCATCCACCCATTCATTCACCCATCCATTCATCCACCCATTCATCCACCCATCCATCCATCCATCCATCCACCCATCAATCCATCCATCCACCCATCAATCCATCCATCCACCCATCTATCCATCCACCCATCCATCCATCCATCCACCCATCCATCCACCCATCCATCCATCCATCCATCCACCCATCCACCTATTAAGATCACTGAAAGAATAACAGAGACAGATCGACTAAATCTTGAGAACGAAAACAAAGCCAACGATCTCGAAAGAATGAAAGAACGACAGAATGGAATGAATGAAAAAATAAAAGAGTTAGAAGAGAAGGTAAGAAGGAAAAATAAAATCGAAAAGTTCTCGTTTTATTTTGAATTTCTTAATCTCAATTACTTTTAAGTTTCGAATTGGAACTCTGTCTTATCAGCAGCATACCGTCTGATAGGCCTTTCAGTTTCAACCTTGGAGTTTAATCACCGTCCTTCCGCATACCACCCACCCGCATCACCCTTCCACCACCTTTCACCACCACTCCACCACTTTTTATCACCACTTCACCACCTTCCATCACCACTCCACCACATTCTATCACCATTCAACCACCCTGCTTCACCACTCTTCCCATCAACCCTCTCTAATCTATCCTCCATAGTCCATCCTCACTAATCCACTACCTTATCCACATCTCCTAATCCTTTTTTATCCACTTCTCTCATCCACCCTCATCCCTCCCTCTCCAGAACAACATGCTGATCAAGGAAATAGACAGGGAGAAGAGGGCGAGAGAGTTTGAAGAGGGGAACCATGGGAAGGAACAAGGAATGCTAAACCAGGAAAATGCAAAGTGAGACTTCATTGGTGTGGTCTGGTCTGATTCGATGTGGCTTGGTGTGGCTTGGTGAAACTTGGTGTGGCTTGATGTGGCTTGGTGTGGTTTGGTGTGGTTTGGTGTGGTTTTGTGTGGCTTGGTGTACCTTAATGCTTTTAGAAATAGTCTAATGTGATTGTATTTGGTTTGGTGTGGCTAGTTGTAGCCTGGAGCTTTGTAAAAATTAGATTGGTGGTTGTGAAGATGAGAAAGCCGTCATCACCCCTTTTCCTCCTTTTCCCTCCCTCCCACAACACTCCATCAACTACAACGCTTCTATCGTTTCTCCTTCTTCACTCTTTTTCCTTTACCATCATTTTATTTATTTTTTTCTACCACCACTTCACTACCACTATCCTCTCCTTCAAGACTGCGTGCAGAAATGCAGGCGTTGTTGCTGGAGCTGGACAGACTCACAGACGACAACATCAATTGCAGGTGGTGCCTGCGATGCATGGCGCTTGCGATGCATGGTGCATGGTGCTTGATGTATGATGCATGGTGCATGGTGCATGATGCATGGTGCATGATGCATGGTGCATGATGCATGGTGCATGATGCATGGTGCATGATGCATGGTGCATGATGCATGGTGCATGGTGCTTGATGTATGATGCATGGTGCATGGTGCATGATGCATGGTGCATGATGAAAAATGAAAATTTCGCTTCGTAGGCATGGAAACCATGGCATTATATAGAATCGAAGTTTTTCATAATTATCGTTTCATTGACGTTCAAGCTGAGCAGTACAGGAGTATTCTTAACAATCAGTAGTATCAAAAGTATTGACTAGTTTCAAATACTCTCTAATTGAATTCAAAACTCGGAAGTTTCATCAATGTCAATGTAAGATTCGCACCAATGTATGTTCCTTCTTTGAAACTCCAACACCAGGCTAGAGCTGGGCGCTTACCAGAAGATCCTGCAAGAGCAGCAACATGGGTGAGATAGTGTTGCATGGTGTTGCATGGTGTTGCATGGTGTTGCATGGTGTTGCATGGTGTTGCATGGTGTTGCATGGTGTTGCATGGTGTTGCATGGTGTTGCATGGTGTTGCATGGTGTTGCATGGTGTTGCATGGTGTTGCATGGTGTTGTATAGTGTTGCATGGTGTTGCATGGTGTTGCAGGGTGTTGCATGGTGTTCTATAGTGTTGCATGGTGTTGTATGGTGTTGCAGGGTGTTGCATGGTGATGTATAGTGTTGCATGGTGTTGCATGGTGTTGCATGGTATTGTATAGTGTTGTATAGTGTTGCATAGTGTTGCATGATGTTGCATGGTGTTTCATGGTGTTTTATAGTGTTGCATGGTGTTGCATAGTGTTGCATGGTGTTGCATGGTGTTGCATGGTGTTGCATGGTGTTGTATGGTGTTGCATGGTGTTGCATGGTGTTGCATGGTGTTGCATGGTGTTGCATGGTGTTGTATAGTGTTGCATGGTGTTGCATGGTGTTGCATGGTGTTGCATGGTGTTGTATAGTGTTGCATGGTGTTGTATGGTGTTGCAGGGTGTTGCATGGTGATGTATAGTGTTGCATGGTGTTTCATGGTGTTGCATGGTATTGTATAGTGTTGTATAGTGTTGCATAGTGTTGCATGATGTTGCATGGTGTTTCATGGTGTTTTATAGTGTTGCATGGTGTTGCATAGTGTTGCATGGTGTTGCATGGTGTTACATGGTGTTGCATGGTGTTGTATGGTGTTGCATGGTGTTGCATGGTGTTGCATGGTGTTGCATGGTGTTGCATGGTGTTGTATAGTGTTGCATGGTGTTGCATGGTGTTGCATGGTGTTGCATGGTGTTGTATAGTGTTGCATGGTGTTGTATGGTGTTGCAGGGTGTTGCATGGTGATGTATAGTGTTGCATGGTGTTGCATGGTGTTGCATGGTATTGTATAGTGTTGTATAGTGTTGCATAGTGTTGCATGATGTTGCATGGTGTTTCATGGTGTTTTATAGTGTTGCATGGTGTTGCATGGTGTTGCATGGTGTTGCATGGTGTTGTATAGTGTTGTATAGTATTGCATGGTGTTGCATGGTGTTGCATGGTGTTGCATGGTGTTGTATAGTGTTGCATGATGTTGCATGGTGTTGCATGGTGTTGCATGGTGTTGCATGGTGTTGCATGGTGTTGCATGGTGTTGCATGGTGTTGCATGGTGTTGCATGGTGTTGCATGGTGTTGCATGGTGTGACATCCTGCAGAGAGAAACACGTGTATGAACACCAGGCCACCATGCAGCAGAGAGGAGGCAACAACTCTGAAAGGATCCCTTCTGATGGTAGCTGACCTACTTGATTGACCCCTTTGACTTAATTTCCTGAATAGTTCTAAGCTTATTAATTTTTTGACTCACCAAAACTTTCTTAAACCACCAAATCTTTTCTCATACCAATCTATCCAATGCTCCAACAACCTCCTACACACTTCTTTTCATTCCACTACCTTTCCACTCAACTCACTCTCCCTTGCTTTTATAAGTTCCATTTTTTCATCTTTTTTATCTTTTTTTAATCTTTTTTTAATCTTATTTTCTTTTTTATCTTTTTTTTCTTATTTTCTTTTTGCATTATTTTTCTATATTTTTTTTCTCCCAATCCCTTCTCTTCCAGCTCCTCCCAGCCGTCCACCCAGCCGTCCTTCCAGTCGTCCATCCTCCTCTTCCATCAGCAAAGGTCTTTCCTCTAAGACCACAGTCAGAAAGGCGTGCAAGGGAGTTCTCATGATTTCCAACATCTCGCTAGAGGGCCTCTTCATCCAACTGGAAAACACAGGACTGAAGGTGGGTGGGGGGCTGGAAGGAAGAGGTTGGAATGGTGAAGAGGTTAGAGGTGATAAGAGTTTTGGAGAAATCGAAGAAGAGCTGAGAAAATGTTATCAGGGGTGATGAGTTAATTAAATCGGAGTTAACGTCCGGACACGTGTCAGGGCGGTAGGAAGAGATGAGTCAGTGGTATGTGACCCTCATCATACCAAAGAACTGAAACTGTATTTTTTAAAAATAAAACCGACCTTCACTTTTAAAACTTGTTCGATGTCACGTGTCTACCCACAAAAGCACGAAACTCTTTCCGGATGGAGCCTGGAGAGGAAGATTGACGAGTTACCAAAAATCGTGTATAAGTTTGACAATGACGTCATCTTGGATCCAGAAGGCTCCTTCAAGGTTTGTGGACTGGTGGACGTGAGATGGAACGAATGGAGTTGAATTCTGATGTTGATTGAATGGGTTTAGTTTTATTTTAAATAATTTTTTTATTTTATTTTAATAATAAATAAAAGAAAATAATCTGTTTTTAAGTGGGTGAGTGATGAAACCAAAATGATTTTTTAAATTGATTTTTGAAAGCATTTTTCTCAAAATTGTGAATATCGTAGGATATTCTCGTTTAAATTTTCTTTAATGTACTTAAATGATTGATTATGTGGATAGAATTTCAATTAATTAATTTTACAAAAAAAATTTAATTATACAAAAAAATTTAATTATACAAAAAAATTTAATTATACCAAAAAATTTAATTATACAAAAAAATTCGAATTATGTAAAAACAATGGTGTGTGGAACTCAAACAAAACGAATTTGGTTATTTAAAAAAAATAAAATTACGCGGTATAAGTTGTTTCAGCTTTAATATATACGATTCTGAGGCGCTTAATTTGATATTCTTGAAAAATGATCTACGTTGATCAGTCTTTCAAAAAACTAAACCTAAAGATTTGGGCTGAAAAAAGCGGAAAACGATCGGATCAACTTCCGGCGAATGAAAGGCTTTTCAAGACAAGTGACTGGGGTTTTGGCGCTTACGTGAGGACGATCCTGGTGGACCAAGATGGACAGGTGGGAGGGGGGAAGATGTTAATATGTGGGAGGGGGGGAGGGAGAAGGATATTCATATGTAGGAGGGGGGGGGGGGGTGAAGGGGGAGAAGCTTGGAAGAGGGGGAAAGATATATAGGTAGAAGAGTGAGCGAGTAAGAGAAAAAGGAACTGGAGAAAAAGGACCGTTTGAAAGAGAAGAAAGAAAATAGGAAGATGAAGAAAAGGAGGGTCAAAAAAATTATGGGAGAAACAAAATGTGAGAAAAATATAAGCAAAACCAAAGAAAAAAGATAATACTGAAGAAATGGAAGGTGAAGAAGAAGGAGTGTTTCTGAGGAGGGGAGGGTAGAGGGAGAATGGGTTATGGCATGGAAAGAAGACAAAAATGAAAAATGATGATAAAAACGAAAAAAAAGTTGAATGTTTGAGCAGGATAGAAACACGAGGAACTGACATTCGTCATGAGGGCGAAGTTGAAAGTTCGGTTTTGATTGCCCCTTCGAACTGTTGCTAGGAGTTGTTGTGTCGTACTTGTCTTATTCATCACTCCTGTCACCACCTCATCACTCCTATCACCACCTCATCACTCCTATCACCACCTCATCACTCCTGTCACCACCTCATCACTCATATCACCACCTCATCACTCCTATCACCACTTCATCACTCCTTTCACCACCTCATCATTCATATCACCAGCTCATCACTCCTTTCACCCTCTCATCACTCCTATCACCACCTCATCACTCCTATCACCACCTCATCACTCTTTTCACCACCTCATCACTCCTATCACCACCTCATCACTCCTATCACCACCTCATCACTCCTATCACCACCTCATCACTCCTATCACCACCTCATCACTCATATCACCACCTCATCACTCCTATCACCACCTCATCACTCCTTTCACCACCTCATCACTCATATCACCACCTCCTCACTCCTATCACCCCCTCATCACTCCTGTCACCACCTCATCACTCCTATCACCACCTCATCACTCATATCACCACCTCATCACTCATATCACCACCTCATCACTCCTTCCACCACTCCATTCAACAGGAAAGGGCCAGCTACACACAAACGACCAAGTACACTTAACTACAGAGAACGTGTATCTTTCAAAATTAACTAAATTAAACAACAACGGAGCTTAAAAGTGGAAGAACGGTTTGCAACTTGAAAATTGAAATCCAAATGATGGGTTATAAATTAAAAATTTTGAATCTAACCAACAACAACATAACTTGTCTAAAATTGAAAAATTAAAAAAAAAAAAATTTATCAAAAAGAAATATAAAAAAATTATTCAAAAAATTGTTTCAATGAATAAATAAAAAGAATTAATTAAAAATATGAATAAATAAATAAATGAATGAATAAATAAATAAATAAATAAATAAATAAATAAATAAATAAATAAATAAATAAATAAATAAATAAATAAATAAATAAATAAATAAATAAATAAATAAATAAATAAATAAATAAATAAATAAATAAATAAATAAATAAATAAATAAATAAATAAATAAATAAATAAATAAATAAATAAATAAATAAATAAATAAATAAATAAATAAATAAATAAATAAATAAATAAATAAATAAATAAATAAATAAATAAATAAATAAATAAATAAATAAATAAATAAATAAATAAAGTTTTAAAAACATATTTTAATAACTTGAAAGTCCAAATTGAACTCATCCGAATGACTCTGCTTCGTTGACTTTCAGTTGGAAAGCAACTCCAGTAGTTTTTAGTTTGAAATTTTCTGTTGGGAACGAATGTTGTGTGGTTGATGACGGCTTATGGGGTGTGGGAGATGTCACGTGGTAGATCTTTGTTTCGCCTGTGTTATTCCCCCTGTTACTCCCCCTGTTACTCCCCTGTTACTCCCCCTTGTCTTGTTTAACACCACCACGTGCCTTTTCGAATGCAATGACAGTTTTTAATGGAAAACAGCTTTCACCACTTCTCAGTATTTGTATTTTTCTATTTGAAATTATGGGATGTATATTTTCATAAACAAAATTATTTTGTTATTTTAATTCTCAATTATTAGTTTTAGTAGTAAATAATAGTATAAATACTAGTATAAACATCCGTCATTAGTACTGTAATACTGAGTAGTAAGAATAATACTACATTTAACTGAATGTTCTTAGGTGTACTATAATTAGTAGTATTAGTAGTATAAAGAGTAGTAGCAATAAATGAATACTGTCTGTCTAGTTGTGATTATTACTAGCGGTAGTCATGCTATTTCAACATGGAACCGAATTATTTTTTCATTGTCATTTCATAGTCACAAGATCTTAGTTAACATTGCAAAATATATCTTGGCATTTTAGGAAATCCTTTCTTTCCATTTTTCAACGCTTAATAATTCTCTAAACCAAGTTTCTTTGTGAGAGTTGGGCTTTTGGCGTGTTGGTAACACCCCTCTGCGTTGACCCCGTGTCTGAGATTTCGAAATGAACGCTTAAAGTTGTATTATCACTAATGCAGTGATAAGGTCAATGACGCAAACTCCTCAAACACCCTTCAAAGTTGTAATAACCATGATTATAGACTCTTCAAGACACCATAAAATAGAACTGTGAATGAGAGATGTACTGAATTTTTGAATTAAAAAAAAATATTTCTGATTTTTTTCAAAATGTATCAAAAACACTGGTAACCATATAAGATAGGAATCGAAAAAACGAACAAACAAAGGTTTGATATGTTTATTTAAAAGAAAAAAAAATGTTGGTTTTCATGGTGGATTCACACTGGAGAAATATTTTTAATGTATAATAATAAATAAAATAATATTTATCATGTTTTAATACATTGAAACAAACAGTCTAAGCTTAGAAAATCCCAATTGAGATTAACAATAAGTTTTAAAATCATCTTCCTCCGACAGCCACTAATTAAAAAATAATTTAAAAACACATCGCCCATCCCTAAATAGGTTCTTTCACAAAAGCTTTATTTTCATAAACTCCTTCCGGTTTTTTAGTCACACCCACGAGGCAGCCGTCTTTGAATCTTTTTTTGGAGTTTTTAAGTTCATTTTTAAACAAAATGGCCGCCACGTACGAAGACTTGAAGGTGTCAGCAAAGACCCTGATGATGACGTCAGGAAGAAGGCATGTGGTTGTTAGTAGCACCTTGGAGGAGTGGGAATCAGGCTCTTGTTTTGCGGAACATATTTCAAATTTAAATTTTTAAATTTTAGTTTTTTTGATTGATTTTTTAAAATAATTTTTGCTAAGTAATATCATTCATCCCTTATCAATCAGGATATCATTAATCCCTTATCAATCAGGATATCATTAATCCCTTATCAATCAGGATATCATTAATCCCTTATCAATCAGGATATCATTAATCCCTTATCAATCAGGATATCATTAATCCCTTATCAATCAGGATACCATTAATCCCTTATCAATCAGGATTTGTCAATCATTAACCTTAACCCATTAATCAATAAACGAATGAACGGTTTGTCATAGGACTCAATTCGTATAGTAGGATGCTTAATCCCTATGACAAACGGTTCATTCATTCATTGATAAATGAGTTAAGGTTAATGATTAACAACTCTTGATTGAATAATGATTAAGGATATCCATTGGCTCACCTTGAGGAACCACGTGATGGGTGCGGAGAGGAGGAGAAAGAGGCTCCAGTGGAGGGTGATTGTGTCTGCCAGACTGGTGCTGGAATGGTGGAATGATGGGAGGGTGGAATGGTGGAATGGTGGAATGGTGGGATGATGGAATGGTGGGATGATGGAATGGTGGGATGATGGAATGGTGGGATGATGGAATGGTGGGATGATGGAATGGTGGGATGATGGAATGGTGGGATGGTGGAATGGTGGGATGGTGGAATGGTGGGATGGTGGAATGGTGGGATGATGGAATGGTGGGATGGTGGAATGGTGGGATGGTGGAATGGTGGGATGGTGGAATGGTGGGATGATGGAATGGTGGGATGATGGAATGGTGGGATGGTGGAATGGTGGGATGATGGAATGGTGGGATGATGGAATGGTGGGATGATGGAATGGTGGGATGGTGGAATGGTGGGAGATTGTAGAAAGGTAGTATGGTGAAATGAGAGAATGGTGGAATGATGGGAGGGTGAAATGATGGGAGGGTGGTGAAAAAGTGGTATGGTGGGAAGGTGGAATGTTGAAATAGTGGAATGGTAAAAATAACAGTGAGTAATGAGGCAGTGGGTGACTGGTAAAGCCACCACCACCCTTTCCACAACTTTTCTTACCACCCCTTTTCACCACAACCCCTCCCCCCCCCCCCTTCTTCCTCCTTCTTTCTACCAACTACCACCAACACATCCTCCCCCACCTTTCCATCACCAACCTTCCTACTACCATTCACCCCATCCACCACTCTTCTCACGTGATGATGCCGTTGTGGAAGAAGCAGAGGACATAGAAGCCGAGAACTGAAACGACGAAGCCTGAGACGATGAGGATGTTGAAGTGGTACGACTCCACCGCCAGCTGGAGGGGGGTTGGAAGGGCCATAAGAGGTTGTAAAGATTCAACGGTGATGGAGTGGGAGATGATTGGAAATGAATTTTGAACTTATAAAGACGTGTGTAATGCCCTTTGTACAAAATTGCTTTCAGAATACAAGGCAATGGAGTGTAGGGATTTGAAACGAGTAGTGAAGTGAAAACTTGAATATCAGAAATTTGATCATTGAAAGTCTGAGACAAGTTTGAAAAAGATATGAAAGGTCAGAAAGACGATGATGATGATGATGATGATGGAGTTGAAAGGGTGTTCATAGGATGGCGTGTGTTGGAGAAACCATTATGAAACGTTGTGAGAGTTTTAAAATTTGGAAATAAATGAAAATAATGATATTTGAGTTATTTTGGAAAATTATGAAGTTTTTTTCAAAGTCACCTTGAAATTCACGACCAGAACACATGCGATCATTGACAACGTTCCTGCGTCAAACATGCCTATGTTCTGTGAGAAGAAAGATGAAGAAGATGAAGAAGAAGAGGGGGAAAAGGAGAAGGACGAAGAAGAGGAAGAGAAAAAAAAAGAAGAAAAAAAAAGAGGAGAAAGAGGAAGAGGAGGAGGAGGAAAAGAAGAAAAAAAAGAGAAGGAGGAAGAAGAGAAGAAAAAAGAAGAAGAGGAGGAGGAAAAATAAGAAAAAAAGCGAAGAAAAAGAAGAGAAGAAGGATGAGGAGGAAGAGGAAAAAGAGAATAAGGAGGAGTAAGTGAAGAAAAGAAAAGAAAAGGGGAAAAGGAGAAGGAAAAAAAAGAGGATGAAGAAGAGAAGAAGAAAGTGAAAATAAAGAAAGATTGAAGAGGAAAAGAAGGAGAAAAAAAAAAAGGAAAAAAAGGAGAAAGAAGAAGAGAAGAGAAGAAAAAGAAAGAGAAAGAGGGGATACGAGAAATTATTGTTCTTTCAAGTCTACTAAAAATTCCAATCACATCCATCACTAAACTTACAACCACATTAACAATAAATACAAATTCCACCAACACTCACCCACTTTGCCACTACCACTCCCACAACCACCACCCTTACTATCACTCCCACCACTCTGCCACCACCATCACCGCCATCACCACCACCACCACCACCACCACCACCACCACCACCACCACCACCACCACCACCATCCCACTGCCACCACCACCACTACTATCCCACAGCCACCATCATCACCACCACCAATACCACTCCTCTGCCACCACTACCACCACTATTCCACCCTCACAAGCACGCACCCATCCATTAGGAAGCAGAGAAGATGTGGAAGAGAGAGCCAAGAAGACTCCATAAAAACACACGATTGAGTGGAAGAGGCCTGTGTGGTGTGGTGTGGTGTGGTGGTGTGGTGTGGTGTGGTGTGGTGGTGTATTGTAGTGTGGTGTGGTGTGGTGTGGTGTGATGTGGTGGTTAGGTGTGGTGTGGTGATGTGGTGGTGGTGTGGTGGTGTCAAAAACTTGAAAATAATTAACCTGAGATGAAACGCCAAGTAAATTATGAACAATGATGGAAATTTAATAAGTTCAGTAGTAATAATAGTTGGAATAATGAAAACTTTTAATAACAAACGAAAAGTTTAAAAAATATTTTCTTAATAACCAAAAATACTAGATATGAAGTTCCCGAGTACTGAAAAAAAAAAGACAATAATAAAAAAAAATATATTTACAAAAACAATTTTAAGAACCTAGAAGATTCCATTTGATGAAGTTTTTTGTGTTCAACAGTCGGTTCCTTCTGATGTTTCTGTGGAAGAAATACTGGTTCGAAAATAATTTTTAAAAAGATTTTTGTTAATTCCAGATTAATTTGAGGTAATTGTTAAATTAGTTGAAATACTTCGGAATTTACAGTAGAATAATTTACAGTTTAATGTTGAAACTGAGTTGTAACTAATTTTGCAAGAATATGTCAGCACTCTACAACAAATTAGAACCACCAAATTTTTTTCAACTATCTTCCCAACCATCCCACTCATCCCACCATACCACTATCTCACCCATTCCACCATACCATCATCCAATCATCCCACTATCCACCCATCCCACCAGCTCCCCCATCCAACCATCTCACTCATCCTACCATTCTACCCATCCCACCATACCATCTATTCCACCATCCCACTCATCCTACCATCCTATCCATCCCACCATTTTACCCATTCCACCATACCATCCATCCCACCATTCTACTCATCCCACCATACCATCCATCCCACCATTCTACTCATCCCACCATACTATCCATCCCACCATACTATCCATCCCACCATACTATCCATCCCACCATCCCACCCATCCCACCATCCCACCCATCCTACCATCCTACCATCCCACCAACCCACCATTCCACCATTCCATCCATCCCACCATTCTACCCATCCGACCATTCTACCCATCCTACCATACTATCCATCCCACCATTCTACCAATCCCACCATACCATCTATCCCACCATCCCACCCATCCTACCATTCTACCCATCCCACCATACTATCCATCCCACCATTCTACCAATCTCACCATTCCATTCATCCCACCATCCCACCCATCCTACCATCCTACCAACCCACCAACCCACCATTACATCACCCACTTGTAAAGAACTGGCAGTTTGGTGAGAACTGTTTCAGGGATGTGTTTCTCGAAGATTCCATAAAGCAGAATGGGCAGAGCTGTGAAGGTGGTGTTGTAGAAAGTGAGGTAGAAGTTGCTGAAGAAGGTCTGCATGGAAGATTGGAGGGATGGGTGAATGAATGGATGGATGAATTAATGGATGGATGAATTAATAGATGGATAAATGAATGGATGAATAAATGAATGGATGGATGAATGAATGGATGGATGAATGAATGGATGGATGAATGAATGGATGGATGAATGAATGGATGGATGAATGAATGAATGGATGAATGAACAGATAGATGCAAAGATGTTCAGATGGTTAAATGAATGTATGAATGGATGGATGAATGAGAGAATGAATGGATGGATGCAGAGATGGATAGATGGATAAATGGATAGAGGAATGTATGTTTAGATAGCTTGATGGGTGAATAGATGGATGGATGATTGAATTGATGTTTGGATGGATGAGTGAGTGAGTGTATGAGTGAATGGGTGAGTGAATGGCTGGATGGATGAGTAGATGTGTTGGCTGATAGTAGAATGCATGAAGGTCTCGAGTGATATATTGTAGATTGTTGAGTTGAATGAATGAATGACAAAAGTTAATGAGTGAATTGATGAATAGATGAGGTTTTTGCTTTGGTTTAATTTTAATAAGAATTTGTTGTCATTACAAAATTTCAGTGCATTGCATATTGTAGTTAAAAATTCTGAAGTAGAAGAATAAAAAAAAGATTAAAAAGATGAAGAAGAAGAAGAAGAAGAAGAAGAAGAAGAAGAAGAAGAAGAAGAAGAAGAAGAACAAGAAGAGGAGGAGGATGATGATGATGAAATGATACCGCTGGTGATAATGATGAAAACGATGATGGAGGAATATAGAACCAACTTGAGCGGAAAAAGCCGAATGGAAAGTGAACAAGATTTGAACTCCAGTCAGCACAACGTTCTGTCAATAAAGGATTTCAATCCGGCTTGAAGCCCATCAATTAGATCTAGTTAATCTATCTTAGTCTAATCTAATCTAATCTAATCTAATCTAATCTAATCTAATCTAATCTAATCTAATCTAATCTAATCTAATCTAATCTAATCTAATCTAATCTAATCTAATCTAATCTAATCTAATCTAATCTAATCTAATCTAATCTAATCTAATCCAATCTAATCTAATCTAATATAATCTAATCTAATCTAATCTAATCTAATCTAATCTAATCTAATCTAGACATTAGCACTTTGTGGAAAGTGGAGCGTTCATAATCTTCTATCGGTTGTTCATTGAGAATCATTGAGAACAAAAAGAAACAAATTTTGTCTACGTTTCAAAGACATTTTCAGTGAAGATTTTCCATAACAAAGAAATTATATTTCCAACGCTTGAGGACCCAATGCTTTAAAATCTCACTTTGTAGAAAAAGTAAAGAACGAGGGTTGATAGTCTAGTGTAGAAGTATTGGCCATGAACCAGGAAAACGCGTCTGTGAGGAGAAGTTTCAGAAAATTTTCAAAAGTTTCACCACAGCATAACTACATCATCATCACATCACACCACAATCACAACCACAGATACACTACACAACACAATCACACTACACAACCCCACCACACCACTACAACGCACCACCACAGCTATACACCACACAACCACAGCCACACCACACCACCACACCACACCACCACACCACACCACCACACCACACCACCACACCACACCACACCATCACAGACACACCACACCACCACATCACACAACCACAGACACGCCACAGAATCACAGACACACCACACCACCTGAGGTGGTGGAAGTTGCTGATGGCGATGTCAGCTGCTCTGGAGGCCTGTTTGCCTTCCTTGCCCATGAGGCCTGAGGAGGGGGGGATGGGTGGAAAATTGATGGATGAGTGGGTGTGCGAAAGATTGGTAGGTGAGTGGATGGGTAAATGGTTGGATGCGTGGTTGGATGAGTGGTTGGATGAATGGTTGGGTAAATGGTTGGGTGCGTGGTTGGGTAAATAAAAATTGGATGAACAAACGAAAAATTGAATAAAGGATTGAAGACTAAATCAAATGGTTTTCTGAAGAGTGGAAGAATGACGACATAAACTGAGCTGTGAAAACATCCCAATCAGTGCACCTATTAAGCTATTCCATCTTGAACTAAGCCAACAACCAAACAAAAAAATGAAATGAACAAAAAGCAAAGCTGATTGGCTAACCGATGCCCACGTGAGCTTCAAGTATCATGCTGACGTCATTTGCGCCATCTCCTACGGCTGCTGTGATTGGCTGGCAAGGAGAATGCTTCATCATTCTCACCACCTGATTGGTGTAAAATGAAGCTAAAGAGGAAGTGGAAAAGTATAAAAAACCAATTTGAAATAATAAAAGTGAAGCAACATGAAGAATAGACAAGAAGAAGAAAAAGATGTTGAAGTAATGATAATGAGGAAGGAGGGTGGAAGGGGGGGGGGGGTAATGATAATGAGGAAAGAGAGTGGAGGGGGGGGGGGTAATGATAATGAGGAAGGAGGGTGGAGGGGGGGGGAGATGGAGGAGAAATGACAATATCATCTTGCCACTTTGCTTGCATTGTGGAATGTTGCTTTTGTTTATATGTTCTTTGTCTATTGTTTTTGTTTATATGTTCTTTATCTATTGTTTTTGTTTATATGTTCTTTGTCTATTGTTTTTGTTTATATGTTCTTTGTCTATTGTTTTTGTTTAATGTCTTCTTAAGCTGGTTATTTTATGTTCAAAATGTTTGTGACGTAATGTATTTATCTGTTGTTTTCGTTTTTAGTGTTATTTTTTATTTTATTGTTTTATTTATTATTTTTGTCTTTTTTTAATTTGTATTTTTTTAATTTGAATGTTGTTGTTGTTTGTTTGTTCGCTCCAGTTCGAGCTCTCAGTATCCAATACAACACAATACAATACAAACACGAATATTATTATAGTGGCGTAAACCCCGTAGAGTTTCGAGGCCACTCAAAACCATTGAACAAATTCGATTCTAACTTAAAAAATTGTAACAAAAACATAAACATCACCAGACCTGAGCTTTTTGAATGGGCGATAAGCGACAACAAAGAACTGAACAGCATAGACAGCATAGAGTTCTAAAAAGATCCTGAATAACGTCGTCGCAAAGAGCGTGGGATAAACTGTTTCCGTCGACGATAAGAGCCGCTTTTTTGAGGTTTTTGGTTTTGAGGCTGTGGTGTTGGAAGTTGAAGTGAGCTGTAATGGTGATGAGTCAAATTTAATTTCTTATGATTAATTTTATATTGTTTTTTTCAAATATTTTATTAATTGTTATTATTTTTATCTATCATTTGTTATTACTTTTTTATTCTTTATCATTATTTTTTTCTATTATCTATTATTATTATTCTTAGTTTGTTCTTTATTATTAATATTTTTTTATTATTATTTTTCTATTATTATATTTTATTATTATTTATTTTTATTATTCTCCACAACCTCCACCCTCATCACTTCGCTACCCTTTTCCGCTCCACCAACTCTTCCACAAAGCTTTCCATCGTTTCGAAGCAGCCATCCCTGTTGTTTTGTTTGGTCACGTGGTACACCGTCATGTGTGACGTCATGTGACCCGCCATGAAACTGACGTTTTCTGCCGTTTCCTCCTTGTCTCCCGTCAACACCCATACCTGCGACGAATAAAGAATAAATAAAATGAAAAAAGTGTCATGTTATGAATTTAAAATAATAATGAAACTTATGAGATTCTTAATACTTTTGATTCTTGAAGAGTTTAAGTTGGTTATTTTGATTTTTCAATCTTACTAGAATAATTATTTATTTATTTATTATTATTATGAAAAATATACAAATCTTCTTTTTCAACCACATCCTTTTATCCCATCCTTTCATCCTTCTATCCCATCCATCCATCCTTTTAACTCACCCATCCATCTTTCTATTCCACCCATTCACCCTTCTACCTCACCCATCCATCCTCCTATCCCACCCACCTTCCTTTTTTCACCTGTGCATCCTTCCCTTCCAACCTCTTCCTTTTCCTTCCACCAATCTTTCTTTCATTTCCAAATATTTTCCACATCAACTTTTACCTTCCGCATCAACACTCCCATCCCGCCCACCTGAATTCCTGCAATTCTCAAATCCTTCAGAGTGGCAGCCACGTGGTCTTGAAGCTGGTCTTCAATTGCAGTCGAACCCAGGATCTTCAGGTCAGTTTCTATGAGTTTGTATGCCTGCTGTAACTGTGGAATGTAAATGGCACGGAGGTTTTTGAACACGAACGCACGCACACGCACGCACACACACACACACAAACGCGCACACACACACACACACACACACACACACACACACATACACACACACACACACAAACCTTTTTTTCTCTATCCGTTATATCCTCTTTAGCTCGTTCAAGAAGGGAGTGATAGTGTAAGAAGGTGCTTTGGTCCAGGTCCTTGTAGGCGTACAACAGGGTTCTGTAGCCTTGCTGCAGAGTGGAGTGTGGAGAGGTGGCGTGGTTGTGGAATGCGTGAATGAACTGTTTGCTGATTGGTTATGAAATTTACAGGTAAAATGTAGGAGTTTCGAATCCACTTTGAAATGTTCTTGTGAGTTGGTTTCGTCATAAACTTGTTGGATAAGATTTTCAATGAATGAGTGTGATGGATTCGAAGTTTGTCAGAGAAATTGGGAACTATTTTGTTGAAATTTTCAAGTGTCAAAATCAATGTCATATTGTAAAAATCCTTTCTTCATCAATGAATTCTAAGGTCGCTGTTGAAGAGGTTTGTGCACAAAGTGGTAGCTACGAAGCGCTTGAACAACAGTCTTCAACCCACCTCAGCGAACACGTTGACACTATTTTCCACTTCTTCTACTTCACTTTTTCCTCTTTTCTCGTCTTTACCCATCAATATATATTCATCCTGTTCTCTATCCTTCTTTTTTTCAACTTCCCGCCTCTCTTTGACACTTTCCAGTATGGCTGTGTCAGCTCCCTTGCAGATCAGCCTGTACCTGCTTCTTCCAGGCCCTCCGCTGTGGTGGAATATGCATTGGATGGTGAAAGAGGAATTGGATGGTGAAAGAGGAATTGGATGGTGAAGAATGCATTGGAATGGTGGATGGTGAGTTGAATGGTGGATGGTGAGTTGAATGGTGGATGGTGAGT
Source organism: Branchellion lobata (assembly GCA_947562095.1). Lineage (NCBI taxonomy): Eukaryota > Metazoa > Annelida > Clitellata > Hirudinida > Piscicolidae > Branchellion > Branchellion lobata. Next base: position 5,552,927 of record OX387257.1, on the reverse strand, counting down.
TGAATGGTGGATGGTGAGTTGAATGGTGGATGGTGAGTTGAATGGTGGATGGTGAGTTGAATGGTGGATGGTGAGTTGAATGGTGGATGGTGAGTTGAATGGTGGATGGTGAGTTGAATGGTGGATGGTGAGTTGAATGGTGGATGGTGAGTTGAATGGTGGATGGTGAGTTGAATGGTGGATGGTGAGTTGAATGGTGGATGGTGAGTTGAATGGTGGATGGTGAGTTGAATGGTGGATGGTGAGTTGAATGGTGGATGGTGAGTTGAATGGTGGATGGTGAGTTGAATGGTGGATGGTGAGTTGAATGGTGGATGGTGAGTTGAATGGTGGATGGTGAGTTGAATGGTGGATGGTGAGTTGAATGGTGGATGGTGAGTTGAATGGTGGATGGTGAGTTGAATGGTGGATGGTGAGTTGAATGGTGGATGGTGAGTTGAATGGTGGATGGTGAGTTGAATGGTGGATGGTGAGTTGAATGGTGGAAGATAATGGATGAAAACTTAAATGAAGTTAGAAATAAAACCCAAAACAAAAAGACAGAACGTCTTGTGCTGAGGAAATGGAAAAAATTTCAATGGAAACAAAAGAATGAGTGAATGAGTGAAAAAGTTAGAAATCTGAAGGAGCTAAGCTAGATGGTTATGAGTGAGATAACAACCAAGTTAAAAGTCACTGTTAAGTGACTGTTTTGAAGGGTTTTAAAACACAACATCTGAATAGTCTTGGAGTGTTCCAGTTATGAGAACAATTGACTCTTACAAATGCAGCTTATTCTGAACAAGTAGTCGGACCTGAAAAGGTCTGTATGAAGATAAATTTTTTTTGAAAAAAAGATTTCTAATCTTGCAATAAGATTTTCAAATCTAAAAACGTATGTTCAATTTCCAAAATAATTTTTTTCAAACTAGCAAAATATTTTTCAAATGAAAAAATAAATATAAAAATAAATTGCACAGGTGGTTTTCAATGAAGTTTTCTTTTAACCTTTCCTCCACGAGCACACTCATCTTCTTCCTGTTGGAGTCGAAGTGCAACACGTGACGTAGTACGTAGTGTTTCCGGACGAAGGCGCCTCTGCCGCTGTTATCATTATTACTTTTTTGATAAATAAAAACATAATAATAAAATTAAAAACAATAAGTTATGATACGTTTAGTAATGATATTATGACGCGGATACAATACAAAACAAACACGAATATTATTATAGTGGCATTAACCCCGTAGAGTTTAGAGGCCACAACAACAACAACAACAACAACAACAACAACAACTGATAACAACAAAAAATTTGTTGAACAACCACAGTCATTTTGTTTTGACAGTTTCAACCTCCCACAGACGAGCTCATCATCATCTTCTACTTCTTCTTCGTCTTCTCGTTCATTTTCATTTTCTCTTCCTTCTTCTTCTTCCTCTTCTTCTTCTTCTTCTTCTTCTTCTTCTTCTTCTTCTTCTTCTTCTTCTTCTTCTTCTTCTTTTTCTTCCTCTTCTTCTTCTCCTTCTTCTTTTATAGTTTTTTTATCGATTTTTTTGTTCTTCTTTGTTCCCATTTTATCATTTGTTTTTTTATTTTTGATATTGGTTTCATTTTTAAAGAAAGAAGGATGGAACGAAAGGGTAATGGTGTGGTCCTTCATGCCTTCGAATATCACGCCAACGCTGCATGGAGGAAGAATATGGTTCCAATGAAAATATCAACAGGAACTAAAAAAATAAAAATGTTAATGTAAAAAAATGTTTAATTCTTTTAAAAAAGTAAATGAAAGGATAGAGAGAATTTTTGAAAATGAATGAATGAAGGATGAATGAGTGAGGGATGAATGGGTGAAGGATGAATGAGTGAGGGATGAATGAGTAAAGGATGAATGAGTGAGGGATGAAGGAGTGAGGGATGAATGAGTGAGGGAGGAATGAGTGAGGGATGAATGAGTGAGGGATGAATGAGTGAGGGATGAATGAGTGAGGGATGAATGAGTGAGGGATGAATGAGTGAGGGATGAATGAGTGAGGGATGAATGAGTGAGGGATGAAGGAGTGAGGGATGAATGAGTGAGGGATGAATGAGTGAGGGCTGAAGGAGTGAGGGATGAATGAGTGAGGGATGAATGAGTGAGGGATGAATGAGTGAGGGATGAATGAGTGAGGGATGAATGAGTGAGGGATGAATGAGTGAGGGATGAATGAGTGAGGGATGAATGAGTGAGGGATGAAGGAGTGAGGGATGAATGAGTGAGGGATGAATGAGTGAGGGATGAATGAGTGAGGGATGAATGAGTGAGGGATGAATGAGTGAGGGATGAATGAGTGAGGGATGAATGAGTGAGGGATGAATGAGTGAGGGATGAATGAGTGAGGGATGAATGAGTGAGGGATGAATGAGTGAGGGATGAATGAGTGAGGGATGAATGAGTGAGGGATGAATGAGTGAGGGATGAATGAGTGACCTGGCGCACGCTTCTACCAGGGCTTTCTCGTCGGGGGAAGAAGCTTGGTAACATGGTTGTTGATATTGTTGTTGTTGTTGTTGTTGTTGTTTTTGTTGTTGTTGTTGTTTTTGTTGTTGTTGTTGTTGTTGTTGTTCTTGTTCTTGTTCTTGTTTGAATTGCAGCAACTTGTCAATCTGAGCGGTGTGGCAGAGGGCCACACTTTCCAACATCACCATGACGTCATCCTGTCATTTGTTATGACTCCTGTTAGTACTGTTGTCACCACTTTTGATTCTCATTCACTGTCATTCATTGTGCCATTGCATGAACATGAAAAGATCTGTAGAACTTAACAAACAAACCTTTGAAACTTCAAAAGCTTCGGCATCTTGTTCCGTCCTGTCCAAGATTCCATCATCCTCTTCCCTCCTCATATCCCTTCCTTCAGAGTCTTTCTTTCCAGTACTTTTTCCATCCATCCCCTCCTTCCAAGCTTCTTGACACCCATCATCATTCGCCATGCCTACCTCCATCTCATCAATTGTGAACAAATCGGCGTCTTTATCACCACTCTTACCACCACCCCCATCAACCCCACCATCATCATCATCGCTGTCTCCGTCATCGCTGGCTCCATCTCTCACCAGCCCGTTGACTTCATCAACGTCGTAATAGCGCCCTCTGGTGTAAAACTTTTTGAATTTCATTTCATTCTTCGTGAGAGTGCCGGTCTTGTCAGCAAACAAAAACTCAATCTGCAAACATCGATGTTCAATCATCAACCAGCCGATCATCAACCAGCCGATCATCAACCAGCCGATCATCAACCAGCCGATCATCAACCAGCCGATCATCAACCAGCCGATCATCAACCAGCCGATCATCAACCAGCCAATCATCAACCAGCCAATCATCAACCAGCCAATTATCGACCAGCCAATCATCAACCAGCCAATCATCAACCAGCCAATCATCAACCAGCCAATCATCAACCAGCCATTCATTCTATCAGCCAATCATCCAACCAGCCAATCATCCAACCAGTTATTGATCAACCATTCAGTTACTCAACGAACAGGTTTCCACTTGCAGCAAATCAATCAACCAACCAACAAACTCATCAATCCTCTTCTCAACCACACCCTGATCAATCCTCCTCTCAACCACACTCTAGTCAATCAACCATCAGCTCAACCACTTGATTTCTCAACAAAAATTTTTCACTCATTTGGTTGACTCTTCATACAATCAGCCGATCTCTCAGACACCACCCGTTCAACACACCTGTCCCAGCTCTTCGTTCAGGTCTGATATGTTCGCCTTAGCTCCTTGTCCTGTTGCTTCGTCGTACAAGTTCGCGTCCCACTCGAAGATGATGGACCCGAAGAACTTCTGCAACTCTGTGTGAGTGTGTTTGTGTGTTTGTGTGTGTGTGTGTGTGTTTTTTTGTTTGTGTGTGTCTGTGTCTGTATGTGTGTGTGTGCTCACCAACCCACGTACCAACTGTGACGTACATGGAGATGGGTATGATGTAGTTGAAGAGAACCATGAAAAGGAAAAAATGTTTCACCAGTTCAGAAGCCTGTCGTGAGAGTCTGTTAGTCTACACATTGTCTGTCTTTTCTTTGTCTACACATTGACACAACTCAAACAATTTCCAACAAACTCAACTATACCCAGCCAGCCTCCAAACACCATTTCTTGAATGCCTTTTCAACTAACTCAACCAACTTTACTTCCCACCCTTTTCACACTCACCTAACCTCCACCCACCCACCTAACTCCCACCCATCCTCCCTCCCCCCCCCCCCCCCCAACAGACTCCACCCAACCTTCACCCACCCAACAAACTCCACCCAACCTCCACCCAACCTCCACCCAACCTCCACCCAACCTCCACCCAACCTCCACCCAACCTCCACCCAACCTCCACCCAACCTCCACCCAACCTCCACCCAACCTCCACCCAACCTCCACCCAACCTCCACCCAACCTCCACCCAACCTCCACCCAACCTCCACCCAACCTCCACCCAACCTCCACCCAACCTTCACCCAACCTCTATCCACCCAACTAACACTCAGCTCGGGTGGGTTGGGAAGGTACCAGTATTGTTTTCCCTCCTCCTCACCACTCGAAGCGACGCTCTGGTAAACCACCAACGCCATCACCTCCCACACCAGCGAGAGCACCAGCAGCACCGCGATATAGAAGATCAGGAAGGAGTTCAAACTCCTGTTGGTTCGTTCGTTATTTTATTGTAGTTCCATTTGTTCTTTGTTTGTTTGTTTGTTTGTTTGTTTGGTTGGTTGTTTGGTTGTTTGTTTGTTTGTTTGTTTGGTTGGTTGGTTGTTTGTTTGGTTATTTGTTTGGTTGTTCATTTGTTTATGTATTTTGTTGTTTTTTTGTTTGTGTGTTTGTATGATCGTTTGTTTGTTTTTTCATTTGTTTTATGTTTGTTTTTCCATTTGTTTTATGTTTGTTTTTTCGTTCATTTAATGTTTGTTTGTTGGTATTGTTGTTTGTTTAGTTCTACTCAGATACTCGAACAGAGGATGAATAAAATACTCAATGAGATATTCATTCAGCAGATGCCTTATAAGATGCTCAACTCAAAAGTTGAAAACATGATTAAGAGGAGGTTGAACACATGATTAAGAGGAGGTTGAACACATGATTAAGAGGAGGTTGAACACATGATTAAGAGGAGGTTGAACACATGATTAAGAGGAGGTTGAACACATGATTAAGAGGAGGTTGAACACATGATTAAGAGGAGGTTGAACACATGATTAAGAGGAGGTTGAACACATGATTAAGAAAAGGATGGAACACAATCACCTACTTCTCCACCTTGGAATACTTCTGCGACTGCACGTGACCACTCAGCGAGATCTTCGTCTCGTGTCCCGTGTATATGGCACACCCTGGCGATCAAATAATAATTTACAGAATTTATTTAAATAACTTGACCTCGAACTCTACGTTAATGCCACTATAGTAATGTTCGTGTTTGTATTGTATTGTATTTTATTGAGTTTTATTGTATTGTATTGAGTTTTATTGTATTGTATTGTGTTTTATTGTATTGTATTGTGTTTCATTGTATTGTATTGTGTTTCATTGTATTGTATTGTGTTTTATTGTATTGTATTGTGTTTTATTGTATTGTATTGTGTTTTATTGTATTGTATTGTGTTTTATTGTATTGTATTGTGTTTTATTGTATTGTATTGTGTTTTATTGTATTGTATTGTGTTTTATTGTATTTTACTGAGTTTTACTTTCTTTTATTGTTTTTTAATGCAAGGTAATAATGTTGATTGCATTCGAAAACTAGAAAAAAACTAGTGAGTACTACTAGTAGTATTATTATTTTCCTAAATACCTATATCAATACTATTATTACTACTACTAGTATTATTATTTTTTTATATAATTATAGCAATACTATTATTTTTACTAGTAATAATCTAAAAATAGAATAAGTAGAAAAGGTTTAAACAAACGTTCCTCACCATAGATGTGAGGGGTGTTCTTGAGTCTAGTGCCTCTGAGGAGGAGGTTGCAGGCGCTGAGGCTGTATGTCTGCACTGTGGTGTGTGTGTGTGTGTGTGTGTGTGTGTGTGTGTGTGTGTGTGTGTGTGTGTGTGTGTGTGTGTGTGTGTGTGTGTGTGTGTGTGTGTGTGTGTGTGTGTGTATGTGTGAGTGTTATGCTGGGTGTGGCTGTACTGTAAGAATGTGATGGAGTGTGGTGTGGTGGTATGTGTTGGGATGGTGTGGTTTTTTGTGGTTTGTGCTGTAGAGAGATGGGGTGTTGTGTGATGGTGACTTTGCATCATTCACTTTTTGTTTTCATTCATTTTATTTGTACCCACATTTTAATTACGTGTATTTCATTTCATAGGTTGGTTCAATCACATCTTTTTGATACAATACAATACAAATACAGATGGTATTATAGTGGCGCTAATCCCGTAGAGTTTGAGGCCGTAATGTGTTATCTCATGTTTGTTCACTATCTCCTTCCATTCTGAAATTTTCTTCTCACTCCAATCACTATTTTAATTTTTAATAAAAATTTTTTAAATCAGTTTTTCTTTGCAGATCAGTTTTTGTTTCTTTTTTTTTATATATCTACTCCTTCAATCTCTCCCACTTATCTACTTGTCAGTATCTCATTTTTTTTATTTTTTCAAAAATTTTGAATTTTCAAATCTTTATTTCACGTTTTAGAAAATTTATTCTTTTTTTTTGAATATTTATTCTTTGTTTTTGAATAGTTATTTTTCTTCTTTGTTTGAAAAAAAATTCTTTGTTTTTGAATTGATAATCTTTGTTTTTGAGTAACTAATCTTTGTTCCTGAATATTTATTTTTGTTTTTTGCACACTTCAATCATTTCATTTGTTTTTATTATCTTTTTACCACGTATTGTTATCTTGACTATTTAACTTTTTTATTCAGGTTGTTCAAACTTTTTAAATCACATTTTCTCGTTTTTTCTTTTAAATATCAATTTTTTTTTCTTATTTTTTAATTTGTTGTGAGTGTCCGTTAAAGACTTTTGAATTGTTTATTTTTAAAATTTAAAATTCTAGAACAAATCACTCACCTTCTGTCTCCCTCTTGCTGCTTTCGATGTCGAAGTTCACTTTTTTATGATGACAATTATCACTTTTCTTACAGTTGCCACCATCATCTCCCTCATCACCACCCCAGTCTGCTTTACCCACATCACTATCATCACCGCCACCACCACTAACATCACCGCCACCATCGCCGCCACTACCACCACCAACACCAACACCACCACTACTGTCACCAGCAGCCCCACCACCACCACCACCACCACCACCATCACCACCACCACCACCACCACCACCACCACCACCACCACCATCACCACCACCACCACCATCACCACCACCACCACCACCACTACCAACAACACCGTCACCACCCTCAACGGTGATTTTTCCTACAAAGTTGTACAGGTCAACACTAGGTTCTTCACACTCCACGTCGGCATGAAGCTGCTGCAGCTGGTGTGGCTGTCGCATGCCTCTGGTGGCTGCAAGACTGCTGTAGCGCTGTGGTGGATGT
>OX387257.1:5532891-5537891 GCA_947562095.1 Branchellion lobata | reverse complement strand
GGTTTCCTCTTACTATTTCACGGGTTTTGTTCTTTTTTTAAAATTATTTTTATTTATTTCATTCCTATTATTATCATCATTTATTATTATTATTATTATTATTATTATTATTATTATTATTATTATTATTTTTATTATTATTATTATTATTATTATTATTATTATTATTATTATTATTATTATTTTTATTTTTATTATTATTATTATTATTTTTATTATTATTATTATTATTATTATTATTATTATTATTATTATTATTATTATTATTATTATTATTATTATTATTATTATTATTATTATTATTATTATTATTATTATTATTATTATTATTATTATTATTATTATTATTATTATTATTATTATTATTATTATTATTATTATTATTATTATTATTATTATTATTATTATTATTATTATTATTATTATTATTATTATTATTATTATTATTATTATTATTATTATTATTATTATTATTATTAATATTATTATTATTATTATTTTTATTTTTATTTTTACTTTTTTTTATTTATTTTATTTTATTTTTATTACTATTATTATCACCATTATTTCGATCGTGAAGGAGCATTATGCGACTGAGATAGGTTATCTTTGAAGAGGTCATTGAGGCGGACGAAGTATAATAAGAGTCCAATAAGCAGTATGACTGTCTTCATCACCACAATCATCACAAGTATTTCTCTTATGCAATAACAATGCAAATAAAAAGAAATATTTTTTAATTAGTGTGACGTTTCATGTGATTTATTATTATTATTATTATTATTATTATTATTATTATTATTATTATTATTAGTATTAATATTAATATTATTTATATTATTATTATTATTATTATTATTATTATTATTATTATTATTATTATTATTATTATTATTATTATTATTATTATTATTGTTATTATTATTATTATTATTATTATTATTATTATTATTATTATTATTATTATTATTATTATTATTATTATTATTATTATTATTATTATTATTATTATTAATTTTATTATTATTATTTTATTATTTTCATTATTATTATTATTATTATTATTATTTTTTTTTTCTTTATTATTATTATTATTATTATTATTATTATTATTATTATTATTATTATTATTATTATTATTATTATTATTATTATTATTATTATTATTATTATTATTATTATTATTATTATTATTATTATTATTATTATTATTATTATTATTATTATTATTATTATTATTATTATTATTATTATTATTATTATTATTATTATTATTTTTATTTTTATTTTATTTTTTTATTTTTTTATTTTTTTTATTATTTTTTTTATATTATTATTATTAATATTATTATTGTTGTTGTTGTTTTGTTTTGTTTTGTTTTTCTGCATGTGATTGCAGGCTTGCTTGCACTTGTTTGCTGTCAAGTAGGCCTTCAGACTGCTCGTTCGGTGATCGTTGAATCTTTGCTTGATCTTCATGCATGAAGATTAACCATCACAAAATTGAACCATCTTTCATCTTAATCTAATCATCTTCCATCTTAATCTAATCATCTTCCATCTTAATCTAATCATCTTTCATCCTAATCTAATCATCTTTCATCCTAATCTAATCAAATCATTTATATAGCGCTGATTAAACACTGTTTAAGAGGGCTCTTCATTCAGTATGAATATTCATTATATAATGAAATAATCGTAATGTTTGAGTATTTTTCAACTTTTATTAAGTTTTTATTGTTGCTTTGTCATTTTATCATCATGTTAATAGTTGAAGAGACAAATGGCCAGTACAACTCAATGTTGAGCGGTAGGAGCCCTCTGCGGTCATTTGCGTTTTGTATATAAGTATCAATTACTTTAACTTAGTATTAATTACTTCATACTAATATTAATTATTGTTAATTATTCTCAATTATTGGAAATTAGTATTATTCACTTTTAATTAGTATTAAGTATTGTAAATTCGTATTAAGTATTGTAAATTCGTATTAAGTATTGTAAATTCGTATTAAGTATTGTAAATTCGTATTAAGTATTGTAAATCCGTATTAAGTATTGTAAATTCGTATTAAGTATTGTAAATTCGTATTAAGTATTAATTAAATTAGGATCAATTATTGTTAATCAGTATAAATTATTGTAAATTAGTGAACATTATTTGAATAAGTATCAACTATTGAAAGTTATTCGATAACATAAACAGCACTAGGACCGCTTTGAATCAAAAAAATAAAATGTCTGACATGCTGCGATTATCTTCTGTGATTGTAAATCACAACTCACAAGCCAGAGTCACAACTGATTCCTACCAGGCCGATCCAGCAATGGTGGTTCTCCAACAGTCCGTCACCAGGATCACTTGCTCAGTGGAGTTGCACATTTTCTGGCTTCTCAGACACTGCAACCTTCGGGCAATGAACAGGCGGACGCAGAAGCCAAACGGGGATCCTAATGACTTCAACTTGCCAAGTTATGCATGAACAAGAACACCAAAGAATCAAAAGTACATTGCAGGAACATATTCTTCTCAAGCAGCCACTACTGCCTCCTGGGTCTCTAAACCTCCAACAGAGACAACTAACTTCAGAAACAGGAATCAGCCAAGCTTGCCGATGGCTGCATTCCAACTAGAGAATGGTCCGATCTCTGTTGACGCTGGAAGGAAGAGATCCAAGCAGCCAAACTGTCCATTTTACGCAGGAACCAAGGCGTCCGTGGATGAAACGGCACGCCCTCCAAGTCATTTGTAACGCAGCTGAAACTATTGCCAGACGTTTTAGTTCAAACATCAACAAGAAAAACAACGAAAATGACGACAACAGCAAAAAAAACAACGAAAAACGACAACAACAAAATATATAACGACAACAATAAAATATATAACGACAACAACAACAACAACAACAACAACAACAACAACAACAACAACAACAACAACAATAACAACAACAACAGCAGCAAACTTGTGGGCCTTCCACAACCAGCTTTAGCGCATCTGAGGACTATCCTCAGGCGCTTAAGCTAAACAACAACAACAACAACAACAACAACAACAACAACAACAACAACAACAACAACAATAACAACAACAACAACAACAACAATAACAACCACTAATAATCCAATCACGAATTACAACTTCCAGCACCACATTTCCACTACAAAAGCCCATTTCAAGGCATAATTACTTTATTTCACTACGAAAACCAGTTTTCTATCAAAACCACACTCAACGCCACCAATATCACCTACAACACCACCACTACTACCACCACCGTCACCACCACCATCGTCACCAACACAAACACCACCATCACCACCACCACCACCACCACCACCACCATCACCACCACCACCACCACCACCACCACCAATACCACCACCACCACCACCACCATCACCACCACCACCACCACCACCATCACCACCACCACCACCACCACCAATACCACCACCAACACCACCACCACCACCACTTGCAACTTCTCAATATAAAATTGTGTCACTCTTCTTCCTAATGACACCGTCCAGCGTCTCCTATTCATGATCTTTGATTGACCGGAAATAAAACAAAAGACTCCAAATAACAGTAATGATTTCTAATTTGACATGCTGACCTGAAGAATATAAGTGTACATCTATGTGAATGTATGTTTGTATGTATGTGTGCATGTGTGTGTGTGTGTGTGTGTGTGTGTGTGTGTGTGTGTGTGTGTGTGTGTGTGTGTGTGTGTGTGTGTGTGTGTGTGTGTGTGTGTGTGTGTGTGTGTGTGCGTGTGTGGTGTGTGTGTGTGTGTGTGTGTGTGTGTGTGTGTGCGTGTGTGTGTGTGTGTGTGAGTGTGTGTGTGTGTGTGTGTGTGTGTGTGTGTGTGTGTGTGTGTGTGTGTGTGTGTGTGTGTGTGTGTGTGTGTGTGTGTGTGTGTGTGAGTGTGTGTGTGTGTGTGTATTTGTGTGTGTGTGTTTGAAAATTTTTCTCTATTTATTTTTTATAATTTTATTTTGTTAAGTAATAACTCTATATATATTATATATATATATATATATTATATTATAATATAATCATTTTTGAAATGTCTTTTTTAGTATGAATTTTCATCTTCATTCATGTAGAATTTCTTGCATGGAATTGCATTCATTGTATGTTTTCCATAAGTTGCAGTTTTTGTATGTTGTATACATTTTGTATGTTGCAGTTTTTGTATGTTGTATACATTTTGTATGTTGCAGTTTTTGTATGTTGTATACATTTTGTATGTTGCAGTTTTTGTATGTTGTATACATTTTGTATGTTGCAGTTTTTTTATGTTGTATACATTTTGTATGTTGTATCAGTCCATTGTGTCTGCTTCACAGGCTGCGTACGCAGGTCGGACAATGGTGACAATTAAAGGGGCATTAAAGCTGAAACCCAATTGGCAGTTATTTGCTGGAGTAATTAGTCGTAAACAAATTGTTGTTGTTGTTGTTGTTTTGTTGTTGTTGAGTTGTTGTTTAGTCGTTGTTGTGTTGTTGTTGCTGGGTTGTTGTTGTTGAGTTGTTGTTGTTGGATTGTTTTTTGGTTGTTTTTGTTGTTGTTGTTTTGTTGTTGTTGAGTTGTTGTTGTTGAGTTGTTGTTGATGTTGTTTTGTTGTTGTTTGGTTGTTGTTGTTGTTTTGTTGTTGTTGTTGAGTTGTTGTTCTTGTTCTTGTTTATTTTTATTTTTATTTTTTTTTATATTTTTATTGTTTTTATTCTGTTTATTTTTGTTGTAGTTTTTGTTATTTTTTATGTTGTTTTTATTTTTTATTTTTCTTTTTTTTGTTATTCCTTGCGTTTTTATTCTTCATCGTTGTTGTGTTATTGATCTCTCGTTCCTCTGTCGTTAGTTTCAATGGTATGTTTTCTTTGTTGCTGAAATGACGAAATGGTCGCTGTTGTCGAAGGGAGGTTGAAGTCAGGTTGTTGTTTCTATGCTTTTGAGTCTTTTTTCAACCTTCGCATTCACAATCCAATGTTGT
>OX387257.1:5522891-5527891 GCA_947562095.1 Branchellion lobata | reverse complement strand
ATTTTTGAAGGTCTGGATGGAAGCGGAAAAATCCGCAAGGAAGTTTGAACGTCAATATTATTATTTTTTTAATTATTTTTTTATATTAGAATTTTAATTATTATTATTAGTATCATCATATCATCATATCATCATATCCTCATATCATCATTTTATCATATAATTATATAATCATATCATCATATCATCATATCATCATATCATCATATCTTCACATCATCATATCGTCATATCATCACATCATCGTATCACCATATCTTCATATCCTCACATCATCATATCATCATATCTTGATATCATCATATCATCATATCTTGATATCATCCCATAGGGCCTCCTAATCATCGTGTTTAACATTTTCAAGAGTTCGCGTTCTGGGCTATTTAACCGGGTGACAACGATAAAGAATAGAATCGAGTTATTGTAAAAATTATTTTTTCACTAATACTACTATTACTTCATTAATTATTACTACTATTACTAATACCTTTGTTAATATCAATTTTGATAAAAGAAATGATAATTTTTTTTCAAAATTACTTCAACTTCTTTTGTTATCAATAGTATTATTACTCCGACTTATCTTCATACTTCTCACAGACCTAAATCAAATTTGAGAGTTTCTACCAGCCTTTCCGAAGGATTTCTCTTTGCTGGGCTGTCCAAAACCTCTTGCTCGTTCTCCAAACTGCCTACCGTTGACACCTTTCGACGCCATAGCAAAGAGGTGCGCTGATATTCTAGAAACAGCAGAATACAGTAAGCTCTCACTTCTATTTTCATTGGACTTCCCCGCAGCTTTCGACTCGCTAGAGCAAGACACACTGCTTAGACCACTGGAGATCTTATGTATGCATGTGCATATGGTAACCACACCCATAGGGATGAAGACCCACGACGTCAGCTTGACGCACGAGACTTGAGCCTCCTGGCAGGGGCTCCCAGGGAGGCACCAGTGGGACTCGATGCCGTGCCGTGAAGTTGCTGTGATGCTAAGTGCCGTGTGGTTATTTAAATCTGCACCATCGCTTAACGGTCTTGTGCGCAAGTTGACGTGTTGAGAGGTTGGGTGGCAAGCTCTTGCTGCGTGGTGTGATGTGGTGTGGTGTGGTTTGGTGTAATGTGGTGGGGTGTGATGTGGTATGGTATGGTGTGCTGTGGTGTGGTCTGGCATGTTATAAGGTTTAGTGTGTGTGTGGTGTGGCATGGTGTGTGATGTGGTTAGGTGTGGGGTGTGGTGTGTGGTGTAGTGTTATGTGGTAGGGTGTGGAGTGGTGTGGTGGGGTATGGTTTGGTGTGGGATGGTATGGCGTGCGGTGCAGTGTGGTGCTTACGGTGAGGTGTGGTAAAAATTGTTTTATAGTGGAAGATATATGATGTGTTAGAAACAAAAGAAAAATAATTAAGTTATGCACGGAGCATAAATAAAGGAAGAGAATAAGAAAATTTAAAATTTCAAAATTGAAGTATGTATGAGAGGGTGAGTCACTTTGTTGACTGCTGCTAGAACTACCTGATGACGTTGCTGTTAGGTTCCTTGATGACGTTGCTTTTTATCAATGTTTTGTTTTTGTATTTAATTTTTTTGTCTTGTTATGGGGCAGATTTTGTTAGTGTTGTCCGCACTGTAATGTATTGTAATAACTTCCAGTCTTTTGTATTGTTTTTTAATATGGTATTTTATTGTTTTTAATTTTATATTGTATTGTTTCATAAAAACTTTTGGTATATCGTTTGGTACCATGTTTTCTTATCTTACAAGTCATTGTTTCCTTTCTTAGCTTCATTGGCACGCGGTGGTCCGCAAGCGACAGCACCACGTCGCATCCAGTGCTCTGTGGTGTGAGTGGAGTCTCTGAAGTGAGTCTATCCGTCATGAAATAGGACTGCTTCCTTTTCACATACTGAATTCACATTACAATACAATACAATATAATACAATACAATAAAATACAATAAAATATAATACAATAAAATACAATACAATACAATACAATACAATACAATACATAACAATAAAATACAATACAATACAATACAATAAAATACAATACAATACAATACAATATAGAACAATACAATAGAATACTTTACAATACAAAACAATAGAATACAAAACAAAACAGAAAAAAAAAACAATACAATACAATAAAATACAATAAAAAACAATACGAAACAATACAATACAATAAAATACAATACAATACAATAAAATACAATACAATAAAATACAATAAAATACAATAAAAAACAATACAATACAATACAATACAATACAATACAAAACATTACAATACATAACAATACAATACAATACAATACAATACAATACAATACAATACAATACAATACAATACAATACAATACAATACAATAAAATACAAAACAATACAATACAATACAATACAATACAATACAATACAAAACAATACAATATAATACAAATTAATATAGGGGAGTTAACCCTTATAGTTTCAAAGATTTCATTTTATTATATTTATTGAGTTACTATTCAGCATAATTATATATTCTACTCTGTCATACATGTTATTATTATAATGTACAGGATGTCATTTTAGCTTTATATTATATTATATAATATTATAATATATTATATTATATAACATTATAATATATTATATTATATAATATTATAATATATTATATTATTTAATATTATAATCTATTATATTATATAATAGTATATTAGAATATATTATATAATATTATATAATATTATATTATATAATATTATAATATATTATATTAGATAATATTATAAAATATTATATTATTTAATACTATATTCTATTATTTAATATTATAATATATTATTTTATATTGTTTTATTTTATTTTATTTTATTTTATTTTGAAATATAATATTATGTAACACCCTTCGAAGCACGAATGCAATTAAAAGGATAGGAGGCTGAAAGGGAGCATGGGAAAATGTGGTTTTATTGTCTAATTAAAGAATAAAAAATATACGAAAAATATAAATATGTATTGAAAATTAAAAAAACAATAATAATATGTATTAAAAATAAATAAACAATAATAATATGTATTGAAAATAAATAAACAATAATAATATGTATTGAAAATAAATAAACAATATTAATATGTATTGAAAATAAAAAAAATAGTGATAATATGTATTAAAAATAAATAAACAATAATAATATGTATTGAAAATAAATAAACAATAAAAATATTTATTGAAAATAAATAAACAATATTAATATGTATTGAAAATAAATAAACAATAATAATATGTATTAAAAATAAATAAACAATATTAATATGTATTGAAAATAAAAAATAAAAATAATATATATTGAAAATAAAAACAATAATAATAATAATATGTATTAATAATAAAAAATGATAATATGTGTTAAAAGTAGATAAACAATAATTTGATGCGAAAATATTACTAGGAACCCAGTAAAATATTCCCATTTTGATGCAAGGAAAATAAATTTCTTAAATTTATTTAATAAATCGGATTAAAGAATTAAAATTAGAAAAAAGTCTTATCTGGATAAAAATGCATCACACGAAATTTGAGATTAATATATAAAATTGTCACAATCTAATCTAGTCTAATCTAATCTAATCATTCATGTAGCGCTCATCAACACTGTCTAAGAGCGCTCTGCTACGAACTGTTTGAACAAAAAACTCTTAAGGGCTTTACGAAATGAAAGTAGAGAATTAATGAAGGTAATCTTGGGGAAAGAGAGTTCCATAAAAGAGGCTCGCAGTAGGATGTAATAATAAACAGCCCTAATGAATCCTCTTTTGTGAAGCACCAAGACAAGCGGCAGAGGCGCTTTTGGAGTCAAAAAGCGTGACAAGTAACTTGCAGTTGAGTTTTGAAGTTTGTGGAAATTACTGAATAATATTTGATTATATATTTGAAGGTTCAGTCATTGCTCGAGGTTGCCAACCAATGGCTTTGATTTTTTTTTCCATTTAAGCTTCCCGGTCCAAATATAGTTTCTGTCTGTTGAGACTGCACTGGAATTCATCTGGTGGTTGTTGCGAGAGTTTACACCCTGTTCTAGCACTCCGTTCATCTTTTTTTGAAAATATACGAAGATGAATGAATGAATGGATGAATGGATGGATGGATAAATGAATGACTGAATAAATAAGTGGATGAATGAATGAATGAGTGAATGAATGAGGAAATGAATGAGTGAATGAATGAGTGGATGAATGAGTGGGTGAATGAATGAGTGAATGAATGAGTGAATGAATGAGTGAATGAATGAGTGAATGTATGAGTGAATGAATGAGTGAATGAATGAGTGAATGAACGAGTGAATGAACGAATACATCTGTGGAGACATTCATTCCGTGCGTCATGAACCTGTGTTCAGTGTTGTCTTTCAAACACCTGTCGTTCGTCGTGTTCCAATCAGCTGTTGAACCTCTGTGATCGGGTGGTTGAAGATGACCGTTGGTCAGTCCCAAAAAAGAAAAATAAAAAACTAACGAAGAGTTAAGAGTTGTTTTTAATTAAATAACCAATAATTATAAATAAATAATTAAATTTGAAATAAATATTTAAACAATTAATAATTTAATAAGATTATTTTTAGAATAATTAATAATCAAATATAATCATTTAAGATAATAATAATTAAATAAACTTGAAAGATGAATATTTTAATAAGCAAAAAATGAGTGCAATCACTGTTCGCCAGTGAACACGATGAACGGTTGCTCCCCTGGAGGAGGAGCTTGGAGGATAAGGGTGACGAGCCGTTGGAGATGGAGGAGGAGTTGGAAGGTCAACTATCAATCATGAGTGAATGCTTGACGTGTTAGCTTGTTTGACGTGTCAACATTTTTGACGTGTCAAAAGTTTTGACGTGTCTGCTTGTTCGACAAACTGACTACCACTTCGAAGAAGCCACAGGCAGACAGGCCTAGATGCGAGCAGACAGAACAACAATGGAACACTTATCGACTGTCAATTGCTACTCT
>OX387257.1:5515391-5517891 GCA_947562095.1 Branchellion lobata | reverse complement strand
TCCACCACCACCACCACTCCACTATACTACTACTACTACTACTACTACTACTACTACTACTACTACTACTACTACTACTACTACTACTACTACTACTACTACTACTACTACTACTACTACTACTACTACTACTACTACTACTACTACTACTACTACTACTACTACTACTACTACTACTACTACTACTACTACTACTACTACTACTACTACTACTACTACTACTACTACTACTACTACTACTACTACTACTACTACTACTACTACTACTACTACTACTACTACTACTACTACTACTACTACTACTACTACTACTACTACTACTACTACTACTACTACTACTACTACTACTACTACTACTACTACTACTACTACTACTACTACTACTACTACTACTACTACTACTACTACTACTACTACTACTACTACTACTACTACTACTACTACTACTACTACTACTACTACTACTACTACTACTACTACTACTACTACTACTACTACTACTACTACTACTACTACTACTACTACTACTACTACTACTACTACTACTACTACTACTACTACTACTACTACTACTACCACTACTACTACTACTACTACCACTACTACTACTACTACTACTACTACTACTACTACTACTACTACTACTACTACTACTACTACTACTACTACTACTACTACTACTACTACTACTACTACTAATAATAATAATAATAATAATAATAATAATAATAATAATAACAATATTAATAATAATAATAATAATAATAATAATAATAATAAAAATAATAATAATAATAATAATAATAATACTAATAATAATAATAATAATAATAATAATAATAATAATAATAATAATAATAATACTAATAATAATAATAATAATAATAATAATAATAATAATAATAATAATAATAATAATAATAATAATAATAATAATAATAATAATAATAATAATAATAATAATAATAATAATAATAATAATAATAATAATAATAATAATAATAATAATAATAATAATAATAATAATAATAATAATAATAATAATAATAATAATAATAATAATAATAATAATAATAATAATAATAATAATAATAATAATAATAATAATAATAATAATAATAATAATAATAATAATAATAATAATAATAATAATAATAATAATAATAATAATAATAATAATAATAATAATAATAATGATAATACTCTTTTACTATTTTTGTTCATTTTTTTTCAATATTTTTCATTTTCAAAATTTTTAATTATTATTTTTTAAATTTTTATTGCCACCACTACTTCTAAAAGAATAAACTAGTTGATTCGACCAAACCAATCATCTTCGTGCCTATGTTAAACTCCGCCCATATTACGAATTTCGAGTTTTGATTGGTCGGTCTTTAAAACGTCAATACTTTTGTTGCATCATTACTAAGCAAATCTTTTCAAACAAAATCATACAAACACACAATAAACACAAAAAACAACGCAAACAAAAACAAAAAACCACACAAACAAACTTTTACAACGACGCATAAAAACAAAAAAAGTCAACCACCTTCTTATCAAACACAACCACATACACACACAAACACATACACACACAAACACATACATACACAACCACATACACACACACAAACACATACACATACAACCACACACATACAACCACACACCCACATACACACACAAACACATACACATATAACCACATACCCACACAAACACTTGATGCCCATAGTTACAGCGATATTACAATCTTATTCACAGAGTACTTCTTCACATAGGAACCACCACACCTATGCCGACCAAGTGTGAAGATATCCACTGAAATGATAGATGCATAACCGTGTGATAGCATTTTGATACAGATATATCATTTCATATATACACAGTAACATACATATTGATACATACATACGGATATTCCTCCATATATACATACATATATATATGTCTACGAAGCTTGGAATGGATTAATGAGAAGCGTTCGAAAGTTCATGTACTGGCGAGTTTTGGTGATAAGTTGTGAGATTTGATGAGTTAATAAAACTTCTAATTGGTGTTAATTAACAACAACTGACTGCTTATTGAACAGGACCATGTTCTCATGAGTGGTCGCAGCCTACGTTGCTGTTGTTGCAAAACGGATGGTGGTTGTGAGGTCTTTGTTTGGGGTGCTTGCAATTGAGCCTTTTTTGGCCTGCTTGAGAAGTGCAATTGTTGAAATAACAACAAAGAAAGTCCAAAATAAAAAAGCGATAATTAGCTTTGTTTTCAATTATTGTTGTTGTTAGCAATACAATAACAATACTTCGTTGTTAGTATTAAAACACCATTACTGTGTTGTTAGTACTAAAACAACATTACTGTGTTGTTAGTATTGGAATAAAATTACTGTGTTGTTAGTATTGGAATAACATTACTGTGTTGTTAGTACTAAAACAACATTACTGTGTTGTTAGTACTAAAACAACATTACTGTGTTGTTAGTATTGGAATA
>OX387257.1:5502891-5512891 GCA_947562095.1 Branchellion lobata | reverse complement strand
CAACAACAAAACAATAACAACAACAACAGGAACAAGATCAACAACAACAAAACAAAAACAACAAGAGGAACAAGATCAACAACAACAGGACAAGACCAACAACAACAAAACAATAACAACAACAAAACAATAACAACAAGAACAGGAACAAGATCAACAACCACAAAACCACAACAACAGTAACAGAAAAATAATGAATGAATAACAACAGAAATAATAAAAATAAAAACATGGGACAAATAAAAAATAACAAAAATAAATAAAAATTATTTTAAAAAAATAATAACACACAAAATCAAAAACAAGAAAATTATCACGACAAACAGAAGGATATAAACAAAGAGATATAAACAAAGAGATATAAACAAAGAGATATAAACAAAGAGATATAAACAAAGAGATATAAACAAAGAAAATAGCAAGAAAGTTAATTTTTAAAAAACCTACAAAAAAGCAAACAAAAAAATGTAAAAAACAACACTTGTGACGTCAATAACAACAATTAAGGCAACGACAACAAAAAAGGCAACAACAACAACAAATAGGGCAACACCAACAAATAAATAAGGCAACAACAACAAAGAATGCAACAACAAAAACAAAGAATAAAACAATAAAAAAAAAGAATGCAACAACAACAACATAGAATAAAACAATAACAAATAATATACAGAGAAAAGCAACAAATCGTTGACAGGCAAAACAAAACCAAATTTAATCCGGTCCAAAAAAGACTTAACTGTCAACGGAAGGACTTCCACAGCAGCTGGACTCCACAAAAGACCATCACTCCAAGTGCCACCACCATGTTCTTCCAGACGTCGACACAAGACACGCCCATCTTTTTCCCAGCAACCTCCAGCAACCACTTTCCTTACTTCTCCCACAGTCCTTACAACACCGCCAACAACAACAACAGTACCAACAACATGTACACCAACAACACCAACAACAACAGCAACAACGCAGAAAATCTGGCCTTCTACAATGACAGCGTCCCCAACTACCAACTCACCTCGCCCAACAACTTCTTATTCAGACGATCAGACCTCCTCAAGTCTTCCTCCCGCCTTCTTTCCATCGACCAAAACTATCACGCTGACAAACCCTGTTACTATGGTGACAAAGCACCTTGCAACGCCAACACCAACAACAACATCCTATCAAGCAAGCTATCTCCATCTGCCAAAGTGACGCCCACAACACTCTCTTCCTCACTCAACACCTTCAAAAACTACCGCCATTTCACATTTCCACCTTCTTCCGTTTTTCCCGGAAACGAACCCGATCAGCTTCCGGTGGAAAGTCACGTGTTTAACCCTTATAACTCCTCCCACTTTTTTAACTCCTCTTTCACACATTCCATCCCCCCTATCACTTCTTTTTCCTTTTCATCTCCCTTCCTTCCCACTCCAATCTCCAGCCACCACAACAACTCCTTCTTCCACTACGCCAACAACAACACCAACAACAACAACGGCAGCAGCAGCAGTTACAACAACAGCAACAACTTTGAAACTCTTTTCAACACACCCAGCCATTTGGAAGCTTCCAAGTTCGACCTCACCTCGCACCCATTCTCCTCCTCCTTCACCTCCAACCTTGACCGAGCTTTCCATCGCAAGCCTTACTTCGATTCCATGTTCGTCGAAGGGGCCCACCCCTACTGCTCCCATGGCAACGCCAGTGGTCCTTCGCTCCTCACCTACCTCAAAATGCCTACGGTGAGACAGCAGTGTCGCTGTTTGTGGCTCGTTCAAAAACACTCCAACAACAAAAACAACAACAACAACAACAATAATAATAATAATAATAATAACAAAGATATTAGTGAAAATGAGCTCAAAGACGAAAAATCAAAATGCGACAAAGTTTCACTCAAAGACACAACAAGCAACAATAACAACAACTCTCCGAACAAAAATAAAAATCACAAAAGATCCAACACACCCATCCCTAACAACAACAACAACAACAACAACAACAACAACAACAACAACAACAACAACAACGACAACAAAAACAATAATAACCACAATGAGGAGGAGGAGGAAGAAGAAGAAGATGAGAATGTGGAGTACATATGCAACAAGGTGTTTGAGAGTCTTCACGACATTGTGATTCACCTTACTGTGGACCACGTGGGAGGACCCGAACAGAACGACCACACGTGTTATTGGAGGGGCTGTGAGCGCCTTCAGAAGCCATTCAAGGCCAAGTACAAGCTGGTGAACCACGTGAGAGTGCATACGGGAGAAAAACCTTTCCCCTGCCCCTTTCCAGGCTGTGGAAAGGTGTTCGCGAGGAGCGAGAACCTAAAGATACACAAAAGAACACACACAGGTGGCTGGGTGGCTGGGTGGGTCGGTGGGTGAGGTGGCTAGGGGTGGTGGGTGGTTTGTGGTGGTGAGTGGGTGGTTAGTGGTGATGGCTTGGTGGTTGGTGATGGGTGAGGATTGGTTGGTGGAGTTGAGTGAAGTATGGCAGGAGTTGAGAGTTGGGTCATTCCATAGAAAATACTAAGTTAAAGTTTTTTAAACTTCTTGTATAGATACAAGATACAAGATAGCTATAATAAGTATCAATAGTTCTCATAAATATCAAAAAGATATCAGAGAGGATAGATTACTGATATGCCTTATTCACATAACTGAGTCCAAGGTGTTGTTATTCAAGTCTACGTCCTAGTGATACAAGGGAGGGTTGCCATGGCTACTGCTTGTTGTGGTGTGGTTGTTGTGGTGTGGTTGTTGTGGTGTGGTTGTTGTGGTGTGGTTGTTGTGGTATGGTTGTTGTTTTGTGGTTGTGGTGGTGTGGCTGTTGTAGTGTGGTTGTGGTGGTGTGGTTGTTTTTGTATGGTTGTTGTGGTATGGCTGTGGTGGTGTGGTTGTTGTGGTGTGGTTGCTGTGGTGTGGTTGTTGTGGTGTGGTTGTTGTGGTGTGGTTGTTGTGGTGTGGTTGTGGTGGTGTGGTTGTTTTTGTATGGTTGTTGTGGTATGGCTGTGGTGGTGTGGTTGTTGTGGTGTGGTTGTTGTGGTGTGGTTGTTGTGGTGTGGTTGTTGTGGTGTGACTATCTTGTAGTTGTTTTTGATATTACCATTATCACATATTCTGAAATTACTTCCTCTTTTTATAATATTTTTAAAATTTCAGATAGTTTTTTTCAAAAATGATTCTGTCAATTTAAAATCTACACACATACTCACGTTTAATTCTTCGAAAGCTTCCATAAGCTTGAAGACTGCTCATTGTTGACGGTGCATAGAATAATAATTTTCAAGACTTTTAAACTTTTTCTTCATCTTTGGTTTTGATGGACACTTTATTGAAATATCAAAATTTTGAGGCTGATCAGTTCACAATGTTTCAAATTTCACAACTTATTACCGCTACTTGATAATCCTCCTTACTCATCCTTCTTAATCATCACCATCCACAATCATCCTTCTTAATCATCATCATCCACAATCATCCTCCTTAATCATCACCATCCACAATCATCCTTCTTAATCATCACCATCCACAATCATCCTTCTTAATCATCACTATCCACAATCATCCTCTTCAATCATCACCATCCACAACCATCCTTCTTAATCATCACCATATGAAATGATCACCGCTTACACTAATTATTTGTTATCACCACCACTTTCGGGAAGCCACCTTAATCATCACCACTCAATCATAATCCATCATACTTTCTGATACTCTCTTCAATATAGCGTTTATTGAAAACTCAATTACCTGTAAACAATGGCTCAGCGGCGGCTGAGCTATTTGGCGATTATTAAAAGGAAACTCATCGCTGAAATATGTTTTAATGTCGTCCTCACAACACTCACCACCAAAATTCACGACCTCATATCTGTCTTAATGAATCTTTGATGATTGTTGCTCGTCTTTTTATTTCATTGGCGTTTTGGAGAATAATTAAAAAAAAATTTTTTTTTAATTTTTAAATAATTTTAAAAATATATTTTTTTTTAAAATAATTTTAAAAATATTTTTTTTAAAGTTTTCAAAAAAATTTTAGAGTCATTTTTCTAACGTTTTCAAAATAATTAAAAAATAATTAAAAAAATTACCATGTTTTTTGATGTTTTTATTATTTTTAATGTTTTTTTCAGATTATTTAAAAAAATAATCATTAGGTTTTTTTTTTTTTTTTATTTAGTTTTCCAGACAATTGGATATATTCAAATACTTCAAATATATTTTTATTTAATTTCCACACAAAAAATCTTTTTTAAACACTTTTTTTAATTTATTAAATAGTTTAAAATTAATAATTATTAAAATTTTAATTGTTAATTTATTATTTTTGAATAATTATTTTTTTTATTTTTCACTATTTCAAGTATGATTACCTTTAATTGATTTTTTTACAACTCATATCTCCACCACGCCAACAGCTACACAATACGAAATTACCCTCGCTAGGATTACTCACACAAAAAATGTGGCTTATAAAATTGTTTAAAATATTAAAAGACTCATTAATTATATAAAAAATATTATTTATGCCTTTATAATTGGAAAATTATGTTAGATTGTAGTGAATTTATCATATAAGCTGATTATTTTCAAATTCAGTTCTTTTCTCGAAGCTTATCAAACAGTATATCTGTAAACTGTTCGATTGTTCGCCGTGTTTTTGTAACACTTCCAACGTATGTCTGGACTTGATCTAATAAAAACTATAAACAAAATATCATTAAGAGGACTTACTACACAAATCATTCGTTTCATAACTCAATAGTCTTCTTATCAGCGCCTTATCACTTATTTATTTTACACAAAATTCATTTTTTGATTTCATGTATGTTTTCATTAGAACGTTTTGTAGTTTTTGTTTTTCTGTAGGTTTTTTTCATGTTCCTTTGTGGTTGAATTGAATTTTCATAACGTCAACTAATCTCTTACATGATTATAGATTATACATGTGTGATTATGGATGGATGTACTAAGGGCAAGCCAGCCATCTGTCTTAGAGTTTGGCTTTTTAACACTTGTTTTTGAGCTAGTTTCGAAGTTGCTTGGTTGAGTTTGAAAAGTGATTGCCAGCACTGGATGACAACAGCCGGTGGTTGCATAGGTGGCGCTAGGTAGGGAACCTGCTCTCAACCGTCAATGCCTAACTTGATGAGGTGTTTCGGAGCATGGAGGTGGAACGTTATAGAAGAAATGGGAAGAAAAGAAAGAATTGGCTCATGGAAGAAGGGGGGTTTGAGCATCTGTGGAGCACTGAAAAAGTAACGGACGACGAACAATACCATAAAATATTCAACCAATAAGCGGTTGTGTGGAACAGTCAATCTCCGTGAATGAGACCATAGGAGAGCAGAGAAGAAAGATGAACCAAGTAGGAAGTGGTTTTGTAAGGGAAAGCTGTTGATATGGAATGTTGAGGGGGGTGGAAGAATGTGGCGAAAAGGGGTTTGAATGAGGTTTTAACGAAAGGGAAAGTTGGTGCTGATGCAGAATGAACGGAGAAGTAATACTTTATTTTTATAAGAAAAAAAGATATGAAAGAAAAAAAAGAAAAAAATAAAGAACTCAAAGATGATGTGAAAGATAACAAGCAAAAGCGCATAACGAAAATAGTAAAGAAAGTGTCAGCAAATAATCAACCATGGTGGACATGACTATAGAAGAAGAAAGAGGAAGAAGAAAAAAAGAAGAAGGAGGAGGAGGAGGAAGAGGAAGAAGAAAAAAAAGGATGAAGAGGAGGAGAGAAAGGAGAAAAGAGAAGATGAGGAGGACAAAGAGGAAGAGGAGGAGGAGGAGTAAAAAAAGAAAAAGAAGAAAGAGAGAGAAAATGAGGCAGAAGAAAAGGAGGAAAAGGAGAAGAAAGAGTAAGAAAAAAAAGAAAAAAGAAGAAGGGGATGAAGAGGAGGAAAAAGAAAAAATAAAAAAGAGAATAAAGAAGCATACAAAATATCATTATTCACTCTTTCAGTTGATCAACATCGACAGTTGAAAAAGATGAAATACAATGCAATACAATCGAATACAAACATTATTATAGTGGCATTAACGCCGTATAGTTTAGAAGCCACACTGTTATGACTTGATTATTTGTCATTCACAAAACTAGAAACTTCGAGTTACCAACAAACATACTTTAAAATTATTAAAAAATTTTTTGCTTTTTAAAAACAATAATTTTATTTCTCGAGTAAACATTGAACGTTCCAAATGTTTATTGTTGCATATTGATCGCAATAAGTTGTGTCTGCTCTCATTGCAAGGAGCAACCTAACAGCGAGTAAGCCAGGGTGATGAATGATATGGTATGATGCAGAAGGATGTGATACAAAATGATACAATACAGAATGATACAACATAAAAAGATACAATACAGAATGATACAACATGAAATGATAAAACATAGAATGATAAAACATGAAATGATACGACATAGAATGATATAACATAGAATGATGTAGCATAGAAAGATGTTACATAGATTGACGTAGCATAGAAAAATATAACTAAAATGCTGTAACATAAATTTCTATAGCATGAAATGATATAATTTATTTTTTTTCTCCATTTTTTTCTTTTTTTCCTTTTCCATTTCACACTTTTTTTTCTCTCTCCTCCCCTTCTTCCTCTTTCTCTTCTTTCTTTTTCTTTTTCGCTTCTTCTTCTCTTTCCTCTTCGTTCTCCTCTTCTTTCTTTTCTCTTTCCTCCTCTTCCTCATCTTCTTCCTCTTTTTCCTCATATTTTTTCTCCTTTTTTTCCTTCTCTTCTTTCTCTCCCCCCCTCCCCCCTCTCCTCATCTCCTTCTTTTCATCTTTTTCTTTCGCATAAATAATGCTCATGCGAGTAACATCAAATGCAACACAGCGACCACGCAATAACAATAACAACCTCCATTGCATGCATTGATAATCTTATTGCCATTTCATATTATAATTGATATCTTAATTAATTATAATATGAAATATAAATTCTTTTTTTAATTAAATAATTTAATTAATTTTTCATTCAGTTTATGTTTCTCATGTTTTCACTCTAAATTTTTTTGTCTTTTTTTTTCATTGATTTTTTTATTTTTTTTCTTTTATCTCTTTTTCTATTATTATTTTGTTGATTTATTTTTTAACCGGCTTCTCACAACATGCTGGAAACCAAATAAATATGAGTTTTTTTCTTTTTTAAAAATAATTTTTTTATTAATTCTTTAATGTGATTTTCAACGTTAATTGTGTTTTTTTGCTATTTTATTGATTTGAGAAGCTGAAGGCGAGAGATATTATTGCTACCTTAGTCAAAACTCCAACGAAAAAAAATCACAAAATCCGTGAATACAATACAACACAATAAAATACAACACAATACAATACAATAAAATACAATGAAACACAATACAATACAAAAAAATACAATACAATACAAAAAAATACAATACAATACAATACAACACAATACAATACAATACAATACGATAAAACACAATACAACACAATACAATACAATAAAATACAATACAATACGATAAAATACAATAAAATACAATACAATACAATACAATACAATAAAATACAATACAATGAAATAAAATACAATACAATACAATAAAATACAATACAATACAATACAATACAATACAATACAATACAATACAATACAATGCAATACAATAAAATACAATGCAATAAAATACAATAAAATACAATACAATACAATATAATACAAATACGAATATTATTAACCGCGTAGTTTCGTATGAACAACTAAACGAAATATCAGAAAAACATATTTCGTCGACTTTTGAATCACTCCCAAACTAACTTATCAACAACCCTGGCTTAACATTTTTCTACATGAAACTCCTTCCATAAATATCAACCAGTCATCCACTCACTTCCCTGCCTGCTCTTCCACTCATCCAGTTCACACTTCAACCATCGAAGCTATTCCTTCTTTGCACTTCTCTCTTTCATGATCCATCCCTTCCAACCCTTTTCCTCCTGACCCATTCAGTCCAAACAGACTCTCTTGGTCCATTCATAAACCCCAATATGTGTCATTCAGCCCACTCATCCATCATGACCTTTTTCATTTTTTGCTTTTTTTTTATTTTCATCCATCCCTCACATTTCAGTTTATCCCATTCATCCATTCCAGCTCAGTTCATCCTATCCATCACATCCATCCCACCTCATCCATCCAATCCACCCCCTTTTCACTCCACACGTCTATTCCATCCATCTCATTCACCCCATTATACTCCGCCCATCCATCCCACCCACCCCTCTCACCCCAATCATCCACTCATCTATCCGATCCTTTTACCCTCCATTCACCCATCCTTCCACCCCATCCACTTCTCTCTTCCACCCATCATCCCACACCCCATCCATCTATCCCATCCGCAACTCCAACAGGCGAGAAACCTTTCAAGTGTGAGTTCATGGGTTGCGATAAGCGCTTCGCCAACAGCAGCGACCGCAAGAAACACAGTCACGTCCACACGAGCGACAAACCTTTTCTGTGTCGCTACGAGGGCTGTGAGAAGACCTACACCCACCCATCCTCTTTGCGCAAGCACATGAAGATGCACGCTATGATGCTTGCGGAAGGATCGGCCCAGTTGTTGGTGGCAGTCGCTGGTGGTGGCGGTGGTGTGGTTGGTGGTGGGGGTGTGGCTGGTGGCGGTGGTGTGCTTGGTGGCGGTGGCGTTGTTGGTGGTGGTGGTATGGTTGGTGGTTCAATTGATAGTGATGGAGGTAGGTTTAATAGGCCTCTTTCCGGAAGCAGGAAGTTTTTGGAGGAAGAGGAAATAGATAGAAGAAGAAGCGGCAAAGAAGCGTTGGACGGAGAACTCAAACTGTTTCCGGTTGGTGATAGAATTGAAAAGAAGATTTTCAACAAAGAAAGCAATGAAAGCAACAGAGATAAAAACTACAACAGTAAAAAAACAATCAACACTTCAAAACCAGACAACAACAACAACGGCAACAACAACAACAACAACGGCAACAACAACAACAACGGCGTAGCATACAATGGCAACAACTCTCAAGCAACAAACAGCACCAGCCATATCTACAACCCACAACAGCAATACAACTCTTCACATTGTTCTCAACCTACTCATCCGTCTATCCTTCTATCCACTCATCCATCCATCCCTCTATCCACTCATCCATCCATCCCTCTATCTCCTCATCCATCTATCCCTCTATCTCCTCATCCATCTATTCCTCTATCCACTCAACCATCCATCTTTCAATCCACCCATCCATCCATCCCCCCCATCCGAAACCCAACCCAAAAATCCCTCCAAAAATCGGAAGAAGCACAGAAATACCCCACTGATGGATTGATGGAAAGTGACAGAAGAAAAAAGGATAAAAAAAGAAAGTTAGACGTGTTTAAGAATAATCAATTTTCAATCTCCAATTGTAATGGCGACAATTATGAAGGAGGGAGAGGTGAGGAAGAGGAAGAGGGTGGTGATGGGAGGTTGAATGGGAGTAGAGTTTCTGGAGGCTTGAGCATTGGGGGAAAAGACGGTGGTGGTGGTGGTCGGAAGGGTGATGGTGGGAGTGGTGGGAGTGGTGGGAGTGGTGGGAGTGGTGGGAGTGGTGGGAGGTATGAGAGAGGCTTGAAAGATTCGAAAGAGAGCTTCAACAACAAACAAGAAGGATCCAAGAGAAAACCTGCTCAAGGAAAACTTCAACAACAACAACAACAACAACAACAACAACAACAAAACCAACATCAACTTAACCCTCCTTCTTCACCACAACAGAAGCTCTCGCAACAATACTACTTGTCCTATTATCAGTCCTACTACAACAACCACTCCATCTATAGCCCCAACAACTGCAACAACAACAACACCAACAACAACAATTTCAGCAACAAAAACGAATATAAAAAACCTTTGTTGGACTTTTCAAACGTTTCTGAGTGGTATAACGTCTACGCAAACAACATTAACGTTAGTACTGGCAGTATAAACACTAACCACAACAACAACA
>OX387257.1:5482891-5497891 GCA_947562095.1 Branchellion lobata | reverse complement strand
CAATACAATACAATACAATACATTACAATACAATACAATACAATACAATACAATACAATACAATACAATACAATACAATACAATACAATAAAATACAATACAATACAATACAATACAATACAATACAATACAATACAATACAATACAAAACAATACAAAACAATACAGTACAATAAAATACAAACACGAATATTATTATAGCGGCATTAACCCCGTAGAGTTTCGAGGCCACACACTATTTGCCTGCCAACATGAATCCATGAACTGTCGGAGGTAGGCTTGTCTATTTCAAGTAAAAATATTTGAAAAAAACCTATTGTTAGAAAAAAAATCTTTGTCAAGTGTTTGATGAGACAAATACACAAAAATTTTTTATGTATAAACATATGTGTATGGTTATGAGTATAAAAAATATATGAATTAGAAAGATGTAGCTTTTACTAACTATTCCAAAAGAATAATCAAAACTTGTTTTTGTTTTTTGGAATCAACAGAAAACTTGAAAAAAATATGAATAGTCACAGATCTTAATTCGAATACAGTAACTACAGAAGAGTCATTAAGAAGATTATTTTTATTAATGCAAGTGCTCCTTCCTTGAAAACTCCCAAGTTCTTAAAAATTTAACCCTCCACAGAGCAAGCAAGAGAAACGGTTGGTACAAGGCCTTAGGAGCAAGGCAGGACGGAATAGGTATAATGTATTCACGCCTCCGCCAGGCTGTACAACAGCAAAAAGTTTGTTTTCCAGCGCTCCTAATCAACTCCTTTTCAATGGTTCTCCATCAATCTCACGGCCTTGCCAGTTTATATGGACGTTGATTTTGTGCCTTTGAAGTTCCTGGTTTTCACACTTTTTCAGGTTTGTGTTTTTTTTTCTTTTCAGGAATTGTACTTCTAAACACGTGATGGGTATTTGGCTGAGGCTGCGTGTTTTGGTTTGTTCTCAAATTGGTTTGAAGCTAGGTTGAATTATTCATGAAAATAATGGAAACATTAATTGCCAAAGTACACCTTACTTCAATTCAACTTGAATTAACTCAACTCTTCTTAACTTGAATTAACTCAACTTAACCTGACTTAATATGGTGGCCTCAAAACTTTACGGGGTTAATGCCATTATAATACAATACAATACAATACAAACACGAATATTATTGTAGTGGCATTAACCCCGTAGAGTTTCGAGGCCAATATTACTCGTGTTTGTATTGTATTGCATTGTATTGTATTGTATTAACTTGATAACTTAACTCAACCCATCCCGATAAGTATTCTTAATCTCACAATAAAAGCGTTTGCAATTTTCAAACTTCCAAATAGTTCCATTGAATGTTTTTGCATGAAGCAAGAAGAAGAGAATTATTTCATGCAAAGCCACAAGCTGCTTGTAACAAGAAAATGTTGCTAACGTGTCCACAACTTTTGGACTTCAAAAATACCCAACAACTAAAATTTTAAAAAATAAAATTAAAGTTATTGAAGCTTGTTTGAATTATTGACATTTGTTTTTAATATGTCAAAATCAACTTTAATAACCTGCTTCATATTCCCCCACACAACCAATGCAGATTATACAAAAAACAATTTAAAAAATAATAATAAAGTGCGAATAAGGAAGCGAAGACAATTGAGTGAAGAAAAAAAAGACAAACAAAAGGAAGACAAAAAGAAGACAAAAGGAAGACAAAAGGCAAACAAAAGGAAGACAAAAGGAAGACAAAAGGAAGACAAAAAGAAGACAAAAGGAAGACAAAAGGAAGACAAAAAGAAGACAAAAGGAAGACAAAAGGAAGACAAAAGGAAGACAAAAGGAAGACAAAAGGAAGACAAAAGGAAGACAAAAGGAAGACAAAAGGAAGACAAAAGGAAGACAAAAGGAAGACAAAAGGAAGACAAAAGGAAGACAAAAGGAAGACAAAAGGAAGACAAAAGGAAGACAAAAGGAAGACAAAAGGAAGACAAAAGGAAGACAAAAGGAAGACAAAAGGAAGACAAAAGGAAGACAAAAGGAAGACAAAAAGAAGACAAAAGGAAGACAAAAGGAAGACAAAAGGAAGACAAAAGGAAGACAAAAGGAAGACAAAAGGAAGACAAAAGGAAGACAAAAGGAAGACAAAAGGAAGACAAAAGGAAGACAAAAGGAAGACAAAAGGAAGACAAAAGGAAGACAAAAGGAAGACAAAAGGAAGACAAAAGGAAGACAAAAGGAAGACAAAAGGAAGACAAAAGGAAGACAAAAAGAAGACAAAAGAAAGACAAAAAAAAGACAAAAAGAAGACAAGAGGAAGACAAAAGGAAGACAAAAGGAAGACAAAAAGAAGACAAAAGGAAGACAAAAGGAAGACAAAAAGAAGACAAAAGGAAGACAAAAGGAAGACAAAAGGAAGACAAAAGGAAGACAAAGGAAGACAAAAGGAAGACAAAAGGAAGACAAAAGGAAGACAAAAGGAAGACAAAAGGAAGACAAAAGAAAGACAAAAGGAAGACAAAAGGAAGACAAAAGGAAGACAAAAGGAAGACAAAAGGAAGACAAAAGGAAGACAAAAGGAAGACAAAAGGAAGACAAAAGGAAGACAAAAGGAAGACAAAAGGAAAACAAAAGGAAGACAAAAGGAAGACAAAAGGAAGACAAAAGGAAGACAAAAGGAAGACAAAAGGAAGACAAAAGGAAGACAAAAGGAAGACAAAAGAAAGACAAAAGGAAGACAAAAGGAAGACAAAAGGAAGACAAAAGGAAGACAAAAGGAAGACAGTAGGAAGACAAAGGAAGACAAAAAAAGACAGGATGGGAGAGCGCAGCTATTACGGCCACGTGGAGAGGGTGATGACGACAATGGGGGCACAAGAACTGGGTAGGTTCACCACCCTCAAGAGCGATCAGGCCCGCTTTGAACTGCTGTATCGGAACCCCGAAGTGCAGAAAGAAATGAGAGCGTACGTGCACAAACACAACAAAGTTGATGATGTGAGGAAGTGCGACAGACGGGCAAGGGAGCAGAGGGAGAGAGGCAACAATAAGTACAAGGTAGGAGATGTAGGAGGAGCTCTAAGGTGCTACAACCTGGCGGTGCTTGAGGCTGTGGGAGATGGAGATGAAGCTGGCGATGATGTTGTTTGTGAGGAAATAGAGGAAGAGGTAAGGGCTGTTGAGGATTGTGAAGAGCGTGGAAGGCAGGATGAGGAAAAGAAAGAGAAGGGTGTGAAGCAACAAAAGAGACGGAAGAGAGACTCCAGTGAAATGTCCTTCTGCCTTGCTAACCGATCTGCCTGCTTGATTCACTTACAAAAACAATTGAAACAACACCAGCAATCAACCACTTCTCAGCAAAAACAAAAATTAACCAGTTTTCAGCAGCAGCTGCAACAACAACAACAGCAACAACAACAACAACAACAGTACTTGGAGACAGCTCTCAGAGACGTGAGAGACTCCTTGCGGCACGGCTACCCACCTGCTCAGAGACACAAGCTGCTCGAAAGAAAACTCAAGTGCCTGAGGCTGATGGAAGGAAGGGCACAAAAGTTGTTACCAGAAACACTGAATGAATACGCTGAGAGCTTGCAGGAGGCCGAGATGGAGGAGGCCACGAGGAAGGGGATGATCGAAAAAGTGAAAAGTGAACTTAATTCCACACAGTGCCAAACATCGTCGTCGTCATCTTCATCAATAACAACATCAACAACAACATCAACAACAACATCAACAACAACATCAACAGCAACAACAAACACAGCATCTTCAACAGCCCTTACAAAGACACTTTTCGCTCCATACACTGATCTGGTCGAAGTGATTTACACTCCTGAAAAGGGAAACCATATGACTTTGAAAACATCATCCCATCCATCATCCCATCCATCATCCCATCCATCATCCCATCCATCATCCCATCCATCATCCCATCCATCATCCCATCCATCATCACATCCATCATCCCATCCATCATCCCATCCATCATCCCATCCATCCTCCCATCCATCATCCCATCCATCATCCCATCTATCAACCCATGCATCATCTCATCCATCATCCCATCCATCAACCCATGCATCATCTCATCCATCATCCCATTCTCCACCACCAAAAAACTCTCCAAATTCAAAATGCAAACAAGAAGACATCCAAAAAATCCAAGAAGGTTTTTTAAAAACCGGAAGTGTGGTGATGAAAGACAAAACCTATTTCCGGGTTTTGGACGAAGACTACTTCCACAAGCGCTGTTACTCGTGCCACAAAAGCCTGGAACTCACCAAAACCTCTGTCACTCCATGCCTCACCTGCAACAAGGTCATCTTTTGCAGCTACAAGTGTCGAAAGTTTGGATCGGAAATTTTAAATCACTCGCTAGAGTGCGCCATTTTTCCGAATTTGTTGGCGTCTCAGACGGGTTGCATAGCTCGCTTGTGCGTGTGTGTTTTGTCGACTGTGGGTGTGCAAGGATGGCTGGATGTGCTTGCCGGAAATCCTGTTCTCACTGCAGCTGCTGCTGCTGCTGCTAGTGGTGCTGCTGCTGATGGTGGTGGTAATGGTGCTGCTTCTGCTAGTGGTGGTGGTGCTGCTGGTACTGCTGGTGCTGCCGATGGTGGTGGTCCTGGTAGGGATAGTTCTAGAAATAGTGACGCAAATAATGTAAGTAATAACAACGAAAATAGTCTTGAAAACAAAATTAATGACAACAACGGCCTTCTTTACAACATCAACAGCAACAACAACAACAACAACAACAACAACAACAGCAACAACAACAACAACAAAAACAACAACAGCAGCAACAACAACGACACACTGAAGAACATGAGAGCCTCCATACAACACGACGCCACATCAATTCTGAGTCTGCTGACGCATAGCGAAGAGAACCCAGCCATGGCACTTCTGCAGTACTGCCTGTTGTCGGTGTTCCTGCTGCTGCTGTTGGAGGAAAGGGACGGATTCTTTGGTGCACCGCTGGGGGGCAAAGAATGCAGGGGTGACAGTGGGAAGGGGGGTAGTGGAAGTGGAAAGAAGAATCAAGTTGGAAAAACAGAAGAAGCATCGAAGAGGACAAATGACGGCGAATCAGCAGACGCCACGACAGATGACGACAGAGAAGAAATCATTTTGAAGATGGGTGGGGTGGCGTTAAAGGTGCTGCAGATAATCGCCTGCAACGGCCTTGAGTTGACAGAGACGCTTAAAGACAGCAAGAGCCTCTTTGGTTGCCAGCCCTGCAGGACGGGTCTGGCTCTCTTTCCACGGGCCAGCTTCTTCAACCACTCTTGCTTCCCCGACGTCGAGTTTCTCTTTGAGCGGGACATTCTCACCGCAGTGGCACTCAAACCCTTGAAGGGAGGGGGAGAGGTGTGTGTTGACTATGGTTGCCTCTTCCACCTCACAAGCAGACAGGAAAGGAGAGACCAACTGAAGAGCCAGTACTTTTTTCATTGCCAGTGTTCTGCCTGCCTGGGCAATTGGCCTCTAAAGAAAAACTTGGAAATGAAAAAAGCTGAGGTGGATGAGGAGATTGTGCAAGCGTCGCTAAAGAAGGAGAGTGACAAACAGATAGTAGTGAGGCATCATGCTGATGACGACAGGGGTGATGAGGAGATGGAAAACCAAGCGCTAGAAAAATTGATGACGAGTGATGGAAGAAAGAACTTGATGGATGAGTTTCAAAAGATTGTGTCTTCCAAGTTGGATGGGAGGACAGTCCCAAACGAGGATGAGTTTGATGCACTCATGAAGAAGTCGCTTGTCGACATGAACAAACTCAACATCAACAACAACAACACCAAAAACAACAAAAAAAACAACAACAACAACAACAAAAATAACAATAACAACAACACCAGCAACAACAACAACAGCAGCAACAACAACAACAACAACAACAACAACAACATCAACAACAACAAAAACAACAGCAACAACAACAACGACAACAACAACACGGAGATCATAAGCGTAGAGGAGGCGATGGAGAGAGCCAACAGGATGGACGTGAGCGGAGGTGTCATGGATGCTCTACAGAGGTTCCTGTTGTTGTGTACAGTCCTCCTTCATCTCATCAGCCACTTGCCTCAATTGCCTGTTGTGTACAGTCCTCCTTCATCTCATCACCCACTTGCCTCATTTTCTCTCATTAGCTCAGTTCTCAGTATTAAAAGTACTTCCGGCTTTTCCTTCTAGGGTCGTAAAAGTGGATTATTCAGGGTTTTTTCACTTTATTAATTAAAAACCGATTACTTAGTCTTCCTAGTAATTAAGTGAATTGAATAAAAGTTAATTAATTATAACTAATCATTATTAATTTAAAATATGTTCTTGTATTTCATTTGATAATAATATAATCTTTGTTAATTTTTTAATATAAACCTTTTGAATTTTATCATATATTCATTATTATTATTTTTCTTTGAAGTCATTAGTCAATTATATTTACCTTATCTAATATTTACCATGTCTGCATTCCTACTCTAATGGCACCAAGCGAGGAAATGCTGATTGATGATCGGCAACAAATATAATTTCATAATTTCAGCTACAATTTCAACAACTGACACAACAACCACCATAATAACCACCACAACAACAACGACAACAACTGCAACAACAACAACCACCACCACCACCACCCCCACCACCACCACCACCACCACCACCACCACCACTATCACCACCACAGATACATCGACAGAAACTACCACAAGCACAGCGCTGGCACTCCCAGCTTCAACATCATGCACGCCATCAGCACCCTTAAGCTCTGCTATCGCCTCGTGGATCTTGAAAACCTTTGAAGCTGCTGTGGTTTGCTGTGGCTTGCTGTGGCACGCTGTGGTCTGCTGTGGTCTGCTGTAGTCTACTGTGGCTTGCTGTGGCTTGTTGTATCATGCTTTGGCATGCTGTGGTCTGGTCACAACATTTGTAGAGCACTGCTGCTCAACAGAAAAAATGTTTCGAAGTGCAATTGTATATGTGACAGATTCTGAGAAGAAGGAACTTACAGCAGCAACAGCCACACAAACAACAACAAAAACAACAAAAACAACAAAAACCGCAACACAAAAAACATCAATTACAACAAAAAAAGCACAAAAAAAGCACAAAAAACAACACAACCAACAACACAAACAACAACAAAAACAATTACACAAACAACTACACAAACAACAACAACAACATAGTTAAGATCAAACTCCATGTTTTAAATCCACCTCCACCTTCAGCTCCAATCGCCCCTCTTCTTGCTTACACTCAGTCATATTTCGTCAGCTTTTAATCAATTAAGAGCAATAAATTACGCAATTTATTCAATAATTACGCAATAATTCTTCAATAATTTCTGTAATTGATAATTAATCTTTATAATTTATCATTAATTGCTATAATTTATAACTAATATTAATATTTCATAAAGAGAAGTCATATTTTAAAGTTAAACACATTAATCTGTTGGAACAACATGTTTATTGAGTATTATTCACAACACCAACGAATCTAACAGAGAACAACAAAAGTTATTTGCTTAAACACCCGATCCAATTCCATATCCTTCTAGAAAATTCATTTTCCCATACTGAGCTGAGTTTAAATGTTTCAGTGTGGCTTGGAAGAATTGCTAAATTGTTCATTAGTAGGAGAGAGGGCGTGTCTTTGATTGGCTTCAATTAAGTTCCATTAGCTTCAATTAAGTTCCATTAGCTTCAATTAAGTTCCATCAGCTTGAATTAGGTTTCATTAGCTTTAATTAGGTTCCATTAGCTTAATTAATTAGACTTATTTACGTCGATCAGCTTTTGAAAAATGAAATATCGATTAATTCCTCCAATAAAGTAAAAAACCAATTAACAATTTTGGTTTTATTTGTTTAAGCAAAAAACAAGAGTTATATGGTTTTGTTGAATTGTGTGGAGTTATGTTGAAGTGTGTTGAATTATGTTGAGTTATGTTGAGTTATGTTGAGTTATGTTGAGTTTTGTTGAGTTGTGTGGAATTGTGTTGAGTTGTGTTGAATTGTGGGCAGTTACTTTGAGTTGTGTTGAGTTGTGTTTAGTTGTGTGAGTTGTGTGAGTTGTGTTGAGTTGTGTTGAGTTGTGTTGAGTTGTGTTGAGTTATGTTGATTTGTGTGCAGTTATGTTGAGTCATGTTGAGTTGTGTTGAAATGTGTAGTGTTGCATTGTGTTAAATTTTGTTAAATTCTTAATTGTGGAATAAAAGCAAAAAGCTATAAATTTGAAAAAAATGAAAAAAAAAGAAAAAAAAATGAAAAAAAAACTTCGCTTATAAAGAAAAATAGATTTTGTCGATAGAAAATGTAGGACAACAGTGAAAATATTTTTGAAAATAAGCGCTTATGAACTTCCTTGAGCTTGGGTGAGGAGTTGAAGGGAGTTTGGTTGGGATGATTCGTGAAAGATTTTATATATATAGCTATATTTAGATATATATCTTTATTTTCATTTACTTTAATTTCAAATATGAAACTTTTGGCAAAATGAAAAAGGATTGATTGGAATTTTGAATATATTGAAGAAAAATGAATTTATCGAAGAATTTCGTTTGCCAATGGAGAGGGGAAGCAGAATGAGAGGAGGGGTAGGTGCAAGGCCTCAGATATAAGTTAGTAGGAAGTATAAAGCTCAGCAGGCAGTCCAAGGCGTTAGTGAGGTTTGTCGGTTACATTTTCAACTGGGAAGCAGCAAGGCAACAAGTATGAAAAACCATCAGCAGATTATTTAAAAAAAATTTTTTTCTTCTCATCATCTTTTCATTTTTTTTTCATTTTTTTCATTTTTTTTCATTTTTTTCTTTTACTTTTTCTTTTCTTTTTTTTTCTTCTTTTCATTTTTTATCCTTTTTTCTTCTTCACTCGTTCTCTTCTCATTCTTCAGCTTTTTTTCCTTCTCTTCTTCCATCTTCTCTCATATTCCCCCTTTCCGTTTTCCCCTCTTTACTCTCTTCTTCCTCTCCTCCTCTTTCTATTTTCTTTTTTTTTCACTTTAATCTTTTTACCATATGAAAAAATAAATAAAAATAAAAAAAATAGAAAAAAAAACGAAAAAAAAGCGTTTTATGAGTTAGATATTAACGTAAAGCGCCAGAAGAAAAACGGAGATGACGAGAGGCACACGTGACAGCAAGTTGGTAGAAGCAGCGGTGAGTGCCTTGTGCAACCTGTTGCATGCTTGTTCATCGTACTGCATCCACTTCCACGTGATCGAACGCACCTTGGGTGCCAGGCGGTGCATGGCTGTGTCTATCTGGTGGCTTTTGAAGCTCCTCTCTGCAGCGATGAAGGAATACACCATCAATGGATTCTCTCGTTGCTGATCTTGCGCCAGTGGAATCAACTTGAGGTGGTTTTTTCCTGTGGAGGTGTGGGTGTGGTGTGGTGTGGTGGTAGTGTGGTTGTGTGGTTATCTATTACTTAACAACTTACTCATGAAACCATCCATCAATTCACCCACCTTAATATTCCATCACCCATTCAACCACCCATTACCCACCCATTACCCACCCATCAACCACCGGTCCACCCACCCACCAACCCATCAACCACCAGTCCACCCACCCACCAACCCATCAACCCATCACCCACCAGCCCACCCACCCAAAGCGTAGTGGTTGGCCATCAACTCAGTGGTTACTAAGGCAGCCGTGGTCCTAGTTACAGATCCTCCCGCCCTTTCAGCGATCTTCTCACTCGTCTCATCTTCCAGCAGTTTCAGTCCCTCACAGAGACTCGATACTAGAACCGGGTGGTTGCCAGGTTTCTTGAGCCAGTTAAACAAACTCAAGTAGGCGTTGGCTGTGGTGGTAGTGGTGATGGCGGTGTGAGGGTGATGGTGTGATGGTGGAAGTGTGATGGT
Organism: Branchellion lobata; assembly: GCA_947562095.1. Lineage (NCBI taxonomy): Eukaryota > Metazoa > Annelida > Clitellata > Hirudinida > Piscicolidae > Branchellion > Branchellion lobata. The sequence continues at coordinate 5,488,037 of OX387257.1, read as the reverse complement.
GGTATTGTGATTATGGTGGTATTGTGATGATGGTGGTGTGATAGTGGTGGTGTGATGGTGGTGATCTGATGGTGGTAGTGTGATGGTAGTGGTGGTTGGATGGTGGTGGTGTGTCAATAGTGGCGTGATGATGGTGGTGTGCTGGTGATAGTGGCAATAGTGGTGGTGATAAGGGCGGAGGTAGGCGGAAGAGAGTGATACTGAACTTGTGGCAAGTTATGAACTGAAACCCAATCAACATCCCATCGGTGAGTTGAAAGCTTCTCAAAGCAAACACTCATAATGCATTCAACTAGCGCAATGAGAAAGAAACCAACAAGCCACATCAATTTTAATTGTTCAGCGCTATACAAATGCTTCCATACGGATGATGTTGCGAGTGTTGTTGAGGAAGATGTGCTCAGCAGAGTTTTCCACCAAGATTACCTGCACCTGGTTGCTAATCAGCTCTCCTCTAAAAAAGTAGTTAGGTGTGGTGAAGTGTGGTGGGGTGTGGTGGGGTTTGGTGTGGTGTGGTGAGAGGTTGTGTAGTGTGGTGGGGTGTGGTGGGGTTTGGTGTGGTGTGGTGAGAGGTTGTGTAGTGTGGTGGGGTGTGGTGAGTAGAAGTGAGGTGTGGTGAGGTGTGTTGAATAGAGATGAGATGTAGTGAGGTGTGGTGAGGTGTGTTGAATAGAGATGAGATGTGGTGAGGTGTGGTGGAGTGTGGTGAGTGAAGTGCGGTGAAGTGTGTTGTGGTGTAGTGAGGTGTGGTGTGGTGTGGTAAAGTGTGGTGTGGTGTGGTGAAATGTGGTGAGGTGTGGTGTGGTTTGGTGAAATGTAGTAAACTTTTGAAAGATTTTTTTCAAACTCATCAAATTTTTTGCTCTTCCATGCCTCTTTCCCAACCTGAAAATCCGATCTTCAACCAGTTGTTGTTCTTTGAGAGCTTGGGCGAGTTTTGATTGGTTGTCAACAATAAGACTCAAGTGCACATCCAACCACGTTCCAAACTCCACCACGTCCTTGGAGTGGTGGATGAAGTTTTTGGCGAAAGGACCAACTCCGAACTGAGCGTGCTGTGTGGGGTGGATGGATGGAAGAAATGGATGGGCGGGATGGATGGGATGGGTGGTATGGATGGATGGGATGGGTGGGGTGGATGGATGGATGGATGAGTAGAATGGATGGATGGGTGGGTGAAATAGATGGAGTGGATGAGGGGGATAGATGGGTGAATGATAAATGGGTGAGGTGAGTAAGTTGGTCTCAGTGTAAAAGTTTGAGTTAAAATAGAGTTTGAAAAGTCAAAGTTGTTTTGGTGAATGAGAAGAAGAATTTCATGGAAAGAATTTTGCAAACAACCATAAACCAATCTGTGAGAAGTTGTTTGAATGAATTTTGATAGCTCTATCTGAACTCAGAAAGAGTGGGTGGAGTAGGAATGAGAAGATGGAACAATCATCAAATGGTTTCACATTTGGAAGTCAGTTTGTTGTGTTGAAAACCCAATCAATGTGTTTCAGCTCACCACCTCACTCAATCTCAGTCCACCCACACTGTCTACCATTCATTCATTCATTTATCCATTCATTTATCCATTCATTTATCCATTCATTCATTCATCCATTCATCCATCCATTCATTCATTCATTCATTCATCCATTCAACTTGTTGTTTTCTCAAACAGCTAGGCATCAAACCGGGAAGCCTTCTGTTCATTCATCTATCCATCTATTCATTCATTCGTTTGACTATTCTCCCTTTCATTAATCAATTTTTAATTAATTAATTAATTAATTAATTAATTCAGTCACTTATCCCTTCATCATTGGTCTAGCTATTTATTATTCCTCCATCCATTCACTATCCTTCCATCTATTCATTCTTCATTCATCCATACATCATCCATTCATCCATACATCATCCATTCATCCATTCCTTATTCATTCATCCATCTACTCCAACCCATCATTCCATCCACCGCACCCGATCCTTGATGGCTCCATACAAGCCAGTGTTCAATGCAGGACTACCAGGTCCTACTGAGGCATAGAGCTCTACGTCGTAAGGATCAGGCTCTGATAGACTGAATGGGATGGAAGGAGGTAGAAGAGTGGAAGAAGTTGGAAGAGTGGAAGAAGATGGAAGAATGTAAAGAGGTGGAAGAGGTGGAAGAGGTGGAAGAGATGGGAAGAGGTGGAAGAGATGGGAAGAGGTGGAAGAGATGGGAAGAGGTGGAAAAGCTAGAAAAGATAAAAAGTTTTAAAATAAAAACAAATTAAAAAAAAGAAAAAGTCGAAATGCCTTTTGAAATAGATTTTTTGGTGACTCAATCGACTAGAAGAATGGTCAAAGTGAGAATGATGGACTGATACAATGATGGAAGTATAAAAATGAAAAAAAAAATGAATGAATGAAAAAATTTAATTAAAAAGGAGAAAAAAGACGTGGTTTGAGGAATCAGAAGCTGTAGGGATAACGGCAAAAGCTAATTAAGGAATGAAATCCAGACGTTTTCGTCGCTAGTTTTTGCTCTTCTCATTAAGATTATCTCTTCCAGTTGATTTATCATTTTATTTTTATCCTCCTACTCTGCCTTATATCTTCAAACTTTTTTTTCCGTTATCTTCTCTTCCACCACCTCCTCCTTATCATCCTCCTTCTCTTTCTCTTCTTTCTCCTTCTCCTTCTCCTTCTCCTTCTCTTTCTCCTTTTCTTCCTTCTCCTTCTCCTTCTCCTTCTTCTCTTTTTTCTTTTTTTCTTTTCCTTCCTCCTCTTTTTCTCCTCCTCCTCCTTCTTCTCCTCCTCCTCCTTCTTCTCCTCCTCCTCCTTCTTCTCCTCCTCCTCCTTCTTCTCCTCCTCCTCCTCTTCCTTCTCCTTCTCCTCCTCATTCTCCTTCTCCTTTTTTCCCTCCTCCTCCTCCTCTTCCTCCTCTTCCTATTTTTTTTTCTTTTCTTCCTCACCTCCCATTCGTTTCAGCAATTTGTTGTTCAATCATCTCGATCAGGTCATGTGACAAGCCTTTGCTTCCGCGGTGGAAGTTGCTGCTGTAGGGCGGGATCTGGAGGAGGAAGGAAGGGGACAGATGGAATGGAATAAAGCCTAATTAGGGAAATAAAAAAAATAAAATTAAAATAAGAAAAATTAAAAATTAAATTAAAAAAATTAAAAATTAAATTAAAAAAACGAAAAATGAGAAAAATGAAAACGAGAAAAAAAATTGAAAAGAGAAAGTAACAGAAAAAGGAGAAAAAGGAATGAGGAAGGATGGAAGAAAGGTGAACAGAAAAAAAAGAGTAAAGAAAAAAGTAAGGTGGAAAGAGAAAAAGAAAACGAGGGAAAAAGAAGGAAGAGGGAAAAGAGAAGGAATGAAAACATAAGAAGAAAAAAAGAATTGAAAGAAAAAAAATGGGAAAATGAAACACATTCTCCATCAAAAAATGCAATTCAATGTTTATTCATTTGCTTCTAGAGTCAGTTTTGATCTTGTTTTTGTTTTACTTTTTTGTAACTCCAAGGTTTGTGTTTATTTGACGTGTTCATTTTGTTTTGATTTTTAGCTCTACCTTATGAACCTTCAGCGTTCGACAGTGGTCAGTTCATGTCTATAGCCCTGCCCGCTTATGCAACCTCCTCCAACAGACGTCATCTACCAAAATACTCTGTTTTTCAACTGCCCCACTCCTCAAGCAGCAATCTACCACAAACAACATATCATAACCAGCTCTCAGGAATGCATCTTCTGCTATTTGGAACTTCCTGCCACCAACGATAAAAAATTCCACTTCAATTTCTTCTTCTGAATCTCAACTCAAAACATATCCATCTAAACTAGCTTATAAGCTTCAATACTTGAGTTGTTTAACTGACTCAAAGGTGGCGATTCATTTTTTTGCCTGGCGCTTTAGAAACTAACTTTATTATTATTTTGTTAATTTTGATTTTTTTTTCTTTTGTTTGTTATTATTATTATTATTATTATTATTATTATTATTATTATTATTATTATTTTTATTATTATTATTATTATTATTATTATTAGTTAATTGTTTGTTATTTCAGTGAATTAAGTTTTTTTAATAATAAAAGATTAGCTCTGTTAAGCTTTCATGAACGTATGAGGTAGGAAAGCGATCGTTATATCTCGAGCAAACTGTTGAATACGTTATAAAAAAAACGAAATAAAATAATAATATTGACCAAAGAATATCAAAGTATGGAAGAAAAAATTAAAAACAACAAATTATCAGCTGTAAACAAACCTATAAAACATAATCCTGAATACAAAATTATGGAAGAGAATCTCATTCGGAAGAAACTTTGAAACGAGCGTTGAAAGGTTAACTTTTGAAATATTGTTTGAAGAAAACTAAAAAAATAGAAATCAGCAAAATAATGAAAAAAATTAAAAAAAGAGGAAAAAGCCAAACGGAAAGAGTGATGTAGGAGGACTCAGAAGCTGGTGTAATCCTCGTCCTGATGAAGACATTACCTGTGGTGTGTGGTGTGGTGTGGTGTGGGTGATGTGGTGTGGTGCGGTGTGTTGTGGTGTGTTGTGGTGTGGTGTGGTGTGATGTGGTGTGATGTTGTGTGGTGTGGTGTGGTGTGGTGTGGTGTGATGTGGTGTGGTATGGTGTAAACTGGTGTGGTGGTGTGGTGTGTGGTGTGGTGTGGTGGTGTGGTGTGTGGTGTGGTGTGCCGTGGTGTGGTGTGGTGTGCCGTGGCGTGGTTTGCTGTGGTGTGGTGTGGTGTGCTGTGGTGTGGTAGTTGATGGTGGTTGGTGATGTGTCATGATGATTGTTGGTGAGGGTTTTGTTTTTTTTATTGGTTTATAAAATGAATCCCAATTTTTTCTGTGTATCACTGACTAGCATGATAAAGCCTCATTTCCAGCAATATTTATCATCATAATGACTTCATCCCAGTAGAACGCTGTAAAATATAATTCATTCTTATCATGTATTTTTGTTAATCAATTCGGCTTCAATCTGTTGAAAATAGTTTTTGCTTTTACAACAGATACTTAGATTATCAGGTTATGAGAATGGTGGGATGTGAGTAAAATAAAAAATTTAAATTTAAAAAAAAATCGAAAATCGATGAAGAAAATAATGAGAAATAAATTCCATTAAACAAAAAAAGACTGAAAAAATGTAAAATAATTAAT
>OX387257.1:5467891-5477891 GCA_947562095.1 Branchellion lobata | reverse complement strand
AAGAAAATAAAAACGAAAAAAAGGGACGAAGAAAACGAGCGAAAGCATTGGACCTCCTCTTGTAGAAGTGGCAGGGCAGGCGTTTGAGGGAGCATGGAGGACTTCTGAGAAGGTTCCTCACTGCTGGTTCCTCCACCAGGAAGCCATAACCCAGATCCTGCTGCACTCTGGTTTTGTTTTTGTGTTGTGTTGTTTTGTTGTTGTGTTGTTGTTGTGTTGTGTTGTTGTGTTGTGTTGTTGTGTTGTTTTGTTGTTTTGTTGTTGTTGTTTTTTTTTTTTTGATTTTTCTGTTGTTGTTGCTGTTGTGTAGTTTATTTTTTTTGATGTTGTTGCTGTTGTGTAGTTTATTTTGTTGATGTCGTCTATACTTTGCGAACAAAAGCAGTAGTGGAAAGTTGAATAGAATGGTATCGGGTCAGATGGGTAGGTTTTATTAAACAAAATAAACAGAAATATTCGATTTATAGTTAGTGGTTTGGATAGTTTTAAATTGAATTCAAAAGTAAATTAGTTTCTAATTTTTTGAAAGTAAATAAGTTTCAAAATTGTTGAAAAAGGGAGTTTGGGATCAGTGAGTCAGGAAGTTGTAACGGTGGTTGTGTTGGGTGATTGGGAGTTTGAAGATGGGTGAAAAGAATTGATTTGTCAAAAGTTTTGGAGGCTGAACAGAAACTGAAGGTTTGAGGTTGGCTGGAGAAGTATGGAGAGTGAAAGTGTGGAGTTTTGAATGTCGTTGTGTGGAAAGGGGTGGATGAGTTGATGGAAAGGGGTGGATGAGTTGGTGAAAAGGGGTGGATGAGTTGGTGGAAAGGTGGTGTCACAAAAACTCGTCAAAAACTTAAAACTGTTTGAAAATCAAACGTTTGAGTCAATGATGGAAAGTTAAAGTGGGTAAAGTGACGATTTGAGTGTATAATTACCAAAAACCAGCAACAATAAAAATGAAGAAAACTCATCAAAAAACCACCAATAATCATTAAAAAAATACCACTAGCAACAACAACAACAAGAACAACAACAACAACAACAACAAATTACTAACAATAATCATCACCAACCACCACCAAAAAGCACCAACCAACAAGCACTACCAAAACCGCCACGAACAACCACTGATGACCACCACCTACCTAGCTATTCCTTTCTGGTTTGAACTGGGTTGGAGGGGGTTTGAGTCCAAGTAGGCGCTCATTCTGGCTTTCAGAGGATCTCCTTTGGCTCCCCTCAAGTACAACTGGATAGAACCCTCCCTCCTAGCACCGTATCTGTGAAAGGGTTAAGCTGGAAGTCGTGCTGAGGGGTAGGGAAAGAAGGAGTGAAGAAACTGGGTGTAAATGAACATGTGTAGACTCAGTAACAAATCAAAAAACGAAAATTAATTATACCAACGAACTGGAAATCTAACAAGCTAAAGATTCAGTAACTGAACAACTGAACCAACCAATAAACCACTATACAAACAAACCAACCAAGAAGATTAAAAAATAAAAATATTAAAAAACCAACAAACTAATAAACAAACAAACAAACAAACCAAAAAACAAACAGATAGACAAAAACCAATAAACAAACAAACAAACAAACAAACAAACAAACAAACAAACAAACAGACAGACAAAACCAATAAGCAAACAAAAAAACAAACCAATAAAACTAACAAAAAAACAACAAACAAGAAAACGAACAGCCGGAGAACCAACTTGTAATCAGTTCTGTTGACAAATTCTTCAACGGAAGTCATAGCATGCCTCCTTCCCCCTCCTTCGCCGTTCTCCTTGTACACCAACACCGCCTCGAAAGTGTCGAAGGGGAAGCTGAAGTCAACCTTGGAGAAGAAGGGAGGGTGGGGGGGTTGGAGGAGGGGTGGAAAAAGATGGATTAGAAAGAAATGTTTAGGCTGGTTCAGGTAGGCTTGGAGTGAGGGTGGCTTGGAGGGAGGGGGGCTTGGAGTGAGGGTGGCTTGGAGTGAGGGTGGCTTGGAGTGAGGGTGGCTTGGAGTGAGGGTGGCTTGGAAAGAGGGTGGCTTGGAGAGAGGGTGGTTTGGAGGGAGGGTGGCTTGGAGGGAGGGTGGTTTGGAGTGAGGGTGGCTTGGAGTGAGGGTGGCTTGGAGTGAGGGTGGCTTGGAGTGAGGGTGGTTTGGAGTGAGGGTGGCTTGGAGTGAGGGTGGCTTGGAGTGAGGGTGGCTTGGAGGGAGGGTGGCTTAGAGTGGGAGTGGCTTGAAGCAAACTAAGATGGATTTAAGAAGGATTTGATAAAACAAAATTGGAAAAAAATTATCCTGAGGAGTAGGAGAATATAATACTGTAGAAATGGTTGAATAGAAAGTGTCATTAGATTTATAGATGGTTGGATTGATAAGAGTTGTTGGTTTAAAGAAAGTTTGACTGAAGAGGGGGGGGAGTACTTTGAAAAGGTAAGGTCGATTTGAGAGTGGTTGAAGTGGGTGAAGATTGATTCAGAGTTGACTGAAACATTTTTGTTGGTTGAAGATAAAGTTGTGATGAAGAGTCTCATTGAAAGGTTGAGGATGGATTATATTGAACAAATGTTTAATTGGAGGGAAAGGTTTTCTGATTAAAAATGAGGAAAGAGTGAGAGAGTGAGGGAATGAGTTGGTCAGGCTGGATTGAAAGGGTTAAATGAGAAAGGGTTGGATAAAAAAAAGCTGGACTGAACGGGTTAAATTGAGAAATAACTGGATTGAAAGCGGTGGACGTAGGAGGTGGTGGATGGGTGAAGCTGGTGGATGGGTGAAGGTGGTGGATGGGTGAAGGTGGTGGATAAGTGAAGGTGGTGGATGGGTGAAGGTGGTGGATGGGTGAAAATGGCAAATGAGTAAAAGGGGTGAATGGATGAAGTGTTCGTGTTGGAAATTGATTTTCAGTACAAAATAGTTGAAACTGTTGCTCACCACTTGCAGGCGTTCAGGAGTGATGGTGACGGGAGCAAGGGCCAGGTCAGTATGCTGGACAAGGGGGGCATGACGAAGTGGAGAGAGGGTTATTGATTAATAATAATGTACTTTAAAAAATTTTTTTTTATCAAGCTCATGGATGTCTATTTAAAAACGTCGAACTAACAATTATGGAAGTTCAAGTCAGATGGTTTAATTAGAAATTAGAAGAACAGATTTAATGTTTTATTTTAAAAGTAAACACCACTCTGAACCACAACACAATGTATCAGATCACACTTAACTACATCATACCGAATCAGATTAAATCAACTCACACCACACCATACAAATCACAAAACATCACTTCCCCACTTCACCAATCCAAAGCAAACCACACCACACCACACCACACCACACCACACCACCCACACCACACCACACCACCCACACCACACCACACCACCCACACCACACCACACCACACCACACCACACCACCCACACCATACCACACCACACCCCACCACACCACTCCACACCACACCACACCACACCACATCACACCACACCACATCCCACCACACCACACCACACCACTCCACACCACACCACACCACACCACATCACCAACATTTCGCAACAGCTCTCCGATCAGTCCGGTCCATTGAATTCTCGTTGAGATGTTGAAGTCGTTTGGATTTTCGACTTGATATCCATATTTATTGTCTTTGGACAAGCGAATGCTGTAACGGAAATCGCCAATTCGAGCTGCTTCCTTCAAATAATCAATCAGGAAGCCATCCAGTTGGTTTTTGATGTCTTTGGAGGAAGTGGATGCGTTAATGTTTCCGGTTTTGTTGAAGGGTGTTTTTGGGTTTTTTGAAGCGAGGATGACGTAGGGCGGTGACTGTGGATGGAAGGAATGAAAAAGATGGATGGAAGGTGAAAAAGATGGATGGAAGATTAAAGAGATGGAGGGAAGATTGAAGAGATGAATGGAAGAATGGAAAATGGATGAAGGAGTGAGAAGTGGATGAAGGAGTGGATGGAAGAAATAGATAAGAAACAAAGAGGTTAAATCTATTGAAGGATCATAACGAAGGTGAAGCTAAGGGAATGGAGAAGTTGAATTTTAAGAAAAAGTATGAAAAAATACATAATTACGAAAAATAATTTTTTTGCTTCATTTGATAACTATGAAACATTGTCTAAGGACTGGCCCACTTCAATAACCGAGTTATCAGTATAATGAATCAGTTATACGTGTTGACCATTCAATCATTCACCCAACTTACAATCACAGTAGTGACGCGGTAACACAAACGGACATCTGAAATTGAGGCATGAAAGGTTTACGAGAATTATTGTTGAAATGTTGTTGGAATGTTGAAATGTTGTTGGAATGATGAAATGTAGTTGAACTGTTGTTGAACTATTGTTGAAATGTTGTTGAAATGTTGTTGGAATGTTGTTGAAATGTTGTTGGAATGTTGTCGAAACTTTGTTAAAATGTTGTTTAATGTTGTTGAAATGTTGTTTAATGTTGTTGAAATGTTGTTGAAATGTTGTTTAATGTTGTTGAAATGTTGTTTAATGTTGTTGAAATGTTGTTGGAATGTTGTTGGAATGTTGTTGAGTGTTGTTGAATGTTGTTGGAATGTTGTTGAGTGTTGTTGAGTGTTGTTGAATGTTGTTGCAATGTTGTTGCAATATTATTAAATGTTGTTGAAAGTGTGAATTCTGTCCCACTGTTTGCGGGCTAGCGAATGAAATGTAACTACACAATGGTGCAGCGTTGGGAATTTAACCAATATATGCAACTTATCAAATGATTATTGAAAAATTCAGCTTGGTTAATCAATTTTCAAACACAATTTTGGCTTTTTACTTACTTTTTTTGCTTTGTATGTAGGCATTGTTTTATGAAATATTCTCGTGTTAATTTTCTAATTTAATGTCAGATACCGTTTCAATGTCAGATACCGTTTCAATGTCAGATACCGTTTCAATGTCAGATACCGTTTCAATGTCAGATACCGTTTCAATGTCAGATACCGTTTCAATGTCAGATACCGTTTCAATGTCAGATACCGTTTCAATGTCAGATACCGTTTCAATGTCAGATAGCGTTTCAATGTCAGATAGCGTTTCAATGTCAGATAGCGTTTCAATGTCAGATACCGTTTCAATGTCAGACAGCGTTTCAATGTCAGATAGCGTTTCAATGTCAGATACCGTTTCAATGTTATAATTTTTCAATTATTTATTTTATTTCATTGTTTCATTTGCTCTCAAAAGATTAGTTATTCAACATCATAACCCAAAATGGTTTATAAATCCAAAATTGTTAATAGGTTTAGAGCATGTATGTTTAGATTAGATTGAGTAAGATTAGATTGGGTGAGGTTAGATTGGGTGAGATGAGATTGGGTGAGATGAGATTGGGTGAGATGAGATTGGGTGAGATGAGATTGGGTGAGATGAGATTGGGTGAGATGAGATTGGGTGAGATGAGATTGGGTGAGATGAGATTGGGTGAGATGAGATTGGGTGAGATGAGATTGGGTGAGATGAGATTGGGTGAGATGAGATTGGGTGAGATGAGATTGGGTGAGGTTAGATTGGGTGAGATGAGATTGGGTGAGATGAGATTGGGTGAGATAAGATAGGATTTAGTAAGATAAGATAGATTAGATTAGATTGAGTGAGGTTAGATTGGGTGAAGTTAGATTGGGTAAGGGCAGATAGGATTGGATTAAAGTGGATTGGGTAAAATAAAATGGGATAAGATTAGATTGGATAAGCTGAGATTAGATTAGATTAGGTTGAGGTACGATCAACCGTAATTGGAGTCCAATTTATGGAGAAAACGTTGTGTAGCGCACTGAGTACTGATTTTTATTTTTTATTTTGTTTTTAGATTTAAAATCTTGAACAGCCTACTGTCGATGGCTTCCACGAAACAATCCTGCCCCTGTACTGGAGAAGGACGGATGGAGAGGAAGAGGAGGAGGAGGAGGAGAAAGAGGATGGAGGTGAATGAGTGAATCATCGATAATGTCTGTGGTGTTGATGATGATTGTGGGAAATAAAGAAGAACAAGAGAAAGAGGAAGAAAAGATAGGAAGGGAAGAAGAGGGGAGGAAAAAGGAAGAAAAAAAAGAAAATAAAGAAAAGAATAAATAAAAATAAAAAAAGAAAAGAAAAAGGAAGAAAGGAAGCAAGATTAAAAAAAACAAAAAATTTTTTAAAAATTAAAAAAACGAAGAAAAAAGATAAAAAGAAATAGAAGGAAGAGAGAAAAAGACAGCAAAGAACGTGAGGCGCTTGAAACAGTTGAAAAGATATCCGATGTTTTTGACAAGTTCACCGAATATCGGTTGTCATGTTCCTGTGTGATCCTCTTCACCCACGTCTACTTCCATTGCTGAGTAGTTGCTTTCAACCCTACTATTTCAGTACTTCAACCAAAAGCCCTATTGACTGTGAATGCTTATTTAGTATCACGTGATGAAGGGTATTTTCAACATCGTCACAAATTATTAAAAAAAAGCGTAAAAAAAGCTCTAAAAAAAGTATTAATAACAAAAAATAGACGAAGAAGCGAAGAATAAATGTGATAAGTGCCTTTGAGGGCGTTTGTAATGTGAGCAACTGCAGCCTTGAGCTAAGTTGCCAAAACATTTAAGTTAACTTTCCAAATATTTCGATGGATGAAAGTTGTTTTAATGTTTGTTGGATGGAGAAATTGTATATAGAGTCATGCATGCGTTGTTGTTTGTTCTTTGGTGTGTTTCAGCCTCAGTCATCAAAGCGTCAGTGTAATGTTTTTTCTAGGGCAAAGTTAAAAATAGCTTCAGCGCGATGAGCCCGGAATGAGGGTGTGTTAGAGGGAAAAAAAGTGAAAAAGGAAAAAACGGAAAATGAGGAAATCCGAAAAAACTGAAAACATTATAAAAGTAATGAAATTAAAGAACAGAACATTCTAGAAAGATATTTTTGGATTGGAGTTACAAATTAAACTTATAAATAGCAAGTATGGTTCACTAACCTCATGCGTCAGAAGAGTTTTCGAGCTGTTGCTGGAGCTGAAGATGAGAAGGAGGAAGAAGAAGAAGATTGAGATGAGGAGGAAGAAGAAAAAGATTGAGATGAAGATGAAGAAGAAGAAGATTGAGATGAGGATGAAGAAGAAGAAGATTGAGATGAAAATGAAGAAAATAATAAAAAGAAACAAAAGAAGAAAAAATAATAAAGATGAAAAAATAATGATGATTTAGAAGAAAAAAATCTAAAAAAAGAAAAAGATAAAGATAAAGAAAAAGATAAAGAAAAAGAAAAAGAAAAAGAAAAAGAAAAAGAAAAAGAAAAAGTAAAAAAAAAAGAAAAAGAAAAAGAAAAAGAAAAAGAAGGTTATGTAAAGGGAAAGACAGTAAAGAAGTTTTTGATGGGAGTGAAAGAGGAACTTCAAATGGAAGAAAAAAATAGGGCTTATCGTGAATAAAAAAAATAATTTTTAGTAAAAGGAGTTTATTTAAATTATAAATTAATTTATTATAATTAATTAAAGAGTTTAATTATAATTATTCATGAAATAATTATTGAAGATGTTGAAAATTATCAATTTATTTTGAAATATTATGTTACAAGGAATTGATAATAATATTGAACTGTATAAGCTCCTTTCACGCTTCGGAAACAATGACCCACATAACGGACGCTCCAGCGAGGAAGTGATTAAATAAAAACTAGGGGTTTGAAGAGATAATCAAGGGAGACAAAGAAAGGGTCCCAACTTGAAATAAAAATTAATCAGAAAAAAAAAACCGGATTGGAAAAGAGAATCTAGAATTTGATTTTTTTTTTTAAATTGAAAATGAAACCGTAGGAAGCAGATGAGTTGAAAAAGATTGAATGAAAATTATTGATGATAAAAGTTGAATTAAGAGTTATTAATAATTAAATATTAATTAATAATTAAATATTAATTAATAATTACATTTTAATTAATAATTAAATAATAATTAATAATTAATAATTAAATATTAATTAATAATTAAATATTAATTAATAATTAAATATTAATTAATAATTAAATTTTAATTAATAATTAATAATTAAATATTAAGTAATAATTAAATTTTAATTCATAATTAAATATTAATTAATAATTAAATTTTAATTCATAATTAAATATTAATTAATAATTAAATATTAATTAATAATTAATTATTAATTAATAATCAAATATTAATTAATAATCAAATATTAATTAATATTTAAATATTAATTATAATTAAATTTTAAATTAAAAAATGTTAACTATAATTGGGAAACAACAATTGATAAATATTAATTCTAAAATTAATCAAAAATAATATTTTTATACTGAAAAAATGACAAAAAAATGGAAAGGAATTTTGAGAAGGAATAAACCAGTCTTAGAATGAAGCGCTAGCTTGAGAACAATGTGGAGAGATGAGGTGAGATTAACACAACTACAGATAAAGACATTTGCGAATCCTTTGATGGAAGAAGGAAGACACACAAGTATTTCAGACTCCAGGAAATATTTTTTTTGGAAGGAAACATTCGAATAAGGCTGAAAGGCACTGAAGCGTGGAGCCTTCGTTGTTTTATTGTTTTTAAATTGATTTTTCAGCTTAAGTAAGTGGAAAAGATTTTGATTTGAAAAAATTATTCTCATAAAATTAAGAATAATTGAAATAATTCTGTTTAGGAATAGAGAGAAAATGTGACGGAGAACAAAAGTTGAAACAAAGTTTATGGTTGAAGGCAGTGGATTTATCTTGATAGATGGATAGATAGATAGATAGATAGATAGATAGATAGATAGATAGATAGATGAGTAGATGGATGGATAGATAAATAGATAGATAGATGGTTAGATAGATAAATGGATAGATGAATAGATAGATAGATAGATGGATAGATAGGTGAATAGATAGATGGATAGATAGGTGAATAGATAGATGAAAAAACAGATAGGTAAACAGATGAATAGATAAATAGATAGAAAAAGGGATAGATAGATGGATGGGTACAAAGATGATGAAAACAAGAAACCTTTGAATGAAAGAATGGAAAAAGAATTGAATGAATGGATAAATAAAAGAATGAATGGATGAATAAATGAATGAATAAATGAATGGTTGAATGAATGGATGAATGGAAGAATGAATGAAAAAATGAAAGAATAAATGAAAGGATGGAAGAATGAATGAATGAATCGCTTGCAAGCGGTAAGAGAAGAACAAACAAACAGGGATGTCTGTTGCACAACCCTTGAGTGACGTCAGTGATGAAAAAGAAAAAAAAAATTTGAGCTATATATATATATATATATATATATATATATATATATATATATATATATATATATATATATATATATATATATATATATATATATATATATATATATATATATATATATATATATATATATATATATATATATATATACGTATGTAATTAAAAATATATGAGTGCTAAAAATAGACCTAGGTATAATACTGTAAATGCTAATAAAAAACTAAAAATAAATAAACATGCTAATAATAAGTTAAAAAAAAGATAAGAATGCTAATAATAAACTAAAAAAAGTACACGAAAGAACAAAACATTTGGAAAAAGATACATGAAACAAAACTAAATTTGAAAACAAAATCTGAAAATCTTTAGAGTTATTGACAATTAAAGGTATAAATGAGTTGAGAATAATTACCGAAGTTAAGATCAGGCTGATAGCTGATTCGGAAGAGCACGTTATGAACAACTTGAGGTTTTCAGTTGATGCCAGAAGAGGGAGAACTTTTTAAACAATAATGAAGTGGAGATGATGCGGTGGAATGATTGCAAGGGGTTGTTATAGCGCACAGTTTGCAAACTAGGTTGCTTCAGGGGCGTTCGAGTTTAAGTTTTTATTTAAACAAACCCAGAAAAACGCTGGAAATGGCACAAAACATGGTGAACAACCAAAATGGAAAGAAAAATGGAAATCAACAATAAGTGAACGTCATGGAAGTTGGAAATATTTCAAAAAGTGATGGAAATGGGGAAGTTTGTGGACAGGTGGAAGTGA
>OX387257.1:5452891-5462891 GCA_947562095.1 Branchellion lobata | reverse complement strand
TCTTGAAAAAAAAAATTAATAATTTAAAAAAAATTAATAAAAAAATTTTAATGATTAATAAAGTTGAAAAAATTATATTTTGAGACAATTCAATAAATAACAAAAATTTATGAAGTTTAAAATATCTGTGAAGATTAAAATATCGATGAAGATTATAATATTTCTGGATGATTATAAAATGTGACAGATTAAGAGAGTGTTTGAAGATTAAAAGAAGGATTGGAGATTTTTGATCGAAGCAGGAAAATGTTTGATGGATAGAGTTTGGAGGAGAGTCTATGAATGGAGTATTAAAGGATTGTTTGAAAAGAGTTGTAGCAATCATGGTGATTGAGTGGAAGAAAATAGAAATTAAATTCGGAGAAGTATTCTTTGATTATGATTTGCGACTAGATTAAGGTTTATTGAAATGGATTTGGGAAGGATGGAGAAGGGATTTGTGAAGGATTGAGAAGGGATTTAAGAAGGATTGAGGAAGGATTTGTGAAGGATTGAGAAGAACTCAGCAAAAACCGAATCTAGAAGAAAATTGATAAGTGAAACGCTTAAAACAGGATAAAAATGGATTTATGACAATAAAAATGTAATGCGTGCTAGGAGGTTTTATGCTTCTGTGTTTTTGTTCCCAGCGAAGATGAATCAAAAGCTTGAGGTAAAGATGACATTGAACAATGACAAAGGACATAAAATACCATTCACTTAAAGTGATTATTAAACTTATGTAATTTATTCATATGAGAATTGTTCATTTTAGAAGTACTTAAAACATTTGATAGTACTAGAAGAAGTAGTAGTAGTAGTAGTAGTAGTAGTAGTAGTAGTAGTAGTAGTAGTAGTAGTAGTAGTAGTAGTAGTAGTAGTAGTAGTAGTAGTAGTAGTAGTAGTAGTAGTAGTAGTAGTAGTAGTAGTAGTAGTAGTAGTAGTAGTAGTAGTAGTAGTAGTAGTAGTAGTAGTAGTAGTAGTAGTAGTAGTAGTAGTAGTAGTAGTAGTAGTAGTAGTAGTAGTAGTAGTAGTAGTAGTAGTAGTAGTAGTAGTAGTAGTAGTAGTAGTAGTAGTAGTAGTAGTAGTAGTAGTAGTAGTAGTAGTAGTAGTAGTAGTAGTAGTAGTAGTAGTAGTAGTAGTAGTAGTAGTAGTAGTAGTAGTAGTAGTAGTAGTAGTAGTAGTAGTAGTAGCAGCAGCAGCAGTAGTAGGAGCGAGTTAATTTCAGCTTATAAATTACCTGCCTTATCCCATCACTAATCAATTTTGGTATGTCTCGCAACTGATTTGGTCAGATCGAAGGAGGGAAATGATGAACAGAGTCCGAACCCAATAAATCAATCCACCAAACAATAAACGCCTCATGAAACACTCAAATGTGAAAAGTCAAAAAATTGTTGTAAAAAAAAAATTCGCTAATTGAAATAATTGAGTGAATTAGTGTGATATATAAGTCCATTCAGTCACTTAATTGATCGATTAAAAGTATAGAAGTCTATTGAATTAATAAATAAATAAATAAACAAATAAATAAATAAATAAAATAAATGAATAAATGAAAGAAATAAATAAAGAAATGAATAAATAAATAAATTAATTAATTAAATTTAATAAAAAAATAAATTAATAATTAAAAAAATAAATTAATTAATTAAAGAAAAGAATAAAAAAAGAAAATTAATTTAATTAAAAAAAATAACTAAAAAAATAAATAAATAAATAAACAAATTAATGAATAAATAAATGAATAAATAAATAAATGAATAAATAAATAAATGAATAAATAAATAAATGAATAAATAAATAAATGAATAAATAAATAAATGAATAAATAAATAAATGAATAAATAAATAAATGAATAAATAATTAGGTTTGACGGAATCTTAAAAGTGCAATAACTCGAGGGGAGTGATTGAAATTGTAAAACGCAAATCATGGAAGGGAAGCGAACAAAAAGTGAAAGAAAAAAAACTTTGATGTTGAATATAAAATGGGACCAAGCGAACCTTTATCGTTAATAATTATGGAAATAAAAATAGAAATATTAATAATAAGATAATAAAATGATAAAATAAAGATAACAATAGATTAAAAATAAAATAAAAACATGATAAAAATGAGATAATAATAAAATAAAAATAAAATAAAAATATGATGATAATATGATAAAAAATTAATAATAAAATAATAATAAGATAAAAATAAAATAATAATGAAATAATAATAAAATAATAATGAAATAATAATAAGATAATAATAAAATAATAATAAGATAATAAAATGATACACAAGAAGTCATCAAGTCAGATGTTATCTCCCTCGAGCCAATAGCATTGATTGCTTGTTTTCCTTATCAACCTTCCAATTTCTTCAACACCCATCCTCTTCCTTCAACCCCATAATCTTGTCAGCGGATTCACTCCCGCCTTTTTGTTCTGAGGCTGCCTTGTGTAATGAGATCAGTGCATTTGTGTAGCGATTCAAAACTTTAAAAATATGGGTTTTTTAATAAAAGGTGCTTTCACACAATCAGCTGCTGAGATGGAATCTTTAAATGTTAAGAAATATTCAAAAACTGAGTTTTTTTAAAAATAAAGTTTTAAAAATTGAAAAGTTTACTTTTAAACAAGAGAAAGTTTATTTTTTTAAAATACAGAAAGTTTACTTTTAAACATGAGGAGTTTACTTTTAAACATGAGGAGTTTACTTTTAAACATGAGGAGTTTACTTTTAAACATGAGGAGTTTACTTTTAAACATGAGGAGTTTACTTTTGTATAGTGGTTTGTGAATGCAACAGAAGACAGTTTATTGATTAAGTGTGAATCTGGTCATACTTTTGCGTGGGTGACGTAATAATGAAAAGGAGGAAGAAGAAGAAGAAGAAGAAGAAAAAGAAGAAGAAGAAGAAGAAGAAGAAAAAAAAGAAGAAGAAGAAGAAGAAGAAGAAAAAAGAAGAAGAAGAAGAAGAAGAAGAAGAAGAAGAAGAAGAAAAAAAAAAAAAAAAAGAAGATGATGATGATGATGATGATGATGATGATGATGATGATGGTGATGATGATGATGATGATGACGATGATGATTTTGATGATGATGATGATGATGATGATGATGATTTTGATTACTTTTTCTCATAATTGTTTATATCATATTTAAACCTTGTCATGAGTTGCCTCGAAACTCTACGGGGTTAATGCCAGTATAGTAATATTCGTGTTTGTAATTGCAGAGACCGACACGAAGAAGATGATCGTCAAAAGTGGAAAACCATGAAAGTTTTGGGCA
Organism: Branchellion lobata; assembly: GCA_947562095.1. Classification (NCBI taxonomy): domain Eukaryota; kingdom Metazoa; phylum Annelida; class Clitellata; order Hirudinida; family Piscicolidae; genus Branchellion; species Branchellion lobata. Next base: position 5,459,627 of record OX387257.1, on the reverse strand, counting down.
AATAAAAAATTAAACTTTGGAGACTGGAAAACGAAGTTTGGAAGAGAAAAACTTTCAAATTTAAAGCAAAAAAAAATGCTTTGTAGTTCGGAAGATTTGGAAATCTGCAAAAGACGGCACAAGGAATTGAAGTTGGGTTGTTGAGTGGTTGTTGCAGTTGATTGATGATCTTACAAGTGGAGAATTTGTAGAGGATTAGTTGGAAATGGAAAAATCACCCTGAAATAATAGTGTAACTGAGAAATGAATATGTTTTATTTTTTTTAATTAAAAAAATATAAAACTCAATAAAATTAACTTTAGTTTTCAATGAGGAATCTTCCGTTAGTTTAATTCTGTGCGTTCTGCACCCAATCATGAAAGCAAACAAAGTCAAAAGGACTGACCATAGCCACAAAAGTTATCTTTTGAAAACAGTTCGAACTGACAAAGAAAAAAAAGATTGAAGTCTCACAAAGAGAAAAAATTTGAAACAAAAAACCTTGAAAGTCTTTGAGAATGTATAAAGGATCAAACAAACTGTTTAATTTTTTTTCAAAGCCTGAAAATGAGGTTCCAGTAAGTGAATAAAGTGGAGTTAAATTTTTATAAAAAGTTAACAGCAATTGACAAAGGCTGAAAACCATCACGGCTTCGGAAAATTGAAAATAATAAAAATTTTTGTAAATTAATACGAAGCTTCATATTTTCACGAAAAATTCCAATTTCATCATCAGCTCGGAGTGATGAAAAAAGATACAAAAAAGAAGGGGCTAACGTTTCACTTCCGGCACGATAAAGTCATCTTCTTCCTCCTACTCTTTTTCATGTTTTCTTCTTCCGGTTTCTTCCTGCAGTTAGCCTCCTGCAAGGTGCTCAGATGCGCGCCTCCATCGCTACTAACGCCTCTTTTTCGCTTTTCAATTAGCTTTTATTGTTTTATGATTTTATTATCGTTTTTATTTTTCACCGTTTTATGTTATTTTCATATTTGTTTTTTGTTTTTTTTTCAATAAAAATCAAAAGGTTGATAATACTGTTTTTTTTTGAATGAAAAAAATTCAAATTTTTATCTGTCACAAATTGGTGTCGTACACACAAAATGTCTCATTTTTCCATGCTCTCCACGTTTCTCTTCCTTCAATGTTCCTACATTTTCTATGTTTCAATTTTTTGTTTTATTTCTATGTTTCCATTCTTTGTTTTATTTCTATGTTTCAATTCTTTGTTTTATTTCTATGTTTCCATATTTTTTTTTATTCCTATGTTTCTATATTTTTTTTATTTTTATGTTTTTCTATTTTTTTTTATTTCTATGTTTCCATGTTTTTTTTTATTTCTATGTTTCCATGTTTTGTTTTATTTCTATGTTTCCATGTTTTGTTTTGTTTTTATGTTTCCATCTTCTTATGCTTTTTCTTTTATTCCAGATTTTGCCTCCAGACCATCCTAAGATGATTACCGACAGAAAAACTAACAACACCAACATTTACGTCGAAAAAAATAACAACAACGTTATGAAAAAAAACATCAAAGACAACAATGGCATCATCAAAGACAACAATGACAACATTAAAAACAACAACAATAATGAAAAAATCAAAAACAACAACAATAATAACAATATCATGAACAACAATAATAGCAATATCATAAACAACAACAATATTAACAATATCATGAACAACAACAATAATAACAATATCATGAACAACAACAATAATAACAATATTATGAACAACAATAATAACAAACGCGAAAACAGCATCAAAAATTACAAAAGGAAGATAGTTGCCAAATCAAATTCAAACAACATGAACAACAACAACGAAAACCTAAACAAAAATATAAAAAACTACAACATGAACAACAACAACATGAACAACAACAACATGAACAACAACAACGAAAGCCTTAACAAAAATATAAAGAATAGCAACATAAACAACAACAACAACATAAACAACAACAACAACATGAACAACAACAACGACTATGACGACATGTTCAAAGACAACAGCTACTACCACAACATCCACAACTACTACGAAGATTATTTGTATGGTTATCAAATCCAAAATGGTGGTTATGAGGATGGTTATGAGGATGGCGATAAGGGTGACGATGATGATGATAAGGATGATGGGAATGAAAAAAATTTTTTGGAAGCTGAGGAAGGTTAACTGCTTTTTTTCCTTTTTTTTTTAATAAAAAATTTTTTTTCCAAAAATAAAACATTGAGTTTTTGTGTTTTTAATGATTGCAGGAAATTACACGAATGACGTTCTGTTGAAATTCTCCATCAATTTTATTAGCAGATCTAATAATAATAATAATAATATTATTATTATTATTATTTTATTATTATTATTATTTTTATTATTATTATTATTATTATTATTATTATTATTATTATTATTATTATTGTTATTATTATTATTATTATTATTATTATTATTATTATTATTATTATTATTATTATTATTATTATTATTATTATTATTATTATTATTATTATTATTATTATTATTATTATTATTATTATTATTATTATTATTATTATTATTATTATTATTATTATTATTATTATTATTATTATTATTATTATTATTATTATTATTATCATTATTATTATTTTTTTTTTTTTTTTTTTATTATTATTATTATTATTTTTATTATTATTTATTATTATTTTTATTATTATTATTATTATTATTTCTTTCCTTCCCTTCCTCCTTTCCTTTCCTTCCTTCCTTCCTTTCTATCCTTCCTTCCTTCCTTCCTCCCTTCCTTTCTCTTTCTCCTTTCATTTCTTCTTGTTTATGGGCCTCATTTTGTTTGTGTCTCTTACTTCATATTCCCTTCTCGCCTTCCTAGTTCACTTTTTTCTCTTTCATATTCATCCTCTCCATAATCATTTTTTCATTATTTTCATTTACATTGTCATATTTTTCATTTTTATTTTCATGTTCTTGTTTGACTTCTCCTATTCACTTTCAAAACAATATTTTCTTTCTCTAACTCGCCTGTTCGATACACTGAAACATTCTCTTTGTTATTTTTATATAACATATTTATGTTCAGTCACTCTTTATTATTTGTTTTATTTATTTATCAGCCTTTATATAGCGCCTTCTAGAACTTTTTTTCCAAGGTTTTTCTCATAATTATTTTTTCTCCAATTGATTTTCTATTTCATTTATTATTTTTACTATTATTTCATGGGCACAAATCGTTGTTCATTGCTTCAATAATATCCAGACACTCGGGTATATAGTATTCTTTATTTCCTTATCGCCCAAATCACTATTCCATATTACCATTCTCCTCATCATACATCCAAAAGTGATTTTATCCATTCGACTTCTCTTCCGTGCAAACACACGCTCAAGGATACTCCAACATCAAGTCATGTTGAATGAGGCATCTCCAGACTCAACTTCTTCAATCGCCTCAAGATTTTAACCCTTTTGTTACAACTGCTTCCCTCTCGGTAAAACGATATTCTCGCGTCTGGTGGTTGTTCTGGTGGTGCTAGAAATGGCATCCAGTCTTAAGTATCAAGGCCGCTACCCTATGAGTTTTGTAAATGATGGAAACAGAAGGTTGCTGCAAAGATAAGTGGCTTGAACCGAATGGAGAATGGTTAAGAAGCTGGCTGAAAGAGATAATAACTTTTTATTGATTTTTATTATTATTTTTTTTTTTTAAATATTTTTTATCTCATTTTATTTTTGTTTTTTTATAAATTTATCATTATTAATTCTTTTTTTCTTATTATTATCATTGAGCAAGATTAAGTTTTGTAATCTCGTCCAAAAAAGTCATTTCTTCAACCGCCTCACTTCTCAAGTAACAATCTATCGCAAACAGCTCTTAAAACATTGTTTTAACACAGTTCGTAGCAGAGCGTTTGTGAACAGTGTTAATCAGCGCTATATAAATGGTCTGATTAGATTAGAACAACATATCCAAACGAGCTTTCAGAAATGCATCTGCTGTTGTTTGAAACTTCTTGCCACCAACGCTAAGGAACTCTATTCTAACTTTCATTTCAATTTATTTTTTTTTTAAATCTAAACTCGAAACATATTTATTCAAACTTGCTTATAAGTTTGTATACCGGATTCTTTCAGCTACTGAACAGGGCTTTTCAGTTGCTTGCCTTATAGCACTACAAATGACATTTATCCAATAAATCTTTTTTTATTAGTATTAAATTAATTTATTTTTTTTAATTTTTTAAAACATTTTTAATAGAATTTTTATAGTTTTATAAAATATAATTTAATAATAATTAGTTGAAATATAATTCAAACAAATGTAAGAAAACGAATATTTGCGAATATATGAGTCAATGAACAAAATAAGAAATTATTATTTTTTAATACAAAAATAATGCATGGGAAAAAATGTGAAAACATAAAAACATATTAACGACAGCCATACCAAAATGAACTAAAATGTGTGAGTAGAAATGGTTTAAAGAAATGAATCAAAGGATGAATGAGATAAACGAATGGAAGGAATGAATGAGATAAACGAATGGAAGGAATGAATGAATGTAAAAAACGAATGGGAGGAATGAATGAATGTAACAAATGAATGAGAGGAATGACTCCGAAGGAGACCAGCTATCTTCCATTTCATCACTGCCTTTCATTCTTTCTTCCAACTCAATCAAGGCCTCCATCAACAATACAAGCTTAACGACAGCTTAATCTGCCTATCTACCTCAGTCTTCCTCTTTCGCAGTGAAAAATGAGAAGATGAGAGAATATAAAATAGCACAACAAGCAGTTGTGACAAAACAGAAACCGGAAAGGCTGAAGATGTCATTTGAAAACTTAAATCAAAGTGGGGTGACATCGGCTTGTTCGTGAAGAAAAAGACAAAAAAAATTTATTCTGTTTTGGTAGATCTAATCGGTGTCGTCTTGTTTTGCCTCCGCATATCAAGAGGTGTAGAAATGGTTGGAGGGAGTACACTGTGTGAGTTACCGGTAGCTTTGGAGGGCAGACGTTCATCAAAAGATGCAAATATTGATTTTATTTTTTTCATAGCTAAAAGGAAAAATTAAAACTTATTAGTTTATTGAGCACAAAGTGAAGATGTGTGACCTGTTTAGTAGTGAATCCACACCATGAAGGTGCTGCCCATTTTTGCGAGGCATGAGAAAAGGTTCAGTTATACCACATAATTTGGCACCAAAGAATCTATAGGTCCTAATTATTGTAAGCGCATGAAAAGTGTGATATCTTTTAGTAATTATGTTGTCATTACGGGCTGTGATCTTGAGAGTTCCTGTGGATGGAGTCCCAACGGCCTCCTTCTCTTGCTTCTCCTCCTTTCTCCTTCTCTCTCCTTTTTTCTTCTTTCTCCTACTCTCTCCTTCTTTCTCCTTCTTTCTCCTATTCTCTCCTTCTTTCTCCTACTCTCTCTTTCATTCTTTTTTTATTTTATTTTTTTCATTTTTTTCCTTTTTTTCTACTTCTCTTTTGTTTCCTTGTTTTACTTTTTTTTTGCCTTCTTCCTCATTTTTCCCTCCTTTTTTTCTACTATTTTCTCTTTTTTCTTCCCTCCCACACAGAGAATCTCATAATCATTTTTTGCGCATCCACTGTAGCGCTTGCCAAAGTATTTTATATGCTAATTATGCGCTATAAAAATGAATTTATTTTAATCTCAATGTGACATTCTACAGACTATTTGGTGAAAAGAAGAAATGAGATCGATTATAATGATAATTATAGTAGCAATAACAAAAATAATAAAAATAATAATAATAAAAATAATAATAATAATAATAATATAAATAATATAAATAATAATTATAATGATAACGCTGGAAATGAAAGGGGGAACAATCACTACCGCATGAGCAATGCTGACTACTATTTTGACAGTTACACAAATAACATGAATAAACAAAATAATGATAAAAATACTAAAAATAATAAAAATAATTTAAAAATTCAAAACAATAACAACAATAACAATATGATCAATGAAAATGACAGCAACGCGAACAACAAAAGTGATAATAAAAATAACAAAAAAACAAAATCAGAACAGAAAAGAAAAAAAGATAAAAGAAACAATTTTAGAACCGCCGAAGACCATGAAAACAACAATCCAAATAAAAATAACAACAATAATAATATAATTGATGAAAGTATAAACAAAAATAATAAAAAAACAAACAGTGATGACGTCAGAGAGAAAAAGAATATTGATTATTACGAATACCAAGATTACAATGACTTCAACAGTTTCCATCCTCAAATCCACAACAACAACAACAACAACCCATTCCACAACAACAACAACAACAATCCATCCCACAACAACAACAACAAACCATCCCACAACTCCCCATATAGTGATCATGACTCTATAGAAAATCAGTACAACCACAACAAACCACAACAACAACAACAACAACAACAACAAGCCACACCTTGCCAACGTAAACAAAGGCAGAACAAGCCTCCCAATTTCATAGTTAATTGTCTATCGGACGGATCATACAACCCGATCCAGTGTTACGGAATCACGAAAGAGTGCTGGTGCGTGCAGGAAGATGGTCAGCATGTGCCAGGAAGTGTTGTCTACCTGCCCAACAAACCTTCGTGTTTCAGAGGTTGGAGGGGGTTGGAAGGGGGGTTGGAAGGGGGATGAAGGGGGGTTGGAAGGGAGTTGGGAGAGAATGAGAAGTGGATGAGAGGGGGGTTGGAAGGGAATTGGAGGAGGGTTG
>OX387257.1:5425391-5447891 GCA_947562095.1 Branchellion lobata | reverse complement strand
ACGCAGTGCTCTCATAACTCAGTGCGTAGCTGACCTGCCAACAGTAATGGTAGTGGAAAAAAAAACAACATTTGAATGAATGGAAACTAGAAAAACCTAAAATAACATGCAATATCACTTCCCGTCACTAGACACATCTACCAGCCTACAGCGGTCCACACGATGTAGAGTTACTTCTGGATGAGGAATTTGATGTATAATGCATCCTTGATGTGTGATGGAGGTAACGTGAATGTGAGGCTGTTATCACCCTGGAAAGCTCTCCAACTAGGGTATCAACTAGAGGCTGGAAAGCAGCCCTTCTCAAGCGCTTTCTTTCAATTTTGAATGTTTCAAGCTGAAGGTAACACACGCACACACACACACACACACACACACACACACACACACACACACACACACACACACACACACACACACACACACACACACACACACACACACACACACATCCACACACACACATACACACACACACACACACACACACACACACACACACACAAACCACCTCCCCAAACCACCCCCCAAACCACCCGTCCAAACCACCCTCCCAAACCACCTCCCCAAACCACCTCCCCAAACCACCCTCCCAAACCATCCCCCCAAACCACCCTCCCAAACCACCTTCTTAAACCACCCCTCCAAACCATCCTCCCAAACCACCCCCTTAAACCACCTTGCCAAACCACCTCCCCAAACCACCCCCCCAAACCACCTTGCCAAACCACCCCCCCAAACCACCTTGCCAACCACCTTGCCAAACCACCCCCCCCAAACCACCTTGCCAACCACCTTGCCAACCACCCCCCCCAAACCACCTTGCCAAACCACCCCTCCAAACCATCCCCCCAAACCACCCCCCCAAACCATCCCCCCAAACCCCCCCCCCAAACCACCTTGCCAACCAACCATCTCAAATGTTTTCTCGTATCTTGATAAGATCACTGACAAATCACCCGGTCAACACCCGTCCATATAACAACAATGGTGAAAACAACAATAACAAAAGTAATAATCATACTAAACTAATAAAAAAATTAAAGAAATAATTATAATAAAATAATAATAATAAAATAAAAATAAAAATAATATAATATAAATGAACGCCATAATAAATCTTAATTTTCAATAATTATTTTTTTCAGTCAACTTTCAATTAACTTCTTGAGTTTTTTTCCTTTTTTATTTCATACTTTTGGGTTTTCTTTTTAATTTTTTTTGCAATTCATTCATTGTATTAGGGTTTATTGTTATTTTTGTTTATTTTTGTTATTGTTGTTCTATTTGTTATTTTTGTTATTTTTGTTCTATTTGTTATTTTTTTTATTTTTGTTTTGTTTTTTTTTTGTTATTTTTGTTACTTTTGATCTTTTTGTTATTTTTTTTTTTTGTTATTTTTGTTATTTTTTTATTTTTGTTGTTTGTTTTTTATTTTTTCACTTTTTGTTTTATTTTTTTTTTTTTTTGTTACTTTTGGTCTTTTTGTTATTTTGTTTTTTTTTTGTTTTTTTTAGTTATTCTTGTTATTTTGTTATTTTTGTTGTTTTGTTTTTTATTTTTTTACTTTTTGTTTTCTTTTTTTTCAATTATTTCCACATTTTTTCATCATCATTTATTGTATTTTTCTGTTTCCCAAACTTTTTGAAAACTATTGCTCATACGTTTTTTGACTTTCAAAGATTTTGCATGTTTTCATTCCTCTTTTCTTAACCATCCTTTGGTTTTTTTGTTCAACTGTTCAGTTCTCGCAAGGGGCAGCTCCTAGAAAAGGCCATCAATGCATAAATTCACTCATTCATTCATTTATTCATTAGTCATTCATTCACTCATTCATTCACTCATTTATTCAATTATTTATTAGTCATTCATTCACTCATTCATTCACTCATTCATTCAAGTATTCATTCAATTATTCATTAAGTCATTCATTCAATTGCTCATTTATTCATTCATTCATCCATTCATTTATTCATTCATCCATCTATTCATTTAGTCATTCACTTCATCAACTATTCTCAATTTTTCTCAATCTGCCAATTCGCCCTTTCCAACCATACTCCTCCCTATATACTCCTCTTCGACCATAATTCTCATGGCAACCTATCCAATCACAACCACCCTCATGTCAATCTTTGTAATCATACTCTCCAAGAGCTCCTCGTAACCCCCTCAACTTCAGTTATCCTCACCTTAATCCTTTTCAATTGCATTCTTTTCCTCATTGCTCTTCTCTACTGCTACTCCTTCCCACAAGGGTCTCTACCAAAGCGTGTTTCCTTTCCAGGATCTCTGTCACCCAGCCTTATGCGACCTCGCTCTGCAGTTTCTCTTGACACCTTCCTTCTTTCCAGCCCACCCAACCATCTATATATATATTTTTTGGGTTTTATTTCTTTATTTAAAAAATTTGATCTATTCCTTCATCCTTCTGCTCACTTGGTTTTCTATCTACTACACCACACATTTGTAATATCATTTTCCTACAATATAATGAATTGAAGTCTATTGTCTAAGTGGCTTCCAGCTTTGAGGGGTTTTGAAGAGACTATTTGTTAGATTCATTCTCCACCCACCCCCCCATCCACCCACCACCCCATTCACCCGCCCAACCCTATGCACCCGCCCAACCCCATCCACCCACCCACCCCCATCCACCCACCCACTCCCATCCACCCGCCCAACCCCATCCATCCACCCACCCCCATCCACCCGCCCACCCCCATCCACCCACCCACCCCCATCCACCCGCCCACCCCCATCCACCCACCCACCCCCATCCACCCGCCCAACCCCATCCACCCGCCCACCCCCATCCACCCACCCACCCCCATCCACCCGCCCATCTCCCATCCCCCCATCAATCTATTTCTTTTTTAGACAAACACCACTTCACCAATTCATCAATTCATTCATCCATCTTTCCACCATCCATCCAACTATTCACCTATCTATCTATCCATTCATCCCTTCACCAATCCATTCATCAATCCATTCATCAATGCATTCATCCACTCATCAATACATCCATCTATCCAAATATTCAGTTCCCACCCACCACCCACGTCAATCACTCCCATACAGGCTGAAGCGTAAAGACGAAGGCTCGTATGTGGTTGCTGACGTCGTCCTCACCACGCCTACACACGCCTACACCGCCACCAAGCCTCCCACCAAGTCTGAATATTATGCTTGAGTGGGAAGTAGATAAAAGGGAAAAGGAAGAGGGTGGAAGAAAGGAAGTTGAAAAGAGAAAAAGAAGGAGTGTGGAAGAAAGGAAGAGGGGTGGGAAAGAAAAAAATAGGAAGAAAGAAGATGGAAAAGAATAAGATGGAGAAAAAGATGACGGAAATGAAAAGGTGGAGAAAGGAGGATGGAGAAGAGAGAGGGTGGTGAAAAAAAAACAGAAAATTTTTTTCAAAAAAAGATGAAAAGAAGAGAGTGGGAAAGGAGGAAGTGTGGCTGAGAAGAACGAGGTAAAAAAAGTGGAGAAGCTGAAAATATTGGAAGAGAAGAATGAAAAATGAAAAAAGTGAAAAAAAATTGAAAAAAATGGAAGAAAAAATGAAAAAAAGAGAATTGAACATACGTGGGATGGAGGTGAACTGAGATGATTGGTTGAGATAGAAGAGATGGAGAGGTGTTCGGTGGAGAGGAAGACTGCGATGAAGTAAAACAATGAGAACTTAGAAATAAAAGAATAAAGATAAGAGAATGAAAAAAATATCAGATTAAAGTTTTTATTAATAATAACAATTCAAATATTTAATTAAGTTTTTTTTTAAATAAGGAAATAGAGAAGATGAAGTGGGGATATACAGGAGGAGAATGTTTGTGTGGGGATGGATTTAAAGTAGGGCTATAAGCATAGAGTTTTGGTAAGTTAGGAAAGGTTTTTGGGTGCTAAGGTGTTGTTTGGTGAAGATGGTGATTGTGGTGGTGAAGGAATTGTTTTTATTGTTGTTGGTGGTGGTGGTGGTGGTGGTGGTGGTGGTGGTGGTGGTGGTGGTGGTGGTGGTGGTGGTGGTGGTGGTGGTGGTGGTGGTGGTGGTGGTGGTGGTGGTGGGGGTGGTGGTGGTGGTGGTGGTGGCTGTAGGGGTGATAGTGGTGGCAATAGTGGTAATTGTAGTGGTAATTATTGTTAAAAAATGAATTCATCGGAAAATGAACAAAAAAAACTGGAAAAAAAGGATGAAAGGAGTATCCAAGAAAAACATAATCTTTTGAAAATGTTTGACTTCTTGGCGAAAAATAAAAATTAGAAGAAAGGTTTGGATGAATGGTTGTTTTGAAGAAAAAAAAAGTCAAAAAAAATCTGAGAATTGGAAAATGATTTGAAGTTTTGAGAAAAATAATTTTTGAAATTTTTGTAACAAGGTTTTATTGGATAAATAAATGTAAAACCTTACACCTAAAAAATGGAATGGAAAAAGAGAATGGAAATAAGAAATAAAAACTGATTGAAAAATAAAAAATGATAAATTAACGCTAAAGTGTAAAAGTTTTTTTTTTTTTTTTTTTAATTTTTCATAAAAATAATTCCCCTTTTGAATAATCATAGTTCTGTATTAATCTATAAACTCCCATATACACCTATACAACTTCGTGTCATGTATTCAGTTATGAGTCTTTTGCAAATATCCACTTATTTTATTTTTATTTATTTGTTTTTATTATTTTATGTTTTTAACTCTTTTAAATAATTTTTTATAAAATATTTTTTTAATACTCATTTCTCAGTGAGTTTCTTGTTTTTATAAATTTTCATTTTTCGAGTTTTACCCTTTATTTTATGCATATTTCATAATAAATTTTTCCTAACGACTTTTCCCTAATGGATTTTCAATATACATTGCAATCTTCGCCCAGTAACACGGCAACTTTCAAGGCCACATGCTATCGTGCAAACCTTACCGCTTCTGATCGTTCAAAGCACATACTTTGGGGAATCTTTGACTTTCAGAGAGGTTACTCAATAATCTTTTAAGATCAGCGAAAATGAAAATTGATTAAATATTTGAGTAGTTAACTAATAAAAGCTGTTTAATAACTAATTTATTTTTTATTTTGAAAAAATCTGAGATCGAGTTATAAAACAAAAGGGTTATTTTAACTTTTGATGGTGGAAAACTCACTTTTCAATTGTTTTTTTCTGAATTTGTTTCGATCATTTTTCGCTGTCGGTTTTTAATGATTCGTTTTGATGCTGCAGTGTGTGAGCGTGTGTGTTTTTGTTTGTTTGTTGTGTGTGTGTGTGTGTGTGTGTGTGTGTGTGTGTGTGTGTGTGTGTGTGTGTGTGTGTGTGTGTGTGTGTGTGTGTGTGTGTGTGTGTGTGTGTGTGTGTGTGTGTGTGTGTGTGTATGGGTGTGTGTGTGTGTGTGTGTGTGTGTGTGTGTGTGTGTGTGTGTGTGTGTGTGTGTGTGTGTGTGTGTGTGTGTGTGTGTGTGTGTATGTGTGTGTGTTCGGGTGTTTGTTCTGATACAATAGTGTATTTTCAATTCTGTGTTTAACTTAAACAGACTAGTAATTCCAACTTATTCCTCAACTCCTAGGTGAATGATATAACGAGACAATTCAATCAAAAAATGCTTTCGTTTGCGTTTTTGAGTTTTTTTTTGCTTGTTTCAAGTGTCCATCTCAACGTTTCCACTTTTTCAATTTTGTTTTCTTATCAGAAACGTGAATTATCTTTTATATTTTTTGTTTTAACGTTTGTTGATTTTTCGGTACATCATTTCGGTGTAGATAGATAGATCTTTTGAAAATTGACAAAATATTCAATAGCTGTTTATTATTCTTTCATGAATGCGAAAAAAAAATCTCAAAAATAATTCTTAAATTGATGCTTGTGTACGAAATACCGTCACGTTTTAACCGACTAACATATTCATTCTTGTACCATAGCAAACAATATTTTCATTGTTTTTTTTTTATAAAATCGCATTTGAGAAGTTTTTTGACGTCATTAACTTTTCATTCTTATCCTTCATTCTTCATTCACTCTAACAACCGGAGAACTCTTTTTCATTACACACTCTGCTGTTTTTTTTTCTATTTAAAGTTTTCATGGAAAGCTATCATCAGGTCGAACTTTTTCTCGTGAAACTTATTCGTCGTGGGGTTTTTCAGTTTTATGTTTTATTCACATTTTTATATTTTATCAGAATTCATAAAAAAATTCAAAACTCAATTATTCATTTTTATTTATTATTAATTTCAAAAAAAATTTAAATTTTTCATAAATTAAAAAAAATATTCTTTTATTTTTATTTAATTTTTTTCAAAAATCTTCTAATTTTTTTGTTTTCTTAAATAGTTTCAACAATTTTTTGCGAAAAACAGATTTTTTAATTGAAAATTTGAATTTTTTGACCTTACATTTTTCAAAAAACGATCGTTTTGTTTCAGAGTTTATTAGGTTCGTATCTATTCAGATTGTTCAATGTTTTTATATCATTTTATTTTCTCTATCACCCTTCCGACCCTTATATTATTTATCATCTAACTTTTTGATAATATTTCCTATTAATCTTTTTTTTTTTATTTCTTTTTGATTATTTAAAAAACAAAAACAAAAATTTTCAAAAAAAAATTTTGATTTAAGTTTATGGAAAAATGAATTCTATTGCGTCGTTGGGAGTGAAAGTGATAAGACGTATTGAAGTGCATTTGATCAATTTTCAGCTTCGAATTCATGTTATCAATAAGTACCATCATGTTATCAATAAGTACCATCATGTTATCAATAAGTACCATCATGTTATCAATAAGTACCATCATGTTTTCAATACACACCACTCATCAGTTGTCTCATCACCTTCTCATACTTTCAGTTTTGCTTGAAAATATTATTTTCATTAATGATTTTCAGTTTTATTATTGATTCATTTTTCAGTCGTTATTTGAGTTTTTAGTCATAATTTCAGTTTCATTCATGTAAATATCCTCTCATATTTTCATTCTGTTATATCTTCTATTCAATTTATTCCTCCATATTTAATTACCTTTTTTAATTATTTCAGAATCAATTCTATTTAAAATCATTATTTTTAGTTATTCAAATCAGTTTCATTAATTTTTATTATTCATTATTCCATGACTGTTCATTCTTCTCGGTTCTTTACTCCACTGGCATTGTCATTCGTTCATTCATATACATGTTTTGACTCAATGTAGACGAAGTAGCGAAAGATTTTTTCAACTTTCACAAAAGTTTAAATAAACCTCACACTGTCTTCTTATCTTTTTTATGGACTTTTTGCAAGAAAACACAAAATAAAATGCGTTTCAAAAATTGAAGAAGATAATCGACATTGAATGTAGTCAATAATAATTATAATTATTTTAAAATAATTATTATTATTATTTTTAAAAAATAATTAATGTTTTTTTTTTAAATAATAATTTTTTTTTTCATTTTTTCTCAATTATTTTATTTTGTTATAATTTTTCTTTTTTTTATTATTATAAATTATAATAATAATAATAATAATAATAATAATAATAATAATAATAATAATAATAATAATAATAATAATAATAATAATAATAATAATAATAATATAAATAAAAAAAAAATAAAATTAATAATAATAATAATAAAACTATTAATAATAATAAATTAATAAATGAACCTCATTTTCGGTTTTAAGTTAACAGATGAAACTTCTAGGAAGTTTTCGGCTGCGCGGAAGGATGTGCAGCAGTAAAATTTTTAAATTTATTTTTTGGTTCAAGAGTAAATTTCTTCAAACAGACAGATGAGGGTTTTTATGACATTCAGTTATTGTAAATTTTATTTTTTATTTTTATTTCAAATTTTCTCCATCTTTTGTACTATTAACCAGCGTCTGTCTGGATTTGTTTCAATAAATACCATGAAAAATCTTATTCACAGAACCGATCCATGAAAACGTTTAAAAATTGAGTTTTATAAATATACTTATTAATTAAATTAAATTTAGTTTTATTAGTTAAATTTATTTTTTAAATTAATCTAAAAAAATAAGGTAAATTTAAATTAATTATTTTTTTTTAATTAACTTACAAAAAATAACGTATAAAAAACCACAAAGTCATTCCAATCCCTACTTGAAAGGATGTTTAACTTTTTGAAATAACAATGCACAAAAATAAATAAACAATAATTTTGAAAAAAATAGAACCGAGGTTGGTATATTGTTAGGGATGCAATGGAACTCCCTGCCAGCCCCTGTCACACAGGACTGAGTGATGCTCCAGGAAGAATAAGAAAAATTAAAATATATAAATATACATTTATCTTATTTATTTATTTTTATAATCATTTATATACTATTATGCTTAATCATATCTTTATATACAATTATTTATATATTTATTTTTATGTATATAGATATATTTATATTTATTTATTTATTTATTTATTTATTTATTGACATGTATATCAATAAATAAAAAACACACGCCCTTCTAGAGTGGCTTAGTAACCTAGTGGCCCACAACCAGTGAAACTGTTTCTTTTGAACAAAATGCAAAACGGCGCTATACAGAAGCAAAATAAATAGATGAAATGAAAAGAAAAAATAATAAAATAAATAAAATAATAATAAAAATAATAATAAATAAAATAGATAAATAATAATAATAAATAGATAGAAGAAAGAATTGTTTGGTCTATTTCTGTCCATTTTTTAAATGCGGAGATCTTGTCGGATATTCAATATCAACACGACGATGAGACATTTTGTATGTATGAAAGCATTATAGTACGTATATTAATATGACTATTGTTTTTAATCACTGAAAAATTGAAAAAAAAACACGATTGCATATACCGGTGATTATAATATAAAATAAAAAAAATAAATAATAAATAAAATAAATATAAATAATAATAATAATAATAATAATAATAATAATAATAATAATAATAATAATAATAATAATAATAATAATAATAATAATGAAAGTAATAATAATATAAGAATCAAAACCAAAACTACCGCTTTCCAAAACCCACTCAACAACCCATCTTCACATTTCATCCTCACATCCCATCCCACCGTATATCCATGCTAAACCTTTTCAAATTGAAGAAAACGCTTTGCTAAGAAAAAAAATCATATTGAAAACACAACGGAAAGAACAGTACTCAGCCGCAGAGGGACCACTAGCCCCTACCAGCTCACACACCGCCTCCCTCTCCCCTCTCTTAACCACTCCATGCGATATCAAAGAATGACTAGTGTGGGAGGTGGTGGGGCTGTGGAAGCTGACAAGGGTTCCTCCTCACCCCCCTTCTTTCTTCCACTCGAACCTTTACTGTTATTGTGATTAGTGGTTGTTATTGTGATAGGTGGTTGTTGTGGGATAGGTGCTTGTTGATGGATGGGTGGATGTAGTTGAGATAAGTGGTTGTTTTTGGATAGGTGATTGTTGATGGATTGGTGGATGTTGTTGAGATAAGTGGTTGTTGTTGATGTGATGGTGGGTGGATGTTGTTTTTGCGGTGTTTGGTTGTTGTTGTTGTCGTGGTTGGTGGTTGTTGTGTTCGTGGTTGGTGGTTGTTGTTGTCGTGGTTGGTAATTATTGTTGTGTTCGTGGTTGGGGGTTGTTTTTGTCGTGGTTGGTGGTTGTTTTTGTCGTGGTTGGTAGTTGTTGTTGTTGAGATAGGTTAGTTTTGTTGTTGCGGTGGGTGGTTATAAAGAACAAAATGATGGTGTGAAATGAAACATCGGAAGATGAAATAATATAGACCATTCTATCATTTGGGACAGCCCTTCTTTCAAACAAGTCCTCCCTTTCAAGAAACTCAACTTCCTCAAACAACTCAACTTCTTCAAACAACTCAACTTCCTCAAACAACTCAAATTCCTCAAACAACTCAAATTCCTCAAGCGACTCAACCTTTTCCAACAAACCCTCAAACAACCTCTCAAATAACCCTTTTTCAAACAGCCCATTCAACAAGCCGTCCTAGAGTGTCCAGTCTTCTAGTAGCACACAGCGAGTAAAACCGTTTTCATGGGAGCGTCTTTGGACATAGTGTTAAAGGACGCGTTAGAAACGTTTTGGTTTAGATTGGATTAGTATGTTCGTGAACTTTGACTGAATTGTGCACTTGTTTCATTGTTTTTTCGGGTTTTTTATCACTTCAAAATCGAAAGTGAGAATATTCTGTGCAGATCTTCGTGAACAAAATTTATAAAACAAAACAATTTGTTAAAAATCGACTTGGAAAATGATCTTCGCCCTCGAGTGAAGGCCAAATATTAATAATAATAATGGGTCATCATGGGACCTTTTGAACACTTGTCTGGATTTGCTTTAATAAATTCTACGAAAAACAAGCCGTAATTAGTTAATTAAAATTAATTAATTAATTTAATTTAATTAATTTAATTTAATTAATTAATTTATGTTACACTTAAAATTATTTAAATAACGTTCAAATTTATTATAATTATTTTTTTTGCGTTATTCTATAAATACCTCATTCAGTTAGACACTTTATATCCGATCTATTAAAAAGTTTAAAACTTTGCTATATAAAATTCAGCTTGCATTGATATTTGAAAATAAATTTTGTTGTTATTATTATTTCTAATATAATTAATTCGTATCAATTGTTAGTTAATTACACCCACGTGACCTTATCCTCCAGAGCCAGATTTTCGTTTTGAGACATCACGTGAGTTGTTTGCCTAATCTTTTTCAACGGCCCACTTTTAATGCGAATATTCATACCTAATTATTCTTTGGTATTATTTTCAAATATAAAGAAGCTATCAACTTAAATAATAAACAGCGACTGAACCCACCCCCCTAGCACAATCCATAGCAGCTTCATAATTCTCTGCTTTGTTTGTCTTCTCTTTAGAGCATAAACATTTATAAAGGAATAGCCTTTGATCAGAAAAACCACTTTTTATACTAAAGTACTGGAATTTTTTTATATTGTTCTTTTGTTTTTTCTATCTTACTGTGTTATTCCACATAATATTTTCTATACTGTAGTTTGATTAATTAAACTGTTATGCATTGTATGATTTTATTATGTATTGTATCATACTGTTATATATTGCATTATACCGTTATGTATTGTATAATACTGCGATGAACCGCACTATATTTTATTATACTGTTGTGTATTCACATTGGAATTTAGTTCACCGTGCTGTGATACGGTAGGTTTTATGTAAATAGCGCCAAAATGTGAAAAGTCAAACAAACTCAAAGTTAAATCATATAATGCCATGAACTACAAAATAGAACACTAGAACACCTTAAAGTATCCCGCCAAGGTGTTAAGTTGTAAGATTCAAGTAATAAACAATAAATATAGTCTACAAAGAGGCGATGGGATAATGGCGCATACAAAATAACTTTATTTTGTATCAAGGAAGGTCTGATTGAGAAGTTGCAATAGGAATAACATAAATATATATCATAAGATTACGCCTTTAATACAAACGAGCTGAGCTTAACTATACAATCATAATATTGTTTGTATTCTTTTAAATAATATGATAAGCTCTAAGTTGTAAGTTTACAAGGTTTATCATGATTAATTAGGTACAAATCCTTATAAAATCAAATCGAGGAAGCTTTAGAAAAAGTAACTAATAATAATAGAATATATGAATAAAAAAAGTCATAGCTTTAGTTAGACGATCTTTTAATAATAACTTTTCGGACGCCTTTTTGAACTAAACGAAGCAAGGAGTCAGAAAGATACGAAAACCTGCAAATAATTTCAAATGATCATGGAGAAGGAAAGTATAAAAAAGCAGTGATTTATTAAATGAATTTGAACAGAATTAAACGGGATATTAATATATATATATATATATATATATATAAGTAACTAATTATTTTTAAAAGGTGATTACGGAATATTCAGTACCTTAATAATATTGACACTTAAGAGTAGGAAAGGCGGTTCATAAATAAACTAAATAGCTGTCTATAATGGGTAAAATGTTACCTCTTGAATCATTTGAAAAGTGGCTGATGCATTCAATGGGAAGAAAAAGGTAGAAAAGAACAGAGATGAAGTGTGAAAGAATGAGAGAAAAAAGAAAGAAGAGGTAAAGAAGAAGGAAGAGAATGATGATGAGGATGATGAAGATGATGGTGATGATGATAATGGTGGAAAACATTAGTTTTTGATTAGTGAGTGGAATAAATGGAAGTGGTATAAAATAAAAGGCGGAAAAAAAATTGAAAAAAATAAACCATCACTAGGTTAAAAAAATGTTTGATAATTTCAGTTTTTTGGATTTGAAATTTAATTGTATGTTTAATTAAATTGTATAATTATTTAAATTTAAGTGTATGTGGGTTTTTCCATCTGGTGTTTATGTTAATGTGTTATGATTGGCAAGAGACACTAGGCCCTTATGAGAATGAATAGGATTGAATGCACGATATTCGTGTGTGTGTGTGTGTGTGTGTGTGTGTGTGTGTGTGTGTGTGTGTGTGTGTGATCAAATGAGCATGAATGTATAGAAAGGATGATGAAAAATGAAAAGTGAAGAAAACCATTTAATAAATGATTGAATAATTATTGCCTCAAATGTTATGAAATGTTAAAAAAATAATCCAATTTCGTAATTGAAAAATAAATGTTTTGATCAAATATTTAAAACCACAATAGTTTATGGGTGGAATCAAAATTAATATTGAAAAGTGTAGTTTACTTTTAGCTTTGATAGAAGAAAAAGAATAGTTTTCAGGCCGAAAAAACGACGAAGCACATGATTTAGCTAGCGGCAACCGATTAAACAATGATAGTTGTTCTTATTATCAAAAATGCTATTTAAATCTTGAAAAATATAGCCGTCATAATTGCCATCAGCAAAAAGTGAAAATGTTTTCAAAAAATTATGTTGTATGCCTTACTTTGAAGTTCCCTTTCAAACTTTCCTACTAGCTTTTTTGCCCAAACTTTGAATATTCCTTCACCACTCCAAACTCAACCTCCACCACCCTCCAAACTTCCCCTCCACCACTCCAAACTCCCCCTACACCACTCCAGCTGGAACATGGCTTCTAGAACTTGGCGTGGCAGTTGGTACACTTTGACTCCATCATGGCAATGCAGCAAATGATGCCAATGGGGAAGAAAATGATGGCACATAGCACTCCACAACACGTTAACTCCTTGTTCACATTTCCCACCTGGGTTTGAGGTGGAAAAGTGGAAAGAGTTGGAAAATGGGTGTTGGGAAGTGTGGGAATGAAAGGGATGAAAGAGTGTGGAAAAGGCATGAAGGGGGTAAGTTGAAGAAGTTGAATGAAAAGATCGGAAAGGGAAGGTGTGGAAAAACAATAATAAGAGTAAAGGCAGGTCGGAGATGGAAGTGGATGGGCTTGAAAAGGTGAGGTATATGGGATAAAAATAGAAGTGGTAGCGGAAATGAAGTGGAAAAAGATTAGGAAGTAAAGACAGCAAGAGAGAGTTGGTGAAAAGTTAAGAGTAACTCCGGGTAAGTGAGACGGTATGGAAAGAAAACTGTGAGCTGAGTGAAAGAAGGTGGAGTGAAACAGTGGGAAAATGTTGGAATTATGAATAAATATTTCAGTGTGAAATTTGAAGAAAAATGGGATGAATAAGAAGAAAATGGGATGAATAGGAAGATGGGATGAACAAGTGGAAGTGAGAAAAATCATAAATTTTTTTTTTTGGGAACTCAAAGTTACAAGTTTTAATTTATGTTTTTTGGAATAAACATTTCTGGAGTTCCAATAATGTGTAATTTAGTTGATGATAATAATGATGCAATTATTCACAAAATTTCATTTAAATGTTGCACCATTTGAAATGTAAAAAAAAGAGAGTACCAGTGATAATTTTTCCATTCCACACATATACACACATACACAAAGCCAGACATGCCAAGACTTACTCCACAAGCTGGACAAGATCCTCCTCGCACAACCACCTGAGTTGGAACAACTACAGTGCTATGAGCATGAGGGTAGCCTGGATAAACTCCATGTGGTGGAGGGTAAGCTCCTTGAGTTGGAGGGTACGGTGCTTGTGTTGGAGGGTACGGTGCTTGTGTTTGAGGGTGAGGCTGATGAACTGCCCCTGCTGGGGGGTAAGGTGGTTGTGCCCCACCCGCTGGCGGGCAGTAATTCGGGTTTGAAGGGTAGGGAGTTTTTGAAAATTCTGCTGGTGTGTAGGGAGGAGGCGCATTTTCCATCTTGTACTCGATATGATTTTTTCAAAAAATAAGTATTAAGTTTTGGATTTTAACTTTTTTTTAATTCGTTGATAAAAGGAACAACAGCTAATTAAATAAGCTTCCCGAAGTTATGTACAAAATTAGTTACAATTATGTACAATTAAAAAAGTTTAAAACAATGTTTTTAGGAAGTTTTAATTTGATCAAATGAGAAGATCTCTCTTCGATTCAATCGAGGACACTAATGATATCGACAACGACTAACAACGATAAACCAAAGAGAATGATTAAGACTATGTACCCGTTGCCGACAAAAGCCACGGAAGTTATAACAATAATAAAATAACTTTCTTAGATCAAGTTTTCACGTATAAAAAAGTGTTTATTTGTATGATAAAATTCAACTGAGAAAATAATAATTATTTTTTATTTCAAATATTTTTAAAAAATTGAAAATATATAATCTAATCTAAACAAAGAATTTGGTAGCGCTAGAGACAAGGGCTGTTTGAAAAACAAATTTTCGAAAAAAAATTGACAACGAATTTTAAATGTAGAAAGAGTAAGACTAGAAGAGAGAAAACATTACATAGAGCGAAAAGACTACAAGATGATACATTTTCTTCGCTCTTTGGCGCAGACGGAAGCTCGAATTTATAGAAAGTAATTTTTAATAAGAAAAATTCTAATCAAAACCTTCAATTTTTTAAAAAAAGTTGCTATTTTTTTCCCTTTCCTTCACCAGTTTGTGTTTCTCAGGGTTTTATCCTTGGCCCTTTTTTTCTTATTTTCTAAACCTCCTAACTTCCAAAAATCATTTCCTGATTTTTTTTTCAAAATCACTTTTTGTTTTGATTTTTTTTATACCAAAATTGAGTCTGTACCTAAATCTTCCTTCATCCATCTTGGTCGCATCAAACAACTTAAACACGTCCACCCTCAAATTGCTCATTTTTTCGCTTATTTTTTTCCGCTTTGAATATTGTAACTCTTTATACCATGAAATCCTTAGGGCTTCACCGCATCCCCTCACAAAATCTTTTAATAGTGTTGGCCGCCTAGTTTCTGGTACCTGTTCTCATCTCTTCACAATGGTTACCTTTGATCAAAATATACACATTCATGATACGCACCTTCCTATATATCTTTTTCAATTTTTTACTTCTTTACTTTCCTGATCTTACTAATCCACCACCACGCAAAGGTCTCTCATCCTCTACCCATTCTCACTTTTTTATGATTCTCTCAAATCATACCTACGCTTAATCGGCATTATCCTACTGCGGTTTTTTACTTTCTAATCTAATCAAATCATTTATATAGCTCTGGTTCCACACTTTTCAAGAGTGCTCACTATGGAACACTCTTCGTCCTAACCTCACCTCTCACCTCTCTCACCTCTCTCACCTCTCTCACCTCTCTCACCTCTCTCACCTCTCTCACCTCTCTCACCTCTCTCACCCCTCTCACCTCTCTCACCTCTCTCACCTCTCTCACCTCTCCCACCTCTCTCACCTCTCCCACCTCTTTTACCTCTCTCACCTCTCTCACCTCTCTCACCTCTCTTCTTTCTTTCCGTAAGGCTCTCGAAACTCATCTGTTCAGACAGTTTTTAGCGGAGTGTCCCTAAATAATCCAACTAGTGCTCTACAAAGTCCTCAATTCTCCTAGCTTCGATGGTCCATTACTTTCATAGTTTGCCTTGTTCTTCTGTTTATTGCTCCGGTTTTACGTCAACCAAATTCTACGTCAATTATTATAGTTTTTAAGTTATAATATATATGTTCTATTAAAAATAATTATCAGTAAACAGCACCATGTACTCCATCAGATCCTCCCACCTGTCATGTCTACATCCCTTGATATGCGGATACGAACGCACAATTACACCAAAACAATTTACTCCTCTTACCAAGACAAAAAATGCCTCCCTCGTCTTCTCAATACCCAAT
Organism: Branchellion lobata; assembly: GCA_947562095.1. NCBI lineage: Eukaryota > Metazoa > Annelida > Clitellata > Hirudinida > Piscicolidae > Branchellion > Branchellion lobata. The sequence goes on along the minus strand of OX387257.1, from coordinate 5,431,765 downwards.
AAGCTCATAATACTCATTTTTCATCATTTTTAATTTGAACGTTTTTTCTTGCTTTTTTTTCCATTTGTTGCACGTTCATGCTGACTTCCATGGCTGATAAAATTCAGTTCTCGTGAATTTTATTTTTTTCTTTCTATTATTTGATTGTTCGCCGTGTTCTGTACCATTTCCAACGTATGCCTGGACTTTATCTGATGAAGACTTTTAAAAATATTAATAAAATCTTCATCATCACTATCCTCCCGTTATACTCTATCTTATTTCTCTCGACTTTCCTATTCCGACGTTGGATATCCCTCGGTATTTACTTGGCTTCACTATGGCCTATTCATGCTCTCATCTTATTTTTCATGCTCTCATCTTCCAATACTTCATCAGTTCCGTTCTCCTTCTCATCCCCGCGTTCGCTACGAATATTCGTTATCTTTTTTTTACACGTTAACACCTGCGGCATAATTTGATTGGCCTATTCCACTGATATCATTAGCGATTTAGTTTTTTTTTCATATTCATTCTTGATTTTATTGTTTTTTAGTTAGTTAATTATCATTGATCAAATTGCTTGAGCAAGATTCCGTCTATCTCCAAGTTTTTTTCCTCTTTTTACAATCCCAGCCTTGAAAATCCAAGCTGACTTTCAAACGTTGAATTACCGAGATTATCATATTGAAACGCACTGTAGTAGGAAGCTGACATTATAAACCATCATAATGATGGCTAACCACCTGTCTGGTGATGTCTTTGAAACTTTGAGGCGATTTCTAGGAGTGAAAAAAGCTTTGAAGTTTATAACATGAATACTTTTTCATCTGAGTTTCAGTATGCATTGAAGTTACAATAAACGAAATCAGAATCTTTTTATTTTGTTCAAATATTTTTTTCATAATTATTTTTTTAATTGAAAAATAAAATAAAAACTTTTGAGACTTTTATTGCGACATTTTTTGCAACGGTACTGAAACAATGTTGAACACACGTATTGGGAAAACCAAGCTAACATAAATCTCGTTCGAATGAATACCAATACTCCAGTCATTGCTCTCATAATAAATTTAAACTTTGATAGATAAAAGGCAATAAAGCCTTGAAAGCCATTTGAACTATTGATTTTATTTTTTCAATTATTGAATCAAATTTCATGGATCTTCTAATCTAATCATTAAGCCATCTTGAATACCCAAGTTACCTCAGTTATTCAACTTTTCATATTTTTCTCATTTTTCATGAATGGCATTCGATTGATTGGAGTATTTTCAATTAATTAATTAATTAATTAATTAATTAATTAATCAACTAATTAACTAATTTATTTGTTACTTTATTTATTAGATTATTTATTCATACTTTACTTAGATTAAATTATTATTTTTTCAAAATCTGTTTATCATTTTAGCTACAACCTTGTTCAATATAACTCCTCCCGTTTATCTCCATGCTCAGAGAGACTTTGATTGGATAGGAGTGGATAGTTCTAATTGTGTATACTTAACCCTCAGTTGCTTCCTCCTTTTAAGGTCACTCAAATTGAAACTGTAACAAAGAAGACCCTCTAGAAAAGAATTCAATTACAAAACTAAAAATTTTCTAGCGCTTCATTCGAAACATGAGGCACTTGAAAAGTTAAATGAAAAGAAAAATATCGAACAGTTATTTAACTTTCAGTACAGCTAAGATTGCAACTAGTGAAGGCGAAACGTGGCATAAAATGCATAACGTGAACACCACACAACATTAAAACCGCATAACATGAACACCACAGAACACCAAAATCACATAACATGAACACCACAGAACACCAAAACCACATAACGTGAATACTACTGAACACCAAAACCACATAACGTGAACTCCACAGAACACCAAAACCACATAACATGAACACCACAGAACACCAATCATAAAATAATAATAATAAAATAATCACTGACATGATTATGTTTTCTTTCAACTTTTGAGAGCTCTTCGACGCTAAGTAATCTTTTGAAGATAACGTTCCAAACGGCTCAAGGTGCTACTCGGTACCCCAGCCTTGCAGCTCTACTCATCAGCATCAGGGCCGATTCAATCTCAAAACTAAAATCAAATTCAAATAAAACCGATCCAATTTGATGTTTAATAATGAAATAAATAATTTGAAATAGGATGAATAATTTTTATACAATTTTACTAAAAGTGATCCAGTCCTCTGGTGGGGGCTTCGGTCAAACCTTGCCAATTCTACTTTACTCCGCCTTCAAACGGTTTTCTCCCAGTACTTCACAAAACCGCTAGGCAGCTCAGTTGCGTTACCATTGGCAACAATTACACCAACACCATCCTCCCCACCACCCTTACCCTCACCACCATCACCCTCACCCCCATCATCATCATCACCACCATCATCACCATCATCATCACCACCACCGTTATCACCACCATCATCATCATCATGACTCACGTTGAGACAAAATTCACTATTGTTGCTCGTTATCATATCATTGCAACTGGTACTTGCCGAAGTTATTTCATTATTATTATTATTATTATTATTTATATTATTATTATTATTATTATTATTATTATTATTATTATTATTATTATTATTATTATTATTATTATTATTATTATTATTATTAGTAGTAGTAGTAGTAGTAGTAGTAGTAGTAGTAGTAGTAGTAGTAGTAGTAGTAGTAGTAGTAGTAGTAGTAGTAGTAGTAGTAGTAGTAGTAGTCATATCAGTAGTAGTAGTAGAACTAGTATTATTGTTGTTGTTATCAATTCCATGTATAGTGATATTGAAGTTAGCAACGTCTATATATTTACCACAAGCAGCACCCACATTCCTTGAACTAGCTTCACCGCCACCACCGCCACCACCACCGCCACCACCACCACCACCACCACCACCACCACCACCACCACCACCACCACCACCACCACCACCGCCACCACCACCACCACCACCACCACCACCACCACCACCACCACCACCACCACCACCACCACCACCACCACCACCGCCACCACCACCATCACCACCACCACCACCCCCACCACCACCCATCTCAACACCCTCCGAGGAAATATCTCTAACGCCAGTTCCAAATGTCGATATAATTCCAGCGTCATAATAAAATATGTTTCGTAATCCAGCTTCACTTTCGTTTTGTTGATTATTATTAATTACGTCATTGCAAACGATCTTGGAGCTTTTCCGGTTCTGTTTCGAAGCCTTTTCTTGCCTCACCAACCAAGGATTTTGAGGAGAAATTTGGTCTGTGTTTTTTGTTTGTTGTTGTTGTGGATGTTTTTGTTGCTGCTGTTGTGGAGTTTGTTGCTGTTTCTGTTGTTGTTGTTGTTGTGGATGTTGCTGTTGTTGTGGTTGTTTCTGTCGTTGTTGTGGATGTTGTTGTTGTTGTTGTTGTTGTTGTTGTTGAAATATCTTCATTCGTTCCTGTACTGTGGAATTCAAAAAATAACTCCTACGATACTTATCTGAGAGTTTTCGGGAGACAGGATTCTGTTGCTGTTGTTGTGAAGTTTTTTGTTGTTGTATATGCTGTTGTTGTGGATTTTGCTGTTGTTTTTGTGGTGGATGTTGTTGTTGTAGATGTTGTTGTTGTGGATGTTGTTGTTGTGGATGTTGTTGTTGTGGATGTTGTTGTTGTGGATGTTGTTGTTGTTGTAGATTTGGTTGTTGTGGACTTTGTTGTTGTGAATAGTGATATTGTGGGATTTGTTGTGATTGAAGAATTGTTGTTTCTTTTTGTTGCTTCATCATAATTTGCAGTGGATTATGTTGTTGTGCTGGAAACAATTGATGATGATGCTGTTGTTGTTGATGTTGAATTTGTTGTTTTTGTTTTTGTTGATGTTGTTGTTGTTGTTGTTGTTGTTGTTGTTTATCTAGACAATATTGTTTTTTGATGTAACTTTGGTTGTGAATCAACATTTTTTGATGCTGTTGTGAACAATACTGATGTTGTTGATGTTGCTGTTGTAATTGTTGCGAATGGTGTTGTTGAGATTGATATTTCTTTTGAGTTTTTTCTTGGTGAACACCCAGTTGTAACTTTTGCTGTTGTTGCTGCTGTTGTTGTTGTTGCTGTGGCTGTTGTAGTTGTAGTTGTTGTTGCTGTTGTAGTTGCTGTTGTTGTTGATGTTGTTGTTGTTGTAGTTGCTGTTGTTGTTGCTGTTGTTGCTGTTGTTGTTTTTGTTGTTGTTGCTGCTGTTGCTGCTGCTGTTGTTGGTTTCGTGTCCCATGTTGTTTGTTGAGCTGGCCAATTTTAGGCTTGTAATTGACAAAAACTCGACTGCATGTTGTTGTAGTTGTTGTTGTTGTTGTTGAGCTGGTTGCAACGTTTTTGTTGTTGTTTGCCATATCGTTGAGCTCCTTGGTATTCAATAGATTGGTATCCTCATTGAAGTTACCATTGAAAACCCCTACAAATGAATCAACGTCAGCAAAACTGTTATTCTTATCATTATTATTATCATTATCATTGTTACTAATAGTTGTATCATAGTTGTCATGGATACTATTATTGTAATTATTGTTATTATCCAATATATTATTATTGTTGTTATTAATTTTATAGTAAGTCTCTTTAATAGAGTAATCATGTTGGTTGATGTCCTTGTTGATGTTGTTGTTGTTAATGTTGTTGTTGTTGATGATGTTGTTAATATTGTTGTTATTGATGATGTTGTTGTTATTGTTGACGTTATTTTCATTGTTGATGTTGTTGTTAGTGTTGAGGTTGTTGATGTTTTTGATGTAATTGTTTTGAAAGGTATTTGCATCAGCGTTCATTTTGTTAACGTTGAAACTTTTATCAATGTCATCAATGCTGTTGATTTTGCGGTTTACGTCATTGTTGTTGTTGTTGCTGATGTTGTTGTTGTTTTGTTTAGAGGTTGTTTGTGTTGGGGTGGTGTTATTGATAACGACAACATTGTCAACATCGAACGACAGCCGATTATTCCTTATGAGCGTGCTTCTGACAATAACACAATCATCATCATTTCTTCCTCTTACTCTTCTTCCTTCTTCTTCCTTTCTTTCTTTTTTCTCTTTTCTTTCTTTGTCTTCTTTTCTTCCTCCTCTTCCTTCTTCTTTTCCTTCTTTTTCTCCTTCTCCACCTCCACCACCTTCTTCTCCTTCTCTTCTTCCTTTTCCTTCTCCTCTTCCTCCTCCTCCTGCTTTTCTTGCTCCTTCTCTTCTTCCTTCTTCTCCTCCTCCTCCTCTTTCTCCTCTCTCTCCTCTTCCTTTTTTTCTTCCTTCTTCTCTTTCTCCTCTTCCTCCTCCTTCCCTTCCTTCTCCACCCCCATCATCGTTGTCCTCCTCCTCCTTCAGGGTGGAAGTTGATGATACCACCGATGAAGGCCTCCCGTGCAAGCCTATATCACTGATGACGTCACCATTGTCACAGTTTCCCCCGTTGTTGCAGAGGTAACAGTTGCACGGGTTACCGTAGAAACCGCCACAAGAAGAAAATTCAAATTTTCCTATTTCCGGTGTGTTGTAAAACCCGAATGATTTTGGTCTTGCCCATTCGTTGCGTGACCCCATTTGGTGAGACGTGCTGTGATTGGCTGAGTTTCTGGGGTAGAGTGACCTTCCGAAGCTTCCCTTCCTCCTCAGATAGGAGGGTGGCAGGTTTTGATTGGAGGGATCGTTGCTATCGTCACAGCTGTTTGTTGATGTGCTGCCGCTATTGCTGATGTTATTGCTGCTGGTGTTGTTGCCGTTGGTGTTTTTGTTGTTGTTGGTGGTGGTGCTTTGTTTGTTGTTGTTGTGATTTTTTTCAACTTTGTTGAAATCATAAATGTTTGAGTAGTCGATGTTGTTGTATTTGTTAGGAACTATTTTGCTTTGAATTCTGAAATGTTGTTGTTGTTGTTGTTGATGGTGTAACTGATGTTGCACATTGTTGCAGCAGGGTGTTGTAGAAGCTGAGAAAAATGAAGACGATGTTTTAGAAATTTGTCGTTGTTGTTGTTGCTGTTGTTTCAATAGATAGTTCAAGCCGGGAGTTGAAGCTGATAAGGTGATGTAATTTTTGTGCCCATTTGTGGCGATGTCGTTGTTTTTGTTGAAATTGTTGTTACTGTTGTTGAAACTATTGTTGTTGCTGGAGTGGTAGTTGTTGTTGTTGCCGGAGTGGTAGTTGTTGTTGTTGCCGGAGTGGTAGTTGTTGCTGACATTTGTTTTTATATTGTTCGAGTGCTTGCATCGACTGAAGATACGACCGCTTCTCCTTGCCGCACAATCCAGGTCACCTCCTCCAGTACCATTATTACTAATTGCGTTATAATTAATATTGTCGTTGATTTCATCACTATTATTGTTTTCATTAATATTGCTTCCCTTAATGAGATAATCGACAAATTGT
>OX387257.1:5410391-5412891 GCA_947562095.1 Branchellion lobata | reverse complement strand
TTTTTAAATATTTTTTGTCCAATGTTCACAAGGTCAAGGTCATTCGAAAAGATCTTTTCACTCTTTTTCCATTCACCTCTCTTCCTCTTTGTTCTCCTCCACCTCCACCACAACCTCCTCCAATCTTTGTTAGTTATTCACTTACCATCTCATCCTCTCTCATTCATTCCTTCACGGACTTCATTCCATTTGCCAGGCATTATGTCTTTCAAATCTTCACTTCCACTGCTCAGTTGAAAAATCTCAAAAAACCTTTCGACCTCCACCTGTATATTTATCCAGTTTTCTTCTTTTTCTCCCTGGTAACTCACCTGTTATAAGATTAATAGCATAGGCTTTGTAGAGCTCATACAATATGACGTTTGTTTTTTAAACTCATTCATTTGTATCCTCCTTCTTCCTCCCTTCCAATGGGCACCTTAACCATGGTTTCGTTTAGTAAGCTAATGTACGTTTACGAACAATTTGTAATAAGCGCTATAAAAACATTCTGATTAGATTGGATTTATTTCAAAAGTTGACTAACATTAAAAAGTTTTCATATATGAAAACTTAATGAAACAACCAATGGCACAAGAATAAAATGAGGGAACAAATTGGTGGGAACGATGAAGTAAGGAGGGAAGGAAAGTGGTTGCCTTGATATTGGAGACAGTGTGTTCGAAGAGCAGGCTCAGCAGTCTGCAGCTGCGCTCTGTGCCCTCCATCGTTGCTGTTGTTGCTGTTTTTGCTGTCGTTGCTGCCGTTGTTGTCGTTGCTGTTGTTGCTGTCGTTGTTGTCGTTGCTGTTGTTGCTGTTGTTGCTGTCGTTGTTGTCGTTGCTGCCGTTGTTGTCGTTGCTGTCGTTGTTGTTGTTTTTTGTTGCTGTTGTTGCTGTCGTTGTTACTGTTGTTGCTGTTGTTGCAATCGTTGTTGTTACATTTTGCGTTGTTTTTTTGTATGTTACTGTTTGTTCCTACTGTTCATTCATCTAGTAGTTGTTGTTGGTATTTCTGTTGTTGTTGTTACTGTTTTTGTTGCGCATTTCTTTTTTTCGTTGTTGTTAAAACCTACCTTTGTTGGTGCCTTCCCAACGTTGTTTTCTGTTGTGAATGTTATCTTTCAGTTTTAAAATTTTTCTTCATTCGTGTTGTTCCACTTTTCCAGCCTGATTTGATGGAAAAGATCAAAACACGTTAGTTTTTTTCGAAATTATTGACAAAACCAAACAATAAAAATAAAAATAAAAGTAATACTAGAAATAATAACACAAAAACACAGCACGTCACTTGTCAACACAGCACATCACTTCACAACACAGCACCTTACACCACAACACAAAGAACCACACTAGAAACACAGAACACCATACTACAACACACAACACCACACTACAACACAGAACACCACACTACAACACAAAGAACCACACTACAATACAACACCACACTACAACACAATACCACACTACAACATGACACCACACTACAACACAACACCACACTACAACATGACACCACACTACAACACAACACCACACTACAACACAACACCACACTACAACATAGAAGATTCAAAAAAATGCAATAGGAGGGTTAGCCCGAAAAAAGTTTGAAGACCACTCAAACAAGAATACATAAACATTTTTTTGTTGTTTTGCTAAATTTTGTATTCAATGTTGCTTTGGTTACTATTGTTGTTGGTGCTTTTAGGGCTGTGGTGGTTTGTTGGTTGCAATGTTCTGTTGTTATTTTTGTGTTTTTGTCATTTTTGTTGATTCATTTGTTGAATGTTTTTCTGTTGTTGTTGTTGTTGCTGTTGTAGTTGTTGTAGTAGTAGTAGTTGTTGTTGTTGTTGTTGTTGTTGTTGTTGTTGTTGTTGTTATAGTAGTAGTAGTTGTTGTTGTTGTTGTAGTTGTTGTTGTTGTTGTTGTTGTTGTTGTTGTTGTTGTTGTAGTTGTAGTTGTTCTTCCTGGAACACCTCATGTTGCTGCTCTCGTCTGCATCTAATGGCTCAAGTTTATTGCTGTTCTGGACAGTTTTGAGCGATAAAATCACTTTCAAGATTTATTTACGCAAACACATTATTAGCATGCTCATCTGTTCGCCTTTAAAATGCTGGTCCGATATTTATCTGATGTTTTCATAATATTTTCAAATATTTTTTTGATCTCTGAACTGTTTGTGTCCTGTTTGTGTCTTGTTTGTGTCTTGTTTGTGTCACGTTTGTGTCATGTTTGTGTCATGTTTGTGTCATGTATGTGTCCTGTTTGTGTCATGTTTGTGTTATGTTTGTCATGTTTGTGTCATGTTTGTTCAATGCCACTATAAGAATATTCGTATTTGTATTGTATTGTATTGTATTGTAAATTTTTGTAATGTTTGTGTAATGTTTGTGTGATGTCAATTTGTTTTTTGTGTGTTCACAGGCGTTATATACATTTGTGTTATTTTTATCTATGCAGCAAAATATTCTCTAGATCGGTGTGAAGCAATGAAGAAAGATGGTTTGAAATTGAAGTT
>OX387257.1:5352891-5407891 GCA_947562095.1 Branchellion lobata | reverse complement strand
AATTGAAAAACAGCTTCAAATCATATCAACTAACTATTGAAAAAGTTCCATGTTACGTGAAGTGGCACAAAGAATGGTGAAGAAATTAAAACAAAAAAACAAAATTAAATTAAATATTAAATTAAATAATAAATTAAATAATAAATTAAATATTAAATTAAATATTAAATTAAATATTAAATTAAATATTAAATTAAATAATAAATTAAATAATTTACGAGCGATCTTGGTGTAGATTGAGAAAAAATTGACTAAAGAATCAAACTAGCAAACCTTAAAAATGTGTTATAGCTTGCAATCACACCAAACGAATGATGAAAAAGTTATCATGCTGCGGTGAATGTTAAGAATACAATACAATACAATACAATACAATACAATACAATACAATACAATACAATACAATACAATACAATACAATACAATACAATACAATACAATACAATACAATACAATACAATACAATACAATACAATACAATACAATACAATACAATACAATACAATACAATACAATACAATACAATACAATACAATACAATACAATACAATACAATACAATACAATACAATACAAAAACGAATATTATTATAGTGGCATTAACCCCGTAGAGTTTCGAGGCCAATAGAAAATAGGAAAATAGCAAAAAATCAAAACAGGAAAACATTCAGAAGAACCAAACGTTACAAGACACCTAATGGAAATAAGGAGCAAAACGGACTACAGTCAGCTTATGAACTTTGAAAATTCTTGAATAGAAGAACTGCTTATAATCACCTGGAATAAGAAGCAAAAAAAGTTTTATTTAGTAAGGTGGGGATGCTGTAGGAGTCGAAAACATTTTTTCTTTTACATTTTCTTCTATAGCTATCTCCCAATAATCACAAGAAGACCTCTCATCGGAAAGCATTCTACCGTTTTTCCATGCTTTCATAACTTAATGGTAACTTTTGAAACCCTGGTCAGAAATATGGAAAACCTCATTTGTGTAGCGTTGGTTGACGATATTTCTTTATAGTTATATTAATATAACTCAGAAAGGAAGTAAGCATACCCTTTGTTAATATAATATGATCATTTTTATAGCGCTGATTAATTGTTGCGTATTTCAAGAAGAAAATAGAAGAAAGCGGAAAGATTGTTTTTTTAATTTTTTTCAATACTCAGCAAAAGGTATGACTATTGAAGAAAATATTATTTTAGACTGAAAATTTTAAACAGTTAATGAAAAGAATTTAAATGAAGAGCGGTCAGAAACGGCCATTCACGCTTGAAAGAGATCGAAAAAACCTTATGAAGATGCCTTTTTGGAATTTAAAAATTTAACTTAAATTTTTTTTTAAATTAAAAAAAAAGAAAAACTGTTGAAAGACTTGTTTCTGGTTTGAAGTTTGCTGGAGAAATGGAATCAAGGTTGAGTTTTTCTAGAAGTGGAATGATTTTGGCTGTTTTTTACATGTTGCGAAATGTCTTGCTTGGAAGGATATGTTTGTTAAATTGGCAAACGCTATTGAAAGGGGTTCTGCAGTAGATGAAAACTTGATGAGAGAATTGGTCGAACAGCGATGGTTTCTTGCAGGAACCTTTGATTGTTCTTTTAATGAAGTTGAATTTAATTTTGAAAGCTCTCAACTATAATTTCAAAATCAGGTCTTTGGCTGGAGTGATGTTGATGAGGAGAGTAGTTTGAAAAACGGAAATCGATGTCATTGTGTATGATTCTTACTTTACACACAAATTTTTTCAAAGAAGTACTCAACTGCGACACACTCATCAGCACTGGTGAAACTTTTAACGATGAAAGAGGAGCTTGAGGTTCCTCCAGAGACTGTGGATTCGTAAAAGAACTCCTCAAGCCCTCCTGAATCGTTGGACGTTTTGACGACAAATCAAAGACTTCGCCTTGAGCTTGGCCTCGTTCCAGGCCTCTTTGTCTTCAGCGGCAAGGCTCTGGAATATTTCTTCTCCGTTTCCTCTTGAAACGTCTGGCTCCCAGAGCTCCTCGTGAGAGTTCATGCTGCATGGTGGGTTGTCTCGTTGTTTTCTTTGTTAACATTTTTCAATATATTGTTTAAAATTTTATTTCAATTTTTATTTTAAATTTATTTAAAAATATTTATTTTGATTAAATTTTAAAATAATATTTTTATTTTATTTTAAAATAATATTTCAAATAGTATAATTAACCAACACGTTTTCAAACATACAACCTATCTACCTAGTTTTGATTGCACTTGAACGAAAAATTATTGACATTTAAAAAAATGTATATATATATATATATATATATATATATATATATATATATATATATATATATATATATATATATATATATATATATATATATATATATATATATATATATATATATATATATATATATATATATATATATATATATATATATATATATATATATATATATAACCTGGTGCTTAGAGCTCACAACCCCTTCTACTCACTTAAAAAATAATAACCAACGAAATTAAAAATTAAAAGATGATTTATTTTTTAATAAAAAAAATTTTTTTTTAATTTATTATTTTTAATTAAAAATTTTTTTTTTTTTTAATTTATTATTTTTAATTTAAAGAAATTTTTAACGGGGGTTTTTGTATGAAGTTTAGATAGTTGAATTAACACAAAGGAACGAATACAATTTCATTGTATTATTCTATAAAAATCTAGGCACTACACCCAGCAAGCGTTGTTGTATAAGAGAATGACCGCGAATTTGTGAGCAGTGATAATACAACTTCAAGCACCATGTCTACACCACTCTCAAAACTGCTGCTGCCGCCGCTGCTGCCACCGCTGCTGCCGCCGTTGCTGCCGCTGCTGCTTATGCCGCTGCTGCTGTTTCTGTCGTGTGGCCTCCCTGTGGAAGCAGGGAGGGAGTTCCGAATTGTTTACAGTAAAACTAGTTGGTACATGAGCAAGTTGAAATGCCATAAACTGGGAATGCAGCTGGCGAAAATCAGAAACGAACAAGAAAATAGAGCAATATTAGGAACCCTCAAGCAAGAGAGAGGCGAGAGTTTATGAAATTAATCATTCCATGAATCACTTCCGTAGCTATAAATATTTGAATAAGTATGACGTATGTATGTAAGATGACCATCGTCAAATCGATGAACTAACATCATCAAGTATGTGCATGAGAACTCAACTAAAACATCAAAGAAGCTTATTTCATGAACAACCTGATCGACAGCTCACTGCATGCTATCGAACGAGACTTCCTTGTGGACGGCAGGCAGGCGGTACAACGAAGGCACTTACCACTGGATGGAGGAGCGGTCAGGGGTGTCGTACGCAGCCTGGCTCAAAGGGGAGCCCAGACACAAGGACGCCACTGAGGGATGCATCGCCTTGTGGCTGCGAGGCGGGCGACTGAGATGGGTGGACCAGGAGTGCTGGAAGACCACATGCGGGTTGTGTGAAAGTGTTACTAACTACAAGCACTGACTGAAAAGCTTTACTAACTCACCTTTCACTTGAAATCCATTCGCATACTCATCGTCGTTTTGGCAAATAAAAGTCAAAAATGTTTGTTGAAACGTCCTGAAAAAAGAACAGAGTTTCGAAAATATGATTTCGGAGTTCAAATAACTAAAAAAAAATTACAGTGTTCTGTTTATGAATAACAAAGTTGTAGCTTTGGTATGCATACTGAACTTGTGCAGTGTATTGCGGAAGGTCAGCTGTTGCCCATGCAGCAGACCTCCCTTCTCCACGCAGCTGGCTGACCCAAGAGAAGGACAGAGGCCGATGCAGCTTGGCCCCAGCGGTGTCGTAAGCGTTGCCGGGACCATGTCAAAGAGCTTCGGAAAACCCAAACTCGTGTTTCTGTGTTTATTTATGGTGATTATAGACTGGAATGATGAGATTAGAGATGGAGGAAAGAAAAAGAGCTGAATATGTGGAAATGAAAGATTATTGCAAATATTAAAATTAAAAAAATGAGAAAAGGTCGGATAAAGCTAAAAATATTATTATGAAGTTTTTGTGTGTATTTGTGTGTGTGTGTGTGTGTGTGTGTGTGTGTGTGTGTGTGTGTGTGTGTGTGTGTGTGTGTGTGTGTGTGTGTGTGTGTGTGTGTGTGTGTGTATGTGTGTGTGTGTGTGTGTGTGTGTGTGTGTGTGTGTGTGTGTGTGTGTGTGTGTGTGTGTGTGTGTGTGTGTGTGTGTGTGTGTGTGTGTGTGTGTGTGTGTGTGTGTGTGTGTGTGTGTGTGTGTGTGTGTGTGTGTGTGTGTGTGTGTGTGTGTGTGTGTGTGTGTGTGTGTGTGTGTGTGTGTGTGTGTGTGTGTGTGTGTGTGTGTGTGTGTGTGTGTGTGTGTGTGTGTGTGTGTGTGTGTGTGTGTGTGTGTGTGTGTGTGTGTGTGTGTGTGTGTGTGTGTGTGTGTGTGTGTGTGTGTGTGTGTGTGTGTGTGTGTGTGTGTGTGTGTGTGTGTGTGTGTGTGTGTGTGTGTGTGTGTGTGTGTGTGTGTGTGTGTGTGTGTGTGTGTGTGTGTGTGTGTGTGTGATGATGATGATGATGATGATGATGATGATTATGATGATGATGATGATGATGATGATGATGATGATCATGATCATGATGATCATGATCATGATCATGATCATGATCATGATGATGATGATGATGATGATGATGATGATGATGATGATGATGATCATCATCATCATCATCATCATCATCGTCATCAATAAAAAAATTCAGTTTGAATATAATTTTTTCACTTCTTCCAACGACTCAGAAATGTGTCAATGTCTTAAAAATTTTGTAAGTTGTATTGAAAACTCATATTTTTTTTTTAAATTCTCATTCGAAGCAAATTTTTTATTTTATTTCTTTCCAAAATGAATCTCTGATAGATTTTGATTCTTAACCAGGCTTGAAAGACAAAAGCTGTTCCATCAGATTCAACCTGTTCAACAATCTTCTGCATGTCATGAAGCCATTCAAGCGTGTATCAAACAACGGCGTCATTCGATTGAAATATTTTTTCGTGTTCTATTTTACGGCTGACATTTTTTTTACTATACTTGATTTTTGATTATTTTCGAAGTGTCTCAATTATATATTTATGATGTAATTAGGTCAATAATTATGAATAAATAAAATCAATGATTATGATTAGATTAAATTAATGACTTCGATTAAATTAAATCAAGAAAAGATATTTTTTTTTAAATCTGCACCCATGTTTAAAAAAAATAATCACTCAGTTAACTACTTAGCTGACTTTTTAAGTTGTCTCTTCGTAAGGAACTGAGATCCTCCACTTATTCTGGTTTTTTAGAATACCTTCTATAATAGTACTTGAGCTAAACCCGCACTTTGCTACTCTGGCCCCCTTTTAAGGAACTCTCTTACCCCCAATCTCACCTCTATTGCTTTTCCACTTTCATTCCGTAAATCCCTTGACACCTTGTTGTTTAAACAGTTCGTAGAAGAGTGCTTTTGAACAGTATGGAAGCAGCGCTATAGAAATAAGATAAGTGTAGAATATATAACACATTAAACAAGTTAGTTTTCGAGACAACGCATAGTAACTATTAAAAATTCCAATGAAATATCATGGTCTATAAGGAACAACCCATGTAAAAACTTTTTAAAAACTCTTAAAAAATTCACAACTTCTTCTCTTGAACAAAAATTCCTTTGGGAGTTTTAAGTTCTAACCTCATCTATCTGACGCCTCTGTGAGCTAACACTCTTTTCATTAAAAAACATTCAACTAAACCGAAAGTTGAATGTTACAAAATACAACTAACAGAAATAACCTGAATGGAACTCTTTTCAATATTTATTTTATTTTTTCAAGTTATGCACCCAGTTCTTAACTTTTACTGATCATTGATTTGATTCTATAACCAATTTAGCTTTTGAATTCTGCTTTCTTTCAACATTAGTGTTTAACTGCTCTCTTGTTTTTTTTGTCATTTTGTGTAACAAAGACTGAAATCGGCTCAGTCAGATAATATTTTTCACAACAAGCACAAGCTTAAATCATTAGGATTATGAAGGTTTAGCGTCAGCGGACTTAAGTTGTGGAAAAACCTGTCTAACAGTTTAAAATCTTCAAAGTCAACAAACTCTTTTTTGTCGTAGCTTTCTTAGCTTAGTAACGTTATAGTATTTTTTCTCAAAATTAATTATATTTATATATGTATTTTTATTCATTTTAATTTTTTTCTCAGTTATTTGTATTATTTTTATTTTTTCAATACTAAAAGGTCGTAACACCCCTCCCATCAAAGCTTTCAACAACGCTGCCGCATAGTTTCTGATATTCGCAAAATATCGCGTATAACTTCTTATCTCTTTACATTGGTTGCCTTTGAAGAAGAGATCAATTTTCAAGATCTGCAGTTTAATGTTTAAAGTAAAAAATAATTACTAACCTAATTATCTAACAGACCTTTTCAAGATGCTTTCTCATATGATCTTCTACTCATTATCACATTTTTATATTACTATTTAACCATAATTATATTGAATCTGTTCTTTAATACAGCCCTCTTTTATGGAACGTTTTTCTTCCCAATCTTAGTTTTGTTATTTCTCTACTTCGTTTTTGTAATGATCTTAAGACCTTTTTCGTTATACCGTTTTAGCAGAGCGTTCCTGAGCAGTGTGTAATCGGCGCTTCACATGATTTGACTTGAATAAATAGTTTCAGTTTTTCAAAACGACAAAATGAAGAAAAAAATATTTATTTACAAATTTCATATGTGGTAAGTCAAAGGTGAAGCCTAAACTATTGATGGTGGAAGAGGCGATTGAGGGGTTTGATGAAATATAAATTTAAAAAAAAAAGTCAAAAAGTCATGAAAGTATATTAAATTGAATTTAGAAAAATTGAATTTGATAAACATAGAATTACTCCAAGAGATTATTCTTATTCAATAGATAAAATTAGGAAATAGTTTTCATAAAGTTTTTAAATATTCATTGTATAAACAGTTTGTAATTTGCGCTTTTTGCCAGTGTGTATTTAATGCTATAAAACTGTTCGATTAGATTGTTCTCTATTAGATTAGTTTAGTTTAAGTTAGAATCTGAAATCTCTACGTGAAAACTGTTCCCTGTCGAATTATTTAAAATATTATGATTTTAGAAAAATATAACAACAAAATTACAGTTTTATATATAAATAATAATATCACTACAATTTTTATTTAAAAAATTCAAAACAACTTTTATTTGAAACATATAATTGAAATAATAATGAAACGCTACAGGCAGTACGTGAGAAGTTTTTTTGTAGAGCACTAGCTCGCAAACCTAGTAGATTTATTTTACACTTCGACAAAGTTTAAACGGTTCCAATTAATTTTTGTTTTAATTAGTTTGGTAATTACTATATTATCACTACTTAGCGCTACTGACCTACAAAAACCGGAAAGTAATAAATCTGTAAAAGTTATCTTCTCCTATAAGTTATGTCTTGCCTCAAAAACTTCAAGTATTTTGCCTTCCATCAATCTAAATCGCGGGGTTTGTATTCAAAACTACCACGGAAAGTCAGGCAAACGAGTGAAAGATCGCTATGTAGCCATTTCTCTTTCACTTCTCCCTCTTCATTTAAAGCCAACTGGCAATTCAAACTCAACTCCCTGGTCCCAAAAAAAATCATGGAGTTTGTGGACAAGGGGGCTTCTATTTGCCAGCCGGAATACGTGCATATGTGTGATGGTAGCGAAAAAGACCGCATAGACATAATCAGACTGATGAGGAGACAAGGATCTTTGAGGCCTCTCATCAAATATGACAACTGGTTTGGATAGTTTCAATTACTAAAAATTTGCCACATTTTCCCAACCTAAATTGAAATTCATAAAGTTTCATTTCGTTTAAACTACCAATAATTTTTCTCTTGTATTAACTCATCAAAAACCACCCAGTTGGGTTGCCCACTCCGACCCAGTAGACACTGCCAGAGTGGAGCACAAGTCGGTGATTGTGAGCAGTTCCAAAAGGGACACCATTCCACTCCCCTCAGCAGGAGTTTCAGGCAAGTTGGGCCACTGGATGAGCACCAAGGATATGGAAATTGCTTTCAAAAACCGCTTTCCAGGCTGCATGAGAGGTGAGAAGAGGTGTTAACCTAGAAATTGGATGATTGGGTTTTTTGTTGGGCATCTATATGACTAATGTATTCGCTTGCTTGTTCTCTTAACATCCTTTTTTCCAAAAACCTTTTCCAGCATCCATCCTTTTCTCTTTCCAGGTCGAACCATGTATGTGATCCCCTTTAGCATGGGTCCCATTGGATCCAAGCTTTCAAAAATAGGTTTGTGTCAATCCCATTTCATTTGTTTTCATGTTTCATCCATTTGAGGGAGATTTGCTTTTGAAATTTCTCAAAATTTGATATGTTATTTTTTCACTCATTTCCACTATCATCTTCAGCTTTTACTTATTTCAAATGTTGTTCAATTAGTTTTGAAGCTTACAACTTGTATTTCATAAAGTTGGAGAAAAGTGCTGCAAAGTTTGGTTTTTGTAGGAATTTAGGGTTAAATTTTTGACTGAAACAAGAGACAAGGGATTGGTGCTCAGAGTGGTTTCAATGGTCAACAGAGGCATACTACTCAACAGACATTTATAAGTTGTCTCCTTCTAAGAACAAGAAAGACTGACGGGAGGGGGAGGGTGCATAGAATTTGTGTTCAAAACTTGAATGAGGTTGAATGGACATTTTAAAAGAATATTCTGAATTACTTCTTTCAACTCTGACTATTATGAGAAAAATTGTTTTAGTCTGAAAATAAATAAAAAAATTTATAAATTCCTTTAAACTAAATATTAATTTTTTTTATAGTTTTATTATGTCTGCGTTAGTAAGTTGAACCCTCAAAGGTTCACAAGATTCTCTTGCATTATCTTGTTTTTATAAAAACTTTAAAATATTACTAAGTTTAAAAATTTAAATTAACTTAAATATCTCTAAAAAAACCACACAACATTAATCAAACCCTTTCCAACTCCACTACAACCCTCTTTCTTCCATATCACAACCCCCTCCCCCCTCTTTCACACCACCTTTTCCCACCACAACATCACCCTCTTCTCTCTTACACACCACTCATTCCCACCACAACAACCCCCTTCAAACCCTGTGTGCTGCCACCCATCAGGAGTGCAGCTGACTGACTCCCCATACGTGGTTGCCTCGATGAACATCCTCACCAGGACTGGGAAGTCCGTTATGGAGTCGCTCACCAATGACACTGAGTTCACCAAATGCCTCCACTCCACCGGAGATCCTTTGCCCTCCAATCGTGAGTGGTGGCTGGATGGTGGGAGTGGTGGGGGTGGTAAGATATGTGAAAAGGATGGGAGTGGTGGGAAGGATGGGAAGAGTGGGAAGGGTGAAAGGGGTGAGAGTGGTGGGAAGGGTGGAAGTGATGAGGGTGGTGGAAGGGGTGGAAGTAGTGCTTGAGGGGTGGAGGTGGTGAAGGTGATGCTTGGATGGTGGAGATGGTGAGGTGGTGGTTGGGTTGTAAAAGTGGAAGGATAGGGGGATGAAAATTGATGCATTTTGTCATGAGGAGAATAATTAAGATGGTCTGACTGATGGATTGAGAGGAAGAAGGGTTAAATTAGAAGGTATAATTTTATAGAAAGGGGTGGAAAATGGTGCGGATTGGTGGTTGTAAATATCTGTATTACATCTTTTTTTATTCACAGTCACCACTATTTCCCACCCGCTGCACGACCCACCATCACCACCACGAATCCCACCACCGTCACAAACAACAACAATGCCCACTTCCAGTCAATCCTTTTCAGGCAAAACAGTGAACAACTGGCCTTGCAACCCGGAGAAGATGTTGGTGGCTCACATGGCCGACACCGATCAAATCGTTTCGTATGGAAGCTCCTATGGCGGAAACTCCTTCCTGGGCAAGAAGTGCATGGGCCTTCGACTGGCCAACATCAGGGCCAGGAATGAGGGCTGGATGGCGGAACACATGCTGGTGAGGCCACAACTACTTTTTAGCCATATCCTTCTTCAACGACTTTTTAACTATTATTTCAATATCTCACCTAGTCCTTATATTAACAATCCAAATTCACAATTCATCATTCACCTATTCACAGTGTGTTCGTCAACACTTCATCCATCCACCCACTAACCACCGTTTATCAATCTACGCCAACATCCACCCATCAACTCACCAACCAAAAGCTCACCACTCACCCCAGATAATCGGAATCACCAATCCAAGTGGCGTGAAGAAGTACATAGCAGCTGCCTTCCCTTCTTCTTGTGGCAAGACCAATCTTGCTCTCATGAAGCCTTCTCTGCCTGGATATAAGGTGCTTGTGGGGGTCCCTGTGCTTGTGGTGTGGTCCCAGTGGTGGTGTGGTCCCAGTGGTGGTGTGGTCCCAGTGGTGGTGTGGTCCCTGTAGTGGTGTGGTCCCTGTGGTGGTGTGATCTTTGTGGTGGTGTAGTGTTTCTATTGGTGGAATTCTCGTGGTATATTTTTCATCTGTTTCCTCAACCATCTGTTCATCAGGTAGAGTGTGTGGGTGATGATCTGGCGTGGATGTGGTTTGACGACGAAGGTCAGCTGAGGGCAGTGAATCCTGAAAATGGAATGTTCTCAGTGGCTCCTGGTGAGTGAGGGTGGTGGTGGTGGTGGCGATGGCGGTGGTGGTGGTGGTAGTGGTGGTGGTGGTGGTGGTGGTGGTGGTGGTGGTGGTGGTGGTGGTGGTGGTGGTAATGGTAATGGTGGTGGTGGTGGTGGTGGTAATGGTGGGGGCGGTTGTGGCGGTTGTGGCGGTAGAAGAAGCAACGAAAGTTTTGGTAGCAGAATAGAAATGTGAAAAAGCAAAAAGATTTTGAGAAAGTAGTTGTCAGAAGAAATTCAGTCTTTATTTTTTCAAGTTTCCATTTTTTCCTTTCTTCATTCACTAGCTTAAGTAACAGAGAGATTCCTGGTCCATTTGGGGATCGAGTGATGGATGGGTGCATTTACGTCAGACGTGCAGAAGTCGATCGATTGTGGAGTGGTGCGGAAAGTTGGAGCCGTGGATATTCGTCGTTATCGACAAAATTATTATCATTCATGACATCATCGTCAACATCGTCATTGTCGTCGTCTTTTTCACCACCAACCTCTTTAACTTCGTTCTCCCCTCATCAGGTACCAACAGCAGGACCAACCCTATCGCTATGGAAACCCTCAAGCACAACACCATCTTCACCAACGTTGCAACCACCTCCGACGGAGGAGTGTATTGGGAAGGCCTAGAGGATGACGTGAGTGGAAGGGTGCAAGAAGAGAGGAGGACGAGGAAGGTGGTGATGAGAAAAAAGCGGAGGAGGAGAAGGAAGAGGAGGAGGAGGAGGAGGAGGAGAAGGAGGAGGAGGAGAAGGAGGAGGAGGAGGACGAGGAGGAGGAGGAGGAGGAGGAGGAGGAGGAGGAGGAAGAGAAAGAAAAGAAGAAATAAGAGAACAAAAAAATATATATTGATAATTATAACGAAAATAGCGCTCAAAATAAATTGAGCGTCTATTCTATCACCCTTCTCAAAAATTCTTTCACCTTCACCTTCATCTAAATCAGGCCTGCTTTCCATTTGAACTAACACAAGTATCTCTATCCAACTTTCACATCCAACCACCACCCCCATCCAACCACCACCCCCATCCAACCACTACTTCTCATCCAATCACTACTCCCCATCTAACCATCACTCCCTTCCAACTACCCCCTCCCCACCCCTTCTAAAGGTGTCTGAGGAGGCATTGGTGACGTCATGGCAGGGCAACAAGTGGAACAGGAACTCTCCGGAGCTTGCTGCCCATCCCAATGCTCGGTTGCTGTGGTGGAATGGGAGTTGTGAGGAGGAGTTTGAGTGTTGAAAAAATTATTTTTCAAAAGAACTAAATTTTACTCATCTCATTTATATAATTCCAATCTATCAACACCTATCCATACCACCCACACTTCATCAACACCCTCCCACACCAACCACACCTCATCGATACCCATTTCACTCCACCCCTTCCAGCTATTGCGTGTCCTTGAAGGATTGTCCTTCAATGGACTCCTCTTACGAGGACCCCAACGGAGTGCCCATTCACGCCATCCTCTTCGGCGGCAGAAGACCTGACGGTGACTGCACCAATCACTCATTCATTCACCCATCATCCATTCACCCATCATCCATTCACCCATCATCCATTCACCCATCATCCATTCACCCATCATCCATTCACCCATCATCCATTCACCCATCATCCATTCACCCATCATCCATTCACCCATCATCCATTCACCCATCATCCATTCACCCATCATCCATTCACCCATCATCCACTCACCCATCATCCATTCACCCATCATCCATTCACCCATCATCCACTCACCCATCATCCATTCACCTATCATCCATTCACCCATCATCCATTCACCCATCATCCATTCACCCATCATCCATTCACCCATCATCCACTCACCCATTCACTCATTTTTTCACTCATTCACTTATGTTTTTCTCCACTCATTCAATCTTTCTTTTTTTTTTAATTCAAAAATATTCATTCCTTATCTATCCATCCACTAATTTTTTCTTTGCCATCTTCTTTACGTCCGCAACGGTAGTCACTTGAAGGAATGAAAAAGATTTGTTTATTCAACAGTAGTTAAGAATAGTTTTCAGTTTCAATTGTTAGTTCTAAATTTGTCAAAACCACTTCCTTCTTCACTCACTCACATTGTAGTTGGCTTTCTGAGACCACTAAAACTCAAATGTTTTTTCCGTTTTTTAATGCATCCATCCATTCATTTTGCTATTTTTCTGTCCATCCATTCATTCATTTTGCTATTTTTCTGTCCATCCATTCATTCATTTTGCTATTTTTCTGTCCATCCATCCATTCATTTTGCTATTTTTTCTATGCATCTATATATTTTTCTATATATTTTTCATTCATTCGCACCAACCCATCACTCCCTACATCGCCATCAAGGAGTTCCTCTGGTGTTGGAGGCACTGGACTGGAACCACGGAGTGCTGCTGGGAGCCTCCATGAAGACCGAACCCACTCCTGCCGCCGAACTCAAAGGTGCACACGCTTGTAAACATGGCGCTGCATGATCATGTAGGGATCTTTGATCACATGGCGCTGTTTGATCACGTGGGGATTCTTGGTCACGTGGGGGTCTTTGATCACATGGCGCTGTTTGATCACGTGGGGATTCTTGGTCACGTGGGGGTCTTTGATCACATGGGGATTCTTGGTCATCTGGGGAACGGAGGTTTCCAGTAAGAAAAGGGAAGAAATTATGAAGGACCTAGTATTGGGGTATTTCAAAGGAAAGCGAAATGTCGACTGTTGACAATACCAAAGGAACTTTTCTCATCCCCACCAGGCCACATCCTGCACGACCCTTTCGCCATGAGGCCCTTCTTGAGCTACAACTTCGGCAAGTACCTCGATCGGTGGTTCTCCTTCGAGGGTCACAAGGTGAGCCTGCCTCGAATCTTCCACGTCAACTTTTTCCGTAAGGACCCTGCCGACCAGCGCTACCTGTGGCCCGGCTATGGAGAAAATATCAGGGTGCTTGACTGGGTGTGTCGTAGACTCGATGACCACGTCGAAGCGCCTGGTGCCAAGAAGACTGCCATTGGTTGGTCGGGTGGATGGTTGGAGGGAATGGAAGGGGGAAGGGCTGGTTGGGTGGTTTGTGTTTTGTTTTGTGGCTAACATTAACAGCTGGTTGGGGTTGTTTGGGTAAAGATTTTCTAGCACCGTGTCAATTACACTAACCAACCACAATACATCAACCAACCAAACAACACATCAACCAACCACAACACACCAACAAACCACACCACACCAACCACACCACACCACACCAGCCACACCACACCAACCACACCACACCAACCACACCAACCAACCACACCACATCAACCAACCGCAACACACCAACCAACCAACCACACCAGGCTACATTCCCGAGTTTGAGCACTTTAATCACAGCGGCCTCGACTCTCAGGCCACAAGAGACCTTCCTCGCATGCTCAACGTCGATCGGGACTTTTGGCTCAAGGAGATCAAGGAGCTCCAATCCTTCTTCTTCACACAACTCACCTACGATTTCCCACCAAAGCTTATGCACCAACTGACTTCTCTGGAGCAGCGAATTCACCAAGAGCCACTGCCTGACTCTCCTGTTTGAGAGTGGTGTGCTTGTTGTGGTTGAGAGTGGTTTGTTCAAGAGTGGTGTGTTTCAGAGGGGTGTGCTTGTTGTGGCGCTGTGGTGGTGGCGCTGTGGTGGTGGTGTTGTGGTTGAGAGGGGTGAAGCTGTGGTGGTGGTATCGTAGTCGTGTTAGTCTGGTCGTAATGATAGTACCATAGTGGTGGATGTAGGGGTGGTGGTGGGGGTGGTGTGGTTGCGGTGGTTGTTATGGTAGTTTTCATAGCAACAGGGTTTTTTCATGGTGCTGTTTGTAGTTGTTCTCTGGTTAATGCTTGTCCTGTTGGTTGTTGGTTAGTGCGGTTCGCTCGCAAGCTAAACAACAAGTATTTTTGTATATTTAAAATATTTTTTCAATGTATGCTTTTATTTCATATTATTGTTTTACACTTTTCTGGTTATCATTTTCTCATGGCTTAATAATCAGTTTGATATTCCGTTAGTTGTTCCATTTCATTAGCAAAACCAAATGCTTCCTTTCTTCCAACCATTCAATCTCCACGTAAGATTTCATTTTGTTTTTGGATGCTCTGTTATCATTCGCTCGCCCAAATGGCTTCGCTGGATTCAGTCACACCAGTGGATGGTGGTTGCAAGAGAATGAATGAATCGGTTACGATGGGCATCCGAACAAACGTCACTTGTGCGCGCTCCTCTGAAGCGGTTCTCTCACTCCTCAAGCTCACCGTTGGCAGAACTCAACGAGCCATGCAGGCGCTTCCAATCGAAATGCCAAACGACGAGTCCGCCGCATTAATTTTAAAAAGCTGCTGACGTCATTTGAAGCGCCTTTGTAGCGTTCAATTTCAAAAGATGATTCTTAAATAGTTTTTATTTAAATATTATTCTTTGTAATTGTATCTTTTGAAGTAGGTATTCATGGTTTGTTTCTTAAACTCCTTTTCACACAATTGGAACGTTTGTCATCTTTCGATCTTTTTTCGATTTTTAATTCATCCGCGATCTACTAAAAACAATCTAAATTAGGTAATTTTCCATGTGATTGTGTCTTAACAACAAGTTTGTGTAGATAAGTAATTTCAGTTTTCCAATGCATTGCATGCCTGTGTTCTTAACCTTCCTAATCATTCTCTCCACCTCGTCAAGTCAATCATTCATTACTTCACCTATTATCTCTTCAATTAATCAATACATTAATTAATTAATTAATTAATTCATTCATTCATTCACTTATAGCAGTCACATAGCCGATGAGGTAGTAGGCGGCAGGTAGGCACAAGCATGATGACACGTGGGTGTCTGAATGTCTCACCAACCTCAGGGCTAAGACTAGGATGAAGGTATGATTGACGTACTTGCCGTTCCAGTGGTTTCCTAGCGCTTGGTGATGTCATTTGGTGATTTATTTCATTTCGTAACAATACTAAATTATCTATTAAATAAATAAATAAATAATAAATAATTCTATTGGATCAAAAATACTGCTTATTCGGCTGCTTCAGCTGCTCGTTTTGGTGATTCATGATTCTATTTCGTTTCATTTTGTATGTCTCAGTTGCTATGGTCAAAAATAAATACATGATGGTTAGTTATATGTATGTATGTATGTGTGTATGTATTTGTGGCTGTAATGGTGGTTTGTTTCCATGTTAGGGCACTCAAATATCGATTAATTAATCAAGTTGACCTAAATTAAAATGTTCAGCAATGGTTTCTGGAGTCCGTGATTGTGTTTCGTGACCCTTCAGCTCATCTCTGATTGGTAGTTGTGGAATTTTTGACCTATTTATAACTTTTCGAATATTTTGTCACAATGACCTATATAATCCTTCTTTCCATGTCGCCTCAGTGTCCACTTGTCGTTGTTGCGGCTATTGTTTCAAAACAGAATTATTGTTGTTATTGTTTTTGTTGTTGAGGTTGTTTTGTTGTTTCCTTGTATTTGTCGCCGAATAGGATAATAAATTATAGAATAATTGTACTTATTATCTTTCAATAATCCTCTTTATTATTTTGAATAATTATAATTTTTATTTTCAAATGAATGTCTGTTTTTGGATTTTAAAAAATTAATCCATCAACCTAATATATTTATTAACTTTAAATCTTAATTTTTATTTGGTCCAAATCATTGTTTAATAAATAATTCAAAATAAATATGATTTATTTTTTATTCATCGATGTTATATCTTCATTTTTTCAAATTTTTCCAACCTCTCGCTTCTATTCCACCCTTCTCTCCCAATCAACTAATCCACACTCAAGACTTTCTGACATCTCAACAAGCTACATTCAATTTATTAAATAAAACGCGCCATATAAAGCGATTGGTTTGACCATTAAGACGATTACTAAAAGTATGATGATCTTGAGAATCTTCATAAATATATTACACTTATTTACATTGCTGTGTCATTTTCCTCTTAGCATTTGTTATAATGCTTGTACTTATTCTTACAAGAATTTTTCAGAGCCCTTTTAGTTTCCAGCCAAACAGTTTGACAGCTTCAACCAATCACTCTGTTATTAACCCTTCCAGTGCGGCTAGATTGATATGTTGATCATGCAGTTGACGAATCCATTAGTGCTTGACTCGATCTGTTGAGCAACCGATGTTGCAGTAGCAATATTTATCAATACTCCTTTTCTTCGTAAACACAAAAAAACACACACACACACACACACACACACACACACACACACACACACACACACACACACACACACACACACACACCTCTTTCAAGCAAGCATTTCGATTAATCCCAAGAACCACGAAAACTTTGTTTAAGCTTGTTACAATCAATATTTTGGAAGTGAAGTTTCAATCACTATTTTTCTTGGTTTTTGTTTGACATTTATTTCACAACATGAACTTTGAATGATCTTTGATTCATACGTTCCGAATATTATGGGAGGATCAAGAGAAATGAGTTTGATGATTCGAAAAATTTCGCATGGAGCTTGCAACAGCCTTTTAGTTCTGAAAGAAAATTATCTGAATATCTTCAATGATTGAAACTAGTTTTAACTATTGGAATAATTCATTATTATTTCATTAAAAAAATTGAAATTGAATTATTTTGGTTGATTAAGATTGATTTAGGTGATGATCAAGATGAAGACAAGAAAAAAAACAAGGCAGAAAGATTATCCTGGTAAGAGAAAAGTTGAGAGAGCTTCGAAAAATGAAGAACGTGACGATGATGATGATGATGATCATCATCATCGTCATCATCATCATCATCATCATCATCATCATCTTCATCATCATCATCATCATCATCCAGTCCTCAACATTAAATAAATAATAAAATTAAATATACAATGGCTAACATTAAATTGAAAGATATTTTCATAGTCAGTATTATTTGTGGCCTCGAAACTCTACGGGGTTAATGCCACTGTAATAATGTTCGTTTTGTATTGTATTTGTATCGAGTGGCGTGAAAGCGTGCATGGCTGTTTTTTTTAATTACTTTTTAAAGTTATTTTCATTAACTATTAAACATTGTAAGTCAATTATTAGTTATGAAGTAGTTAACATTTTTTAGAAATATCAGTTTTGCTCTTCATGAAGATTTAATCCGCTATTTTTCTCGTTTGAAATATGCAACTTTTGAGTGACATCGTTAACCAACGATTCCTTCCACACCTTCAGTCGCTACTTACAAATCGTTTTTCAAATTACCCAAAAATATTTCAAGCTACCCACCAAAAGTTCAACCTTCTTATCAAACTTTCAGAACTTCGAAGTTAAAGAAAGCAAACGCCTGATTGAAGGTATGTCAGAGTTATGGAATCCAGATAGACATTCCTGTGCATACGAGGAATCCATCTATCAAATAATCCATCCATCCATCCATCTACCCATCTATCCATCCATCTACCAACTCATCCATCAACCAACCAATCCATCCATCAACCAACCCATCCATCAACCAAAAAATCCATCCATCCATCAACCAACCCATCAAACCATCGACCAACCCACCCATCAACCACCCAATCCATCAACCAACCAATCCATTCATACAAAACTATTCGAGGCGGTTTTTATTCAAATTGAAAAGTCTAAAATCCGCCAATAAAGGTCATCCTCGACCAAGCATCGATCAACAATCGACAACTTTTCGATTATGCACCTTTTGAGTGATTTAATTAACACAACACATTGAATTACGTCGATAATCTTCGGTATAATGAATCACTTAAGATCGATCTTACTGTGATTGAATCGTTCAAAGCTCATTCAATTTAACGCAACTATTTTTTGAACTACAAAAAAAGAAAATGAATATTTGTTCTCGGTTGTGGTACAACATATTTCGATCGTGTTACAACATCTTTTCGATCGTGTTACAACATCCAAGGATTAATTTTCACATGCAAGCAACAATAGTCAGTAAGGGTCATTCCAAATGATTGGTTGGTTGTTTGGAAAGCTGGTTGGTTGGATGGATGGCTGAATAGAGGGTTGGCTAGATGGTTGTTAGGTGGTTGGTTAGTTTGATGGTTGGATGGTTGGTTGGATGGTTAGTGGGATGATTGTTTGGATGGTTAGTTGAATGGTTGGTTAGTTGAATGGTTGGTTAGTTCGATAGTTAGTTGGATGGTTAGTTGGATGGTTAGTGGGATGATTGGTTGGATAGTTGATTGGATGGTTGGTTGGATGGTTGGTTGGCCACTTGTCACATCGATGGGAACTGATTCACTAACCAGTTTTGTGCTCGTGCTAGATCTCTCGTAGCACTTTATAAACCTCATATACAACAATCCACACACCACAATCCATAAAAATCCATAAACAAATTGTTTTACATTGTAGATATCATCACATAAAACGTCCTCATCAAAATTCTATATAAAATCTTCAAAAACCTGTGAAAAAATCTTCAAAAATCTATTTTAAAAATTTTCAAAAATCCATTGAAACTTTTCAAAAATCCACGTGAAACCTTTTAAAAGTCCATTTGAGACTTTGAGACTTTGTAGGGACATTTCCAAGGTCAAATTTTAGTCATGGCGTTTACCGCCACTTTTGTTATTACCGCCCTGTTTGATAATTCTCACTCCAGCCTAACCATTCCTTCATCCAGTGTGGGTTCAGCGCTATACAAATGATTTGATTTGATTAGATTATCATGTATTTCATATTTTCTTTTGTTCCACGGGTTTTTAATATTTTTTCTTTTTTTTTCTTTTTTTTATAGTTTTTTAGTTTTTATTTTTCAACTTTTTTTTTCTTATTTTTCTTTTTCTTTTTTTTTTGCATTTTTTTAAACGAAAAAATTACAATAAAGTACAAAAAATAAAATAAATAAAAAAGACGACCAAATATTATAAATACAATAAAATACAAAAATTTAGTAAAAAATTGTTGAAAAAATTTTGCGCTATAATAAAACTTTGAAAAAATTCCATTAGAGCACGATGACCCATACAGGAAGACAATAAAATGTCCCAAAGCGGAATATGAAATTAAAAATCTTTTAAAATAAATATTTAAAAAAAAAAGAAATATTAATCTAAAATTCGTGAATAATGATTACCTTTTTTTCTTTTTTTCTTTTTTTTAATATTTTTTATTTTTAATTTCCGGTTTTTTCTTTTTTTAATTTTCACATTTTAATTTCCATTTTTCATCATTTTTTCTTCTTAATCACTACTTAACTATGTCTTCAACAATTTTCAATAATTTTCATAAAAAGATCGGTCATAATACATAACAAAACCATTTAAAAGATCGCAAGGATCCTCTTCAGAGATGTAACAATGAGTTTTGCTAGTAACAAAACAAGAATGGAGTTTCTAGTTGGAAATTTTGAGAATTATGAAAATAAAAATAAAAATAAAAATAACATAGAACGATGAAAATGAAAAGAATAATGATTGAGAAGGTGACCAAAGTGAAGACGAGATTCGCGGTTTGCTTCGCTCACTTGAGCTTTGAAATGAGCCTTCGATTCCGAATAAAGTAACAATTGAATGCAATTGAACTGAAGAACAACTGTTCACGTTGGATTATGATTAAGAAGATTAAGATTGTCAGGTAAATATTCCAAAAGTACACATTCTCACAAAGAGTTTCTGAAATTTTTCAATTTTAAATAATCCACAAAAATATTTCGTTTGAGAAAGGTATTCTTTGATTTAATCATGATTATTCAGCCAATAAGCATTCATCCACTAATCATTCAGCCACTAATCATTCAACCAATAATCATTCATTCACTAATCACTCATCCACTAATTACTCATCCACTAATCATTCATCCATTAATCACTCATCCACTAATCATTCAGCCACTGATCATCCAGCCAATAATCATTCAGCCACTAATCCTTCAGCCACTAATCATTTAACCAATAATCATTCAGCCACTAATCATTTAACCAATAATCATTCAGCCACTAATCCTTCAGCCACTAATCATTTAACCAATAATCATTCAGCCACTAATCTTTCAGCCACTAATCATTTAACCAATAATCATTCAGCCACTAATCTTTCAGCCAATAATCATTCAGCCACTAATCCTTCAGCCACTAATCATTTAACCACTATTATTTTGGTTTCTATGTTTTATTCCGCTCAAAAGGATTTTAGACGAAAGGCACACGCACGAGCTTCCTATGGCCCAGTACAAGCTGCCACAATGTCGCTGTGTACAGCGCTGTTTCACCCGCTCAAACTCGGCCTTCTTCTCCACCATCGAAGCCTGCAGTCCCTCCGATGGGTGCGTATGGCGCAAGGCAGCGGAGGTTTGAGATACGTTTGCTCCTCTCACAAGGGATGGTCTCTCAGGCTGGTGAGCTCCTCTCACAAGAGTGGTTCCCCAGGCTGGTGAGCTCCTCTCACAAGAGTGGTTCCCCAGGCTGGTGAGCTCCTCTCACAAGAGTGGTTCCCCAGGCTGGTGAGCTCCTCTCACAAGAGTGGTTCCCCAGGCTGGTGAGCTCCTCTCACAAGAGTGGTCTTCCAGGCTGAAAAGCTTCCTTGTTCAATCTCAAACAAACACCAGATGAAATGAAAATAAAATGAAAAATAAAAGAAACAACAATGAAAGATAAAATTGAGAATGCACATTTAAGGTCAGTTTCCCTTGTTGACTTAATGAACTAAACAAATTGGTGATGCAGGTAGGGGTCAGATAATAGGGATGAAAGATGAATATTTATGCCATGAAACAAACAAATAGAATCCTGATGATGTTTCTTTCATACAATAATACATTTTGTATGCCGTGATAATAATCATATACAAAAACAAAGTACATAAAATAATAATACGTTGATAATAATAAAAAATTAAATAAAAATGAACAAATAGAAAAAGAATACTAATTTTAATAATAGTAAAAATAATAATAATAATAATAATAATAATAATAATAATAATAATAATAATAATAATAATAATAATAATAAAAAATAATAAAAAATAATAATAAAAATAAAAATAATAATAATAATAATAAAATAGTAATAATAACAATAATCATCAAATTAATAATAATAGTAATAATAATAATAATAATAATAATAATAATAATAATAATAATAATAATAATAATAATAATAATAATAATAATAATAATAATAATAATAATAATAATAATAATAATAATAATAATAATAATAATAATTATTATTATTATTATTATTATTATTTTTTTTTTTTTTTTAATATTATTATTATTTCTAATTATATTTTTTCTGTTGTTGTTGTTGTTGTTGTTATTTTTGTTGTTGTTATGTAATGCATGTCATTCGATCATCAGTAGCATTTTCGAATGAATCATAATTTCAATAGAAATGCTTTCAAAATTGTTTATTATTTTTGTTTTTATTGGTGTTATTAATGTTATTAATATTAATATTGTTTTTATTGTTATTGATGTTATTATTGTTTTTATTGTTATTGATGTTATTATTGTTTTTATTGTTATTGATGTTATTATTGTTATTGTTGTTATTGATGTTATTATTGTTATTATTGTTATTGATGTTATTATTGTTTTTCTTGTTATTGATGTTATTATTGTTATTATTGTTATTGATGTTATTATTGTTATTGTTGTTATTCATTACCAATTCTTCTTTCCATCCTCATCCCATCGATTTCATTGTCATCAATCCCACATTGTTATAATTATGAAAATAACCTTTATTATTATTAATATCGTTAAAAAAATATTTTTAGTATTATTTTTTTTATTATTATTTTTTTATATTATTATAATTATATTTTTATCGTTATTATTCTTGTATTGATGAAGAAGATAAGTCGGAATTTTGAGAAGTGAATTTTGTCGCTGTTGTTGTTGTTGTTGTTGTTGTTGTTGTTGTTTTGTTTTCAATTTTTGTTGTGGCTGTCAGTGTAAATGTTGTTGATAATATTGTACTTGTTATCGTTGACAAAGGCTTAAGCGAATGTTGTTGTTGAGGTGGTGATAAAAAGTGTTGCGAAATTTGTTGTCGTTGCGGAGGTTGCTGTTGTTGTTGTTGTTGTAGTTGTTGTTGTTGTTCAAATAGATTTGACTGAATCACTTCCTTTCGAGTTGATATGGCGGGATGATTGGTGTATGATGGCTGATTGTTGAAGGAGGGTGATTGAAATGGTGCGTGTTTAATGGGTGGTTGGTTAATAAGTGGTTGAGATGGTGTTTGGTTGATGGGTGGTTGGGATGGTGGTGATAAAGCAGCTTTGGAAGGAAGAGACGACAGGGCGTGTTGTGAATGGTAGGTGTCGTCGCACTGCAAGGCAAACAAATCGTTCTGTTGATAACAAAATTTTGCCTTGTTGAAAATATTTTGTTGGTGAAGCTGTTGTTGATATTGTTTGTTTTGTTGTTGTTGTTGTTGTTGAATAAAAGGAGATTTGAAGTATGTTGATGAAAAAAAAGTTTCATTGTTATTGAATGTGTCGTTATGGTTGATGTCGTTGTTGTTGTTTTGCGTGTTGTTGTTGATGTTGTCATTGTTGCTGTTGTTTACACTAATCATTCTTTTGTTTATATTTCTGTCGTCATTGTTTTTGTTATTATATCCATTGTTATCATTACTTATAAGGTTGCTAATACTATTACTGAAATTATTATTATTGTTATTGTTGTATTTGCTACTGTTGTAGTTGGTTTTGGTAATAGTATCGTTTATGTTGTAGTTGCTGTTGCTGTTGCTATTGTTATTCTTGTTGCTGTTGTTGCTGTTGCTATTGTTGTTGCTGTTTCGGTTGTTTTTGTTGTTGCTGTTGTTGTAGTTGCTGTTGTTGTTTTTGTTGTTGTTGTTGTGGGTAGTTGCCTGCGGCGTATGAAGGATAAATTGTGGTTGCAAGCAAATGTACACGCTGGAAGCAATAATACTGAAAACACTAATGGAAAAAATAACAGAAATGAATATGAAGATACTGCTACTACTGCTGCTGCTTCTGTTACTAAAACTACTACTGCTACTACTAATACTACTACTAATACTACTACTACTACTACTACTACTACTACTACTACTACTACTACTACTACTACTACTACTACTACTACTACTACTACTACTACTACTACTACTACTACTACTACTACTACTACTACTACTACTACTACTACTACTACTACTACTACTACTACTACTACTACTACTACTACTACTACTACTACTACTACTACTACTACTACTACTACTACTACTACTACTACTACTACTACTACTACTACTACTACTACTACTACTACTACTACTACTACTACTACTACTACTACTACTACTACTACTACTACTACTACTACTACTACTACTACTACTACTACTACTACTACTACTACTACTACTACTACTACTACTACTACTACTACTACTACTACTACTACTACTACTACTACTACTACTACTACTACTACTACTACTACTACTACTACTACTACTACTACTACTACTACTACTACTACTACTACTACTACTACTACTACTACTACTACTACTACTACTACTACTACTACTACTACTACTACTACTACTACTACTACTACTACTACTACTACTACTACTACTACTACTACTACTACTACTACTACTACTACTACTACTACTACTACTACTAGTACTACTACTACTACTACTACTACTACTACTACTACTACTACTACTACTACTACTACTACTACTACTACTACTACTACTACTACTACTACTACTACTACTACTACTACTACTACTACTACTACTACTACTAGAGGTTGGTGGTTCAGTCTGCCATTGAGTAAAGAGGGCGATACCAAAAAGATTACCAAGAAAAATGTATTAGTTAAAAATATTTTCATTATTGAAATATAATAAGCATGATAACAAAGCTAACTATGATAATAATATAAATAATACTAAATAATTACAATAAACAATCAGTTAGTAATAAAAATAATAAGAGGAAAAAAACTATAATAAAAACTCAATATATTGGAAAATTGTATCAGTAGTAGAAATAATATTAAGATTAATTAAAATAATAAAAATAAATAGCTGAAAATAGGACTGTCATAAAAGATTATCTCTAACAACAACAAAAACAATACCAACAACAATAACAGCAACAAAAATAATACCAACATTAATAACAGAAACAATAACAACAGTAACACTAACAACAACAACAATACCAACAACAACAAAGAGGACACACAAACAAACGACCTTGCTGCTATTGAATTGCAGGCTCAAGAGCTGTTTCACTATCGTATCAGGGAGGCTTTCAACTTTGTTCTGATGGATGGATGAATGGATGGATGGATGGATAAATGGATGGATGAATGAACGGATGGATGGATGAATGGATGAATGGAGGAATGAATGGATGGATGGATGGATGGATGAATGGATCAATGAATTGGTGAATGAATAGATTGATGAATGGATGAGTGAATGGCTGTATGAATGGATGGATTTAGGAACAAAAAGTTTAAAGAATAACTAAGTAAATGAGAGAAAAGATAGATATATAGATAAATAGATAGATGGAGAGACAGGTAGATAGATGGAGAGATAGGTAGATAGATAGAAAGATAGGTAGATAGATGGAAAGATAGGTAGATAGATAGATATCTAGATAGATAGATGGATAGATAGATAGTGAATAGATAGATAGATGGAAAGATAGGTAGATAGATAGATAGATAGATAGATAGATAGATAGATAGATAGATAGATAGATAGATAGATAGATAGATAGATAGATAGATAGATAGATAGATAGATAGATAGATAGATAGATAGATAGATAGATAGATAGATAGATAGATAGATAGATAGATAGATAGATAGATAGATAGATAGATAGATAGATAGATAGATAGATAGATAGATAGATAGATAGATAGATAGATAGATAGATAGATAGATAGATAGATAGATAGATAGATAGATAGATAGATAGATAGATAGATAGATAGATAGAAAGATAGATAGATAGATAGATAGATAGATAGATAGATAGATAGATAGATAGATAGATAGATAAGTGGATAGATAGATGAGTAGATAGATGGAAGAACTTAAGAAAATAAAATAGAATGAACAAAGAAAGAAAAAAAGAAAGACAGGTAAAAAAACAAAAAAAACACACAGAAAATGACAAAGAAAACAAAAAGTGGGAAGACAAAGAAAAACTTCAGAATGAACAACTGGGTGGAAAGATGGAAGGAAACAAATCAATGAAAAACTCAAGATTGAAGAAAGAATGGATGGATAGAGTGATTTTGAAAAGTTGAAAGTTTCAAGTTAGGAGGAGTTGGGGCGGGGGTGGGTGGAGAGGTGCTTGGATCATTGGTGGAGAGGTGCTTGGATCATTGGTGGAGGGGTGCTTGGATCATTGGTGGAGGGGTGCTTGGATCATTGGTGGAGGGGTGCTTGGATCATTGGTGGAGGGGTGCTTGGATCATTGGTGGAGGGGTGCTTGGATCATTGGTGGAGGGGTGCTTGGATCATTGGTGGAGGGATGCTTGGATCATTGGTGGAGGAGTGCTTGGATCATTGGTGGAGGGATGCTTGGATCATTGGTGGAGGGATGCTTGGATCATTGGTGGAGGAGTGCTTGGATCATTGGTGGAGGGATGCTTGGATCATTGGTGGAGGGATGCTTGGATCATTGGTGGAGGGATGCTTGGATCATTGGTGGAGGAGTGCTTGGATCATTGGTGGAGAGGTGCTTGGATCATTGGTGGAGGGATGCTTGGATCATTGGTGGAGGGATGCTTGGATCATTGGTGGAGGAGTGCTTAGATCATTGGTGGACCAATGGGTGTTCACTGTTTACATTCAATAGGCTTTAAAAGATGAAGAGTGTTTTTGGCTCATTTACTAACGTAAGTACAACCTGCAACAAAGCGATGGACTCTTCAATGGTGGATTGCCTCTGTTCGACCTTCGAGAAGAAACACAAAGATTATGAATACTTAAGTAGGAGTGAATGGAAGGATGAAACAAACACTAAAGAATCATGTGATGACACTAGGAAGAAAAATGTTTAAAAACACCGTGAGTGTGAAAACAGCTGAAGTACTAGTGTCAGTACAATAGTACTGGTGGGATGGAAGGAATGAGAAGAAAATGAATAAATAAGAGAATAAGAGGTACTAATGAAACTACTACTACCAATAATATTATTATAAATAATAATAAAAATAATAAAAATAATAGCTGAAGATTAATACTACAACAAAAATTTGAAAGAATTAGTATTGAGATTAATATAAGGGAAAAAGATAGAACAATATTATCATTATGAATAAATGAATGTATGTATGTGTGTATGTGTGTATGTATGTATGGATGTATGTATGTATGTATGTATGTATGTATGTATATATGTATGTATGTATGTATGTATGTATGTATGTATGTATGTATGTATGTATGTATGTATGTATGTATGTATGTAAGTATGTATGTATGTATGTATGTATGTATTTATGTATGTATGTATGTATGTATGTATGTAAGTATGTATGTATGTATGTATGTATGTACGTATGTATTTATGTATGTATGTATGTATGTATGTATGTATGTATGTATGTATGTATGTATGTATGTATGTATGTATGTATGTATGTATGTATGTATGTATGTATGTATGTGTGTATGTATGTATGTATGTATGTATGTATGTATGTATGTATGTATGTATGACTTTTTATAGCTCGCAATTTGCAAACTATGTTGCCTCAGAGGAGCTGAAGATCAATTGAGGATTAGGTTATAAGAAAGTTTTCAACAGTTTTAAAAAAATAATTAGCGAATTTGGTGAGCAGAGGTTGTAAAAAAGCTTCATAGGTTAGAAGCAATATGAAAAAAAGCTATGAGTGAAGGAGCTCGAGGAGGCTGGCTGAGTAGACTTGGGACCGGACTGAAGAGACCTAAGAGATTCAGTGGATGTCGAGTGGAACCAAGGGCTTATAAACTAAGCTGGTTGACCAAGTGTGAAAATATCTATTACAAGCAACAATTGTTTAAATTTAGACCCTTTGAGCAGCGGGTAACCATGCAAGCAATCAAGGCAGGCGCGAGAAGAACTGCAGTAGTCGGCCTGAAGAACAATTTTGTGGCATGGTTTTGAAGAGGTTGCAAATTAGACAGGGGATAGGCTGGAAGACCACAGAACAAAGAGTGGTAATTGTCTTATCTTGATATGACTAATTAATCTGCGAAAGCAGCTGCAAAAGTTAGAGGCAAAAATTTACTGACCCGTTTACGTGAAAATGTTTTGTATGGATGGTGCGTGAGATGAAGTGACTGAGAATAGAAACTTGAGTGAATGATGAATGTAGCTGATATCTCCAATAATTATTGATACAAATAAATTGAATCAACAACAAGACAAGTATGAAGAAGACACAAGAATTAAAAAATCAAAGCTGGACCTTCAGTTGTCTTGAGTTCATTTCTACCACCACTTCATAAACGTTTGTCTGTGTCTGATGGTATCATTTCTATCATCATTATAATCATTATCATTGTTTTTATCAACATCGCCATCATCATCATCTTCATCATTCGTACCATCATAATCATCTTCATCGTCATCAGCATCATCATCGTCAGCATCCTCTTCCTTTTCCTCCCTCTCATAAAGAAAACAATAACAATAATAAAAATAAAAATAAAAATAATAATAATAATAATAACAAAAAAAAATAATAATAAAAAATAATAATAATAAAAATAATAATAATAAGAATATTAATAATAATACTAACAATAATATTAATATAATTATCATCATCCTCATCCTCATCACGTTCGTCTTCATCGCCGTCATCATCATCGTCATCGTCCCTATCATTATCTCCATCATCCTGATTATCAATCGCTTACTTTGGCGCTTTTACAATTAGCTTTATAAAAGTTTATTATTATTATTATTATTATTATTATTATTATTATTATTATATTTTTTAAATTTTATTTTCCAACCTTGGCCATATCCACCAGACTGCTAGCGTTGTCGTTCAACTTCCTCTGGTCTGTCTTCACCCTCCTCAAACTGTAAAAATCGATTAAGAAAAAGAAGAAAAGGAGGAGGAGGAAGAGGAAGAGAGGAGGAGGAGGAGGAGGAGAAGGAGGAGGAGGAGGAAGAGGAGGAGGAGGAGAAGAAGGTGAAGGAGGAGGAGGAGGAGGAGGAGGAGGAGGAGGAGAAGGAGGAGGAGGAGGAGGAGGGGGAGGAGGAGGAGGAGGAGGAGGAGGAGGAGGAGGAGAAGGAGGAGGAAGAGGAGGAGGAGGAGGAGAAGGAGGAGGAGGAGGGAGAGAAAAGAGGAGGAGGAGGAGGAGGAGGAGGAGGAGGAGGAGGAGGAGGAGGAGGAGGAGAGGAGGAGGAGGAGGAGGAGGAGGAGGAGGAGGAGGAGGAGGAGGAGGAGGAGGAGGAGGAGGAGGAGGAGGAGGAGGAGGAGGAGGAGGGAGGAGGAGGAGGAGGAGAGGAGGAGGAGGAGGAGGAGGAGGAGGAGGAGGAGGAGGAGGAGGAGGAGGAGGAGGAGGAGGAGGAGGAGGAGGAGGAGGAGGAGGAGGAGGAGGAGGAGGAGGAGGAGGAGGAGGAGGAGGAGGAGGAGAGGAGGAGGAGGAGGAGGAGGAGGAGGAGGAGGAGGAGAGGAGGAGGAGGAGGAGGAGGAGGAGGAGGAGGAGGAGGAGGAGGAGGAGGAGGAGGAGAGGAGGAGGAGGAGGAGGAGGAGGAGGGAAGAGGAGGAGGAGGAGGGGGAGGAGGAGGAGGAGGAGGAGGAGGAGGAGGAGGAGGAGGAGGAGGAGGAGGAGGAGGAGGAGGAGGAGGAGGAGGAGGAGGAGGAGGAGGAGGAGGAGGAGGAGGAGGAGGAGGAGGAGGAGGAGGAGGAGGAGGAGGAGGAGAGGAGGAGGAGGAGGAGGAGGAGGAGGAGGAGGAGGAGGAGGAGGAGGAGGAGGAGGAGGAGGAGGAGGAGGAGGAGAGGAGGAGGAGGAGGAGGGAGGAGGAGGAGGAGGAGGAGGAGGAGGAGGAGGAGGAGGAGGAGGAGGAGGAGGAGGAGGAGGAGGAGGAGGAGGAGGAGGAGGAGGAGGAGGGGAGGAGGAGGAGAGGAGGAGGAGGAGGAGGAGGAGGAGGAGGAGGAGGAGGAGGAGGAGGAGGAGGAGGAGGAGGAGGAGGAGGAGGAGGAGGAGGAGGAGGAGGAGGAGGAGGAGGAGGAGGAGGAGGAGGAGGAGGAGGAGGAGGAGGAGGAGGAGGAGGAGGAGGAGGAGGAGGAGGAGGAGGAGGAGGAGGAGGAGGAGGAGGAGGAGGAGGAGGAGGAGGAGGAGGAGGAGGAGGAGGAGGAGGAGGAGGAGGAGGAGGAGGAGGAGGAGGAGGAGGAGGAGGAGGAGGAGGAGGAGGAGGAGGAGGAGGAGGAGGAGGAGGAAGGAGAAGGAGGAGGAGGAGGAGGAGGAGGAGGAGGAGGAGGAGGAGGAGGAGGAGGAGGAGGAAGAGGAAGGAAAAGAAGAATATTTTTTTGAAGACTGAACCATGTATCATTTTGAGCACATTACTGAAATCAAAAAATAAAAAGTTTTATAATGATTCCTAATAATAAATAATCTAAGTCGCAGTTGAGGCGTTCAGTCGTTGAGACAATCAGGTATTGAAGATTATAAGCTGATTAAAACAAGTCTGTTTTTAGTTTAGATTCAAAAAAATTGATTTTTTATCGTTAATGGCTGAGAATTCCATACAGAAAGACATGTATTACTGAAAGATCGTTGTGTTTTTAAGATAGATTGTTGCTTGAGGAGTGTGACAGTTGAAAAAAAATGTTTTGGTGTTTGAAAGATGAATGAACGTAAAACACGTTATTGCGCACACTTTGCAAACACAGATTGCCTCAACGGCCTATTCAACATTTTTCTAATGTTGTTGCATTAGTGGGTTGGTGTAGAAGTCAACAGAGATTTGAAATTTAAAAATGCAATTATGACACTTTTCTGAAAACCAAAAAAGTTTAATCAGGTACTGTTCAAAGAATGGTGAGTGTAGAGGTTAGGCTTGTTAATGTCTAGCACAACTCCAGCTGCTTTGCTAATCTCATTCTGCAGTCATGTTAGTTGGTGTTGTTATACGTTGTACAACATAGACTTGCAGTAGTCCATCCTACTGAGGTCTAGACAACGAGCCAGGGTTGAAGCCATGTCATTTGTAACGAATGAAAAATTGGAAAGAGATGGTTTGAAGCCGATATTTACAGCAACGAATGACAGACGTGATGTTTAAATGATGGTTCATCGTTAAGGGTGATGCCAAGCCGCTTGAGCGTGTTGTTGATTTATAGGAAAGGTTATATAAACATGATAACATTAATAATATTTATATATGATTAAGTATTGATAAACTAATATGAAGCTTTAGTGAGAAGGTGACGCGTGGCTTCGAAAGTCCATAGTATGAAGAATTACAATGACCATAATGGGACAAAATAAGCGACGAAACCAGTAGTTTGAGGGTTGGATTGTCTAATTATAGTATCAGCTGTTTGATACGACAAAGATTGAAGAGATAAGATTCAGCCACAAGTTATATTTGAGGTGTGAGAGAAAAAGAAGAGTCAAGGGGGGAGTCTGAATTGTGGATGGTGGAAAGAAAATTACTAAAGTATATAAAATAAAATTTCGAATGGTTGAATTTAAAGAAAAAGAATCCTTCCAAAAGATCATTCTTTCAATAAAGGAAAAATATTAGAAACAGAAGATAAGTGAAATTAAAAAATTGAAGTAAAGATGAAAGATTTGACGCTAAAAAAAGAAAAAAAAAATGTTGTTGAAAGTTTATTGGTAAAAGAAAGCTTAAAAAAATTATTTT
Organism: Branchellion lobata; assembly: GCA_947562095.1. NCBI lineage: Eukaryota > Metazoa > Annelida > Clitellata > Hirudinida > Piscicolidae > Branchellion > Branchellion lobata. The sequence goes on along the minus strand of OX387257.1, from coordinate 5,376,370 downwards.
ATTGGTAATATTAGACTTTTGAACGGCAGGGAATAGATTTTGAATAGGGACCTAAACTTGGCAATAAAGGTGGAAGCCTTTGTTGCGACTCTCTGTGGTTTCAAAGCTCCAAAAGATTAAGACCACTGTACTAAGGGTAATGTTTGTATTGTAGTTTAACTCTTGCAAAAACTCAAATAACATTCGCGGCCAGTTTCGTGGCTTTTTCGTGCATCGTCTGAAAGAACATCCAGACGAAAGTTGAAGATTTTAAAATGGACAAACAGCTATTTTTGAACAGATGAAAGTGTTTCTGAGACAAACTTCCATGACACCTTTTATTTGAAAAATTAAAAACGCATTCTCGTCAACAATAATAAGATGTATGTTGTTTGGGCATCTTGAGAATCGTTAATCGTTAATATACGTTAGCATCATGCGCACACACACACGTATATAGTTTAAAATCATGATGAACCTTGTTGAATAATTGACAATGGAAAGAAAAGGTTGAATGCCTTAAGATTTTCTACTCTGCTTTATCAAAGATTCATTCATCTCATTGAATTCCTCCTTCACAATTGCTTCCTTCTCTTTTCCTTCTTTTTAATTCTTTCTTCATTTATAACTTTTTCATTCTATATTTTCCTTTTTTTTCATTCTATATTTTTCCTTTTTTTTCATTCATTTTTTCTTTGTTCAAATCTTTTTTTCTACTGTTTTTTTTCTAACGCATAAGCTCATTATTTGGCCACGAGTAAAAAACTTGTCAAAAGGATAAACGCTTTATGCTTCCTTGAAATATTTAAATTTTTTCATAACAAAATCGAAAAAATAATTCTTTTTAACTTCACTTTTTACAACAAAAACTCATTAAAAAAGTCGCTATCCATGCTTAAAATTTTAAATTTTAATTCTTGTCATTATTCGTAACATTTCCTGTAACATGAAACATTTTTCAACATGATTTGACATGATTATAAGTTATTTTTCCATTTTTAATTTTCAAGTTGACTCTATATTCAATTCAGCTCCTAGTTCACACTTGAATCTTTTTAAACATTTTAATATAAAATAAATGATAAGATTACTTGACTGCGCCTGTGACATAATGGTGAGCTTTTAAAGCTTTCAAACAAATGGCTAAAAGGCCCGTAAATCCTTTACGAATGCTTTGGTAAGATTAGATTAGATTAGATTTCAAGAATTATGGCCCGCTTGGAATTGATCAAATAACTTCAATGTGACTCCAGCAACTCCAGTCTTCCATCAGAGCCAAAAAGCATTTTCCAAAACTACTAAAAGTATTTCAATTTAAAAAAAATTGAGCAAAATTATTTAAAAAAATTTTATTGAAAAAAAAGATTTATTTTTCTAGAAAGATTTCTAGTGCTTTTATTTTGCACATACTTCTCTTATCAAATTGGGTTAAACTTCAAACTTCTCAGTTACTTTTGCTTCAATGCTGACACTTGTTGCTTAGTACATCACACCTATCACATCTTTTTATCACATTTCTCCATCACACTCACCTATTACACACCCACCCATCACACTCACCCATCACATCCACCCATCACACCCATACCCATCACACCCATACCCATCATACCCACCCATCACACCCACCCATCACACCCACCCATCACATCCACCCATCACACCCATCCATCACACCACCCATCACACCCACACTCATCACACCCACCCAACACATCTACCCATCAAACCTACCTTCTTCCACCACCCCTTCCTACCCCCCACCTATGAATAGCTTGCAGGAACTTTCTGTGGTGCGCTCTGACCTTGTTGGCGTGGAAGGAGCTGCATAGGCGTGTGTGCTTGTAAATGAACCACGTCTCTCGCAGTACATTGGCAGCCGAATTCTTGAGCTGTAAATAGATGTGTAGACATATCTTTTAATTCATGTGTACGCGCGTGTAGAAATGTTTATTGTTTGTGTATGTGTGTATTGTTTTCATTGCAACAATCCAACCCACCCTTCCTCTTTTCTCTCCACCTACCCTCTTAGTGAGTTGAGTATCCATCATGAAGTTATGGACGTGTTTCTCAGCCCGACTCAGTTCCAACTTCCTGGCAAGCACAGCCACCACCAGAGCTGTACACCCAGAACCCTGTGGATATGGTGGTGAGGGTGGTAAGAATGGTGGTGGTGAGGTTGGTGGTGGTGAAGATGTTGGTGGTAAGGATGGCGGTGATGAAGATGGTGGTGGTGAGGATGATGATGATAATAGTAGTAGTGGTAGGAGTGATGATGGTGGTGATGATGGTGTTGTTAGTGGTGATGATTGTGAGAATGATGGTGGTGATAGTGGTAGTCTTGGTAGTGATGATGTTGTTGATGGTGAGTAGAATATCTCAAGAAAGTGTAGAAATCTGCACCCAAGCAAAGCTCGTTAAACAGGCGCTGCAGCATCAACTCATTTAGTTTCCAGCTTAATTTTTTTTCAGTTTCAACAAGTTCAATCCTCAACATACCATCAACTTCACATACCTTACACCTTCAACACCACCACCATTACAACAGTCACATACTCCACCATAGCCAACCCCACCACCCACCATGACTCCTGTAGCCACAGCGATACCTCTTCCGCAGTACGTGTTCGGAACGATGTCTCCATATCCTGTTTTGATGAGGCTTCTGTTCATTTAATCTCTAAAAAATCTATTTTTTTTCATTAATTCTGTCCATCATTGTTCATTGTTCCTTTAATCAAATTATTGATTAACTAGGGTTTCTTTTACATTTATCTATCCAGCCTTCTAGCCATTTTTTTAACCAGTAACTCATTGATGTTTTCATTCATTCTTTCATTCATAAATCTATTCATTCATATAGTTAGCCACTCAGCTTTCATTTCATCCCCCTATCGGTCCATCTAACTGACCATCCATCCATTCATCCATTTCTTCTCTTCTCTGATCATCTATCCATCTATCTATTAATCCATCCATCTATTCATCCATTCATCTATCTGTTTATTCATCCTTTAATTCATTCATTCATTCCTCTACTCACTCATCCATTCATTCATCTATTCATTCATCAATTTTTTTATCCATTCATTCCTTTATTTATTTATCTATCCATTCATCCATTTTTTTATTCATTCATTCATCCATTTTTTCATCAATTTATTCATTCATCGATTCATCCATTATTACACATCACCTATGGATAGGAACGTCACAGATATGAGCCACATGGAATTCAAAAAGTTCTTGTGGGCGGCACTTTGGTAACTGTTGGATGGGAAGAGGGATGGGGCGATGGATGGGAGAAGGAGTTGGGAGATGGATGGAAGAAGGAGTGGAAAGATGGATGGGAAAAAGAGTGAGAGGATGGGTGGGAAAAAGAGTAAGAGGATGGGTGGAAGAAGGAGTGGAAATAGGTGGAAAAGGATTAGAAGATGGGTTGAAAGGAATGATTGAGTAAATACAATAAAGGGATAGATGAATAGATAAGGGAATGAAAGGATGGTTGGAAGAAGCAATGGATCATTGGATCAATGGGCTCCTCCTAAATGTTCACTTCCTCTCAAGCGCCCCAACATTTGTAAGCTGTCTTCTCTCTCCACCTACTTCTTCTTCTTCTTCCCTCACCAGCTTACCCCGCATTCACATCTCATCCTCACTAACTTTTTTTACCTTCCACCCACAACAGTGTCAACCTTCTCTTGCTCCATCTTCTAGTTGCAATGTTCAAATGTGTTTCACGTCATAAATTTTTTTTTCATTTAGTTGTTTTGTTTATTTTTATTTTTGTTTTTTTCTCCATTGCACGAAAGCTTATTTAAAATGAAAAATGGAAAATCAATTGTCTAGCGCTGTTGCACTGGAGAGGTTGACAGAGAGATTAAACCACGAAAGTTCTGCAAGAGTGGAAAAAATGATGCTGTGCTGAAGAATAAAAATTGAGCAAAAGAACTACTGGAAAAAAAAATTAAAAGAAAGATGGAAAATGAAGAAATGAAATAATGAAAGATAGAAAAGAAGAAGTATGGAGAAGAGGAAACAATGAATTAAAAAAAATAATTATAGTGAAAAAAAAAATTTTTTTTTTATAAATGAATGAAAAAAAGAGAAGGAGGAAAAAAAAGAAAAAAAGAAGAGAAAGAAAGAAAGAGGAAGAAGGAAGAATGAGAAAAGATTGTGAGAAGAAAGGAAGAATGAAAGAAGGTTGTGAGAAGAAAGGAAGAATGAATGAAGGTTGTGAGAAGAAGGGAAGAATGAAACATGAAAGAAAAAGAAAAAATAAAAGTTGTTTCATTTTCGGCGCCTGGATGACAACCGTTCGATGGAAACTTCAACAAGACTCATTCACTTGCGAGTTGTTGATTGGGTTGAATGAGCAAAATATAATATAGAAGAGGGAGGAATAGGATTGGAAAGAGGAGATGAGAAAGAAAATGAAGGAAGTGATGAAGAAGGAGATGATGGAAGAGATGAAGGAAAAGATGAAGGATGATGTGGAGGAGGATATGAGGGAAAAGCTGGAAAAGAAGAAGGAGAGGAGAGAGAAGATGAAGGAGGATATGGAGGAGGATATGAGGAAGAGCTGGAAAAGAAGAAGGAGAGGAGAGAGAAGATGAAGGAGGATGTGGAGGAGGATGTGAGGAAGAGCTGGAAAAGAAGAAGGAGAGGAGAGAGAAGATGAAGGAGGATATGGAGGAGGATATGAAGGAAGAGCTGGAAAAGAAGAAGGAGAGGAGAGAGAAGATGAAGGAGGATATGGAGGAGGATATGAAGGAAGAGCTGGAAAAGAAGATGGAAAACGAGAAATAGCCGAAGATGGAAGAAGAGATGGATGGGTGGATTGAAAAAGGATGGAAACACTTGAATGAAGGGTAGATGAACTAGAAGACGGAGGCAAGGACTTGACGTTAGCAGGCCGCCATAGAAAGTGAAATATTTGAAGTTTTCATGTGCCGACATTGCAATTGCACTCAGTTCTGAGCAGTCATTATAACACACCCTTCCTCTCACCACGTTACTGCACAGTGCCTCGCCAAACTTTATCGCACTTAGGTGCTTTCAGTCGCTTGTTTTGATTGAATGAATGAACAAACAAGAAAAAAAAGAATGACTACAATAGTGGATTAAATGGGGGGGAAAAGTATAAAAGTACTAAAAGGGGTCTTGTGGGGCTGGTAATTGAAGAACCATTAATGAAATCGACAGCTACAAAATACGTTTGTCATTGATAAGTTCCTATCATATCCTATCCTATCCTATCCTATCATATCATATCATATCATATCATGTCATATCATATCATATCATGTCATATCATATCATATCATATCATATCATATCATATCATATCATATCATATCATATCATATCATATCATATCATATCATATCATATCATATCATATCATATCATATCATATCATATCATATCATATCATATCATATCATATATCATATCATATCATATCATATCATATCATATCATATCATATCATATCATATCATATCATATCATATCATATCATATCATATCATATCATATCATATCATATCCTATCATATCATATCATATCATATCATGTCATATCATATCATATCATATCATATCATATCATATCATATCATATCATATATCATATCATATCATATCATATCATATCATATCATATCATATCATACCATATCATACCATATCATATCATATCAAGCCCCTCAACAACAAAGTGGCTTCAAAGCTTGTTGGGCTTGAACGCCACTTTAATCATTCTAGTGGTTGCATTACAGTGGATTCAACACGACCCTCACGAGTGGCACCATCTCTCGGTCTAAAAATAGCTCGTTGCGCGAGAGCTATAAATAAACACACATCGGTGCCATCTCTTCTACGTCAAAGAGGGCCTTGTGATGTAGGCTATGGAGCAGACGGAGGATGGAAAGAAGAATGGATGAGTAAAAGGGGGAAAATATAACTTTTGGATAGATGGATGGCTAAGTAGATTCTTAGTTGGATGGATAGATAGATGGATGGATGGTTAATGGATGGATAGATGAATGGATAGCTGGTTGAATGGATGGATAGATGAATGGATAACTGGTTGAATGGATGGATAGATGAATGGATGGTTATTTGGATTGCTAAATGAATGAATAAATGGATGGATAGATAGATAAAAGAATAAATGGATGGGTAGATAGATGGATCGTTAGATCGTGGATACTCATCGAAAAACCGCATCAAAATACCGAAGACTGAGTGCGCATACGTACACACCAAAAAAATTACAAATCTCACACACGAAACAACTCACACACAACACACAAAACTCATGCACGAAAAGAAAAAAAAACATACACAAACCTTTCACAAAAAACTTAAATAACAAAACAAAATTTTTTAAAACATTCAGGACCAAATCACAGTTTTGCATTATTTTTTCCTTTCACCCTCTCCAATTTTTCTCTTTTTCTTTCCAGTTCCTATTTTTTACTCTTCTTTTTTCTCTCCGCTTTCTTTTCTACCACCTTCAGTATTTCTATTTTTTTCTCTTCTTTTTTTTCCAAATTCTGTTTCCATATTTAATTTCTTCTTCTTTCCTTTTTCCATCCTTTCACATTGCATTCCTCCACTTCACCATCATTATCATGCGATGCCTTCCAAGTAGATTGATTTTTCTCTCTTCCTTTCTTCAGAACCAATCCGTCCATAATCCACCCTTCAATCATTCCTTTGTAAATCTATCCTTCACTCATCCAGTTGTAAATCTATCCTTCACTCATCCAGTTGTAAATCTATCCTTCACTCATACAGTTGTAAATCTATCCTTCACTCATCCAGTTGTAAATCTATCCTTCACTCATCCATTTACAAATCCCAAATTGTTCTACTTCATTAGTTTTTTCTCCCATGAACCTTTTTCTTTTTTTTGTTTTTTTTTTCTATCCATCCTAGCAAACTATTCAATGTCAATTTTGAAATCCCCGCCTCCCTCCAGCTTTTTGATTAATCATTCATTTGCTGTTTCACCATCCATTCAGCTTCTGCTCTGCTTTTTCATCTTTCATTCTTCAGTCGATTCAACACTTTTCACACTCATCCACCTATCAATTTTTTTCTTTTTCAACCTTTTTATCTTAATACAATACGATACAATACAATAAAATAAAATACAATGCGCTTAAAGACAATACAAACAAAAACATCGTTAACGAAGCCACGATTTTTGAAGCCACATCTAAAAATCTCTCAATATTCCAATCGCCAACGTGTATGGCCGTTTTTTTAGGTTTTTTATTTAATTTATTTTAATTATTTTATTAAATATTTAAAATTTTAAGTTTTTAATACTATTTTTCAAATATCCTAATCTTTTAAAGTTTCAGTTTCTGCTCGTTTTCGAGATTTCAAGTAATGAAAGAATTTTCGTCATTTTTGGTTGAAATATGCAGTATGAAATCGTCAACAAACCCAAGCTTGTACATCTTCTATGAATACTGTTACACCTTCAATGCATACTGTTACACCTTCAATGCATACTGTTACACCTTCAATGCATACTGTTACACCTTCAATGCATACTGTTACACCTTCAATGCATACTGTTACACCTTCAATGCATACTGTTACACCTTCAATGCATACTGTTACACCTTCAATGCATACTGTTACACCTTCAATGCATACTGTTACACCTTCAATGCATACTGTTACACCTTCAATGCATACTGTTACACCTTCAATGCATACTGTTACACCTTCAATGCATACTGTTACACCTTCAATGCATACTGTTACACCTTCAATGCATACTGTTACACCTTCAATGCATACTGTTACACCTTCAATGCATACTGTTACACCTTCAATGCATACTGTTACACCTTCAATGCATACTGTTACACCTTCAATGAATACTGTTACACCTTCAATGCATACTGTTACACCTTCAATGCATACTGTTACACCTTCAATGCATACTGTTACACCTTCAATGCATACTGTTACACCTTCAATGCATACTGTTACACCTTCAATGCATACTGTTACACCTTCAATGCATACTGTTACACCTTCAATGCATACTGTTACACCTTCAATGCATATTGCTGCATTTTCTATATCATTGTTGACAAGCCACTCAACAACGGTTCAAGTCACCTAACAAGGTTTCAAGAATCGCAAAACAGTTTTATTTTCAGATGGAAAGTGAAGAGCAAGCCTATGACAAACGCATGGCAATGAAATGTCGAAAGGTTTTTCCTGGCAGACTTTTCTGTGATTATGAGACCTTACTGAAAAGAAAGACAAAAATACTTTCAGCCCTTGCAACATACCTTCCAGACAAAAACATGAATGAATACTTGAAACAAATGTTTTGATCGAGTCACTTATGTATGGTTGTATTGTATTGTTTTGTATTGTATTGTTTTGTAGTGTATTGTTTTGTATTGTATTGTTTTGTATTGTATTGTTTTTTATTGTATTGTTTTTTATTGTATTGTTTTGTATTGTATTGTTTTAAAGCAAATGTTTCGATTGAGTCATTTATGTATAGTTTAATAAGTTAGTAACTTAAAAAAACGAGAATAAACAAATAAACGTTCCTAGATATTAAGATGGCATAAATTCATAAATATACATACATACATACATATATACATACATACATACATACATACATACATACATACATACATACATACATACATACATACATACATACATACATACATACATACATGTCTACATACATACATACATACATACATACATACATACACACATACATACATACATATATGTCTACATACATACATACATACATACATACACACATACATACATACATACGCACATACATATATACATACATGAATATTCACATACATAAATAACTACGTGTAGAATTATATGGATACATACGTTCCCACAGCAATCTATTTTTTCGATGTCATTTTTAACCTATTCATCTTTTTATTTACTCATTCATTGACCCATTTACCTATCTAACGACAAATTTACTCATCTTATGACCTATTTATTCATCTTATGACCTATTTATTTATCTTATGACCTATTTATTCATCTCATGACCTATTCATTCATTTTATGACCTATTTATTCATCCGTTATATCACTTATTCATCCGCAAATCTATTAATACATTTATTTATTCATCCATTTATTCATCCATTCATTCATCCATTCATTCATCCATCTATCCATCCATCTATTCATCCATCTATTCATCCATCCATTCATCCATCTATTCATCCAACTATTCATCCATCTATTCATCCATCTATTCATCCATCTATTTATCCATCTATTCATCCATCTATTCATCCATTCATTCATTTATTCATCCACAAATCCTTCCATAAATTCCATCAGTGGCAATTAAGGCTTTTGAAGTTGTTTCAAACACATCGCCTTCCATACACACTCTGAAAGCTATTGAGAAACTTAACCATGCAAGTTGTGCCAAGGAATCTTCCATTGAATAATCCGTTTTTTTATTTCGGAAAATATATTTGAAATAAATAAAATACAAATTATGGAAATATATTTAAAATAAATAAAGTATAATTAATAAAATTATATTTAAAATAAATAAAATAAAATTCATAAAAATATATTTGAAAGAATTTCTATCAATTTCATCTTTTTTTTCAAGTTTACAAAAAAAAAACGAAAAAACATTGAGATTGATTCGTTTGAAAAATAAATAATTCACACGAATTATTTCAAAACCTTTTGAATAATCACGAATCTCGAAGTGCAAACTTCGAGAATGATGAGCAGGAAGTGGATTTGAAAACAAAGGCAGCTCATATTCAAACCCTCGATCAAACTTATAAATTGACTAGTAAATGAATTTAAATTTTGATTCGAGTTAGTTTGTAAGGCGGCCAAACCCCTATTCTTCAACTTGAACAAAAGTTCCTTTTTGCTGATCCTAACCACTAACTCCCTATCACTCACTCTTTTCCTGCCAACCTCCTCATTCCACATTTCCTTCATTGACATTCTACCACCAAACTAACATCCTCTAGATCCTTTCTCTTTTAACCTTCCCATTTAATCCACGTTTTAATGGACACACTATTCTATAAACCAAAATTTCTTGCAACTAAATCATTCTTTACACATATAAACCTTGCCTTAATCTTGAAACCACTAATCTGACCTTCAACCCAACCATCTTTCAAACCAACCATCCTTCAACCCAACCATCTTTCAAACCAACCATCCCTCAACCCAACCATCCTTCAAACCAACCATCCTTCAAACCAACCATCCCTCAACCCAACCATCCTTCAACCCAACCATCTTTCAACCCAACCATCCTTCAACTCAACCATCTTTCAAACCAACCATCCTTCAACCCAACCATCCTTCAACTCAACCATCTTTCAAACCAACCATCCTTCAACCCAACCATCCTTCAACCCAACCATCCTTCAACCCAACCATCTTTCAACCCAACCATCCTTCAACTCAACCATCTTTCAAACCAACCATCCTTCAACCCAACCATCCTTCAAACCAACCATCCCTCAACCCAACCATCCTTTAACCCAACCATCCCTCAAACCAACCATCCTTCAACCCAACCATCCTTCAACCCAACCATCCTTCAACCCAACCATCTTTCAACCCAACCATCCTTCAACCCAACCATCCTTCAACCCAACCATCCTTCAACCCAACCATCCTTCAACCCAACCATCCTTCAACCCAACCATCCTTCAACCCAACCATCCTTCAACCCAACCATCCCTTCAACTCAACCATCCTTTAACCCAACCATCCTTCAACCCAATCATCCACCCGTCTCTCACCACCCCTTCGCAACTTTTCACTGCCCTTCCCACTCTCTCCCCCATCTTCTTATTTCTCCACCACCATCCTCCCTACTCTTTCACCATTTTCACCACTCTCTCATCACCTTTCAACCATTCTTCCACCATTCTCTCACTACCCTTCCACCACCTTCGTCACTCTCACCACCTTCCTCACTTTCTCTACCTTTTCACCATTCTCTCACTATCCTCTCACCACCCTCTCACCATCTTCTCACCACCCTCTCACCATCCTTTCACCCTTTTCTCACTCTTCCTACCACCCTTTCACCTACTCTTCACCCTTTCTTCACCCACCTTTCACAGGCTCTGAGAGTCCACGAGGCAATGATCCAGAGGGACAACATAAAGACCAGCAACACCGTCCCAGGGCAGATCGTCATGAGTGTTTTGAGCACGAATCTGAACGTGTTTGTTTAGGTGTTTATGTATCAATGTGTTTGTATTCATGTGTGTATTTATGCATGTGTGTGTATGTGTGTGTTTGTGTGTGTGTGTGTGTGTGTGTGTGTGTGTGTGTGTGTGTGTGTGTGTGTGTGTGTGTGTGTGTGTGTGTGTGTGTGTGTGTGTGTGTGTGTGTGTGTGTGTGTGTGTGTGTGTGTGTGTGTGTGTGTGTGTGTGGTTTTTAAAGACAAGATCCAAAGATCCCAAAATAATTTCCAAGTTATTGAAGTAGTAAAGAATGGTCAACAGCGTCAAACGCAGGAGATAAATCTTGGCAAAAAAGAAGAAACACGTTATTTTCTTGCAGAGGAAAGTATAGAATTTTAAAGATTTTCAAAAGAAAGGTCTTAGTACTATGGAAAGGACGGAATCCAGATTGAGGATGAGGAAGCAGCTAATGGGTTTCAGAGGAAGGAAGGAAGAAGCTGGAGATGAAAATCTTTTCAAACTTCTTGAATGAAAAGTGAGTTCAGATATAGGTCCATAGTAAGTGGTTGAGAAAAAGTCCATGGAGAAGTTTTTAACTATCAGTTTAATAACATATTTTTCAAAAAAGTAAAAACAGTTGTAGTCAACTGAAGGTTATTATGTTCTATAATTAAAAATAGAAAAACAACGAAGTTTTTTTTGGAAAATATGAGTTAACTTCAGGTCGAGAGATCATGTAGAGAAAACAGAATTTATTATATAGGTTAACTCAAGAAGGGTAATAGAAAAAAAAGTATTAAACAAAGCATCCGAGAATTTTGATCAAAAATTGAAGTTGTTTTATCGTTTTAAAGGAAAAATTTTTTCTTGGACATAGTTTCATGGGAAAGCTGTGAAGAAGAAGGATAAAAACCTTTTTCTACAAGAGTCTAGAAAAAAAAACATTTCGACTTGGAAGAAGAGGCAGATTTGATGGAGAGTATGAAAAAGGAAGGAGGCTTAGAATAGGAAAAAAGGTAAAGGAATGAAAATAATAAAAAAAACTTAAAAAAATAGAAAAAAAAATAAAATAAAAATGGAAAAAAAATTTTTTTTAAATGATGGAAAAATAAAAAGAAAAATAAGAAAAGAGTTTTAAAAAATGAGGAGGAAAATGAGAAAAAAATAAAAACAAAAACGAGAATAATGAAATAAACGCGAAAAATTGAAATTTAAAAGTTCTGTTATCTAATTTTAAAGAACAAATGTACTCAAGCTGACACCTTTGAAAACCATAATTAAAATGTACTATGTGTAAACTTTATATTTGAGAACAACATGAGTGAAAATTAAAATTAAAAATAGTTTTTTTAAGTTTCAAATTGGGACACGTAACGAATCACATTGAAGACACCACTGCTAGATCAACAAGTTGAAGCTGGTAACGAATGATGTTTAACACCTGGGTTATAAATTAAATCACTAGAAATGTCTGAAAATAATTTTATCGTCTGCTTAAATGCACGCACCAACCACCGCCAAATTCTCTTTGCTACTTTTGCTAGTCACTATGGCAAACATAAAAAACAACAACAACGTGTTAGACAAGAGTTCCGACTCCCACGTGCGGTTTAGTGAGATGTTGCTTTCAAGGGACATTCGAAATCAACCAACCCAGTGACCAAGCTGCGCTGTGGGAGGTGCAAACCACCGACACACTCCATTACTACCCCTCTTTTCCACCAGCCGAAAGTCCACAGTCAGTCTTGCAACTCCGGTCTCTCTTCCGGAGAACGGGTGACGTCGAGGTAAATGTTGAGCTAGTGTGATAAAATTGCACTAAAGCATTCAGACGTGGCATACCCTCATCACTTGTTTCAGCTGCAGTTAGTCATGCCATGGGGCCTGGTCCAGCCTCACTCGAAACAAAAAAATGCACTCAAAGCTTCGTTTGCGACTTTGTTTAACTCTCATGAGTGCTCCAACGTCAGCATAGAATCAAGGAATAGAAACGATTATGTGATGCCGTGTTTGTAACACAAAATAAAACCCCCAGCATTTTCATTGGGTGTCATAGCTGCAAAAAAACCTCCCACAGAAATTGTGCCAATGTCTTTCGTAATGCACCTCAAGGACCTTGGTGCTGTCACGTCTGTACTAACCTCTCAAGTTCACGAACTCCAACACTCTTCCCATTTTTTCACAATGTTAAAAATGCTTTCATCCATCGTGTTGGGACCAGTTGGTTAAGAGTCTGGTCTGAGATTCACTTGAACATTTCAATTTCAATAGAAAACTACCTCGAATGGGCTTCAGAAGCAAGATTCGTTTTGGAGAATTTTTAAGAAATACTGTTTTTTCAGACCTGTTTTTTTAGTTTCAAAAATTTTCTATCTCAACAACCAAATAAAGCACTTCAAAAGCGCAATAAACTGATGATAATGTAGTGGAGTTGTAACTATCAGGCCACGAAGAGTTTCGACTTTCAGTTGGTCGTCAAGAAGTATGCAGTAAAGGTCATACTATTGTGAAAAACCAAATTCCCTTTGCAAGAGTTTATGTTTCAAGAATTGACAAACAGGGCAATAGAACTCTCACTAGAAGGAGTGGACGCTTCATCAAATTTCTCACAAAAAGTTAAAATTACTCGGTGTTTCAGTACCTCAATGTACGCCCCTTAAACAGCTGTGCATACTTTCTCCGAGCTCAAACAGGCGTTCAATCTCCATCAAGAACGTTTAGTTTTTAAGAGAAAGCTCAACTCACACGAGGGATCTTCCAACACTCGTTGCCAGTCTAGCATCGGCTCAAAGTTAGATCCTTGGTGACTCAAATCCGCATCACCCCGTCTGAGATGATGTTGCGCGCTCCGATAAACGTGGAACAGCATCCCACCCCGTGTTTCTTGCAACAACCATCGTCTTGGTTTCAGTTCTCCAGACATTACCACGATGAATGCAGATGTGGGAGGTAGTTTTAAGTGGTCAATTTGAAACGAAATCAACTCAGATCTCTTCCATAGTCTGATAAAGTCAGAGAGTTGGTTACAAAAACCATGCATCAACAACTTGTAAAAATTACCGCAAAGTAACAAGGCCAGGTTCCAAGGAGTTTAATGGAGTTGCTCTCTGAGCTGGCTGCTGAAGAGGTCTTCTCGAGAAAAATCTTTATTCTTACGCAAGCCTTGAAGAAAGCAGTCTCAACTACCAAACCGTGTGTGTGTTAGTGAGTCTGCTTGTATGAGTTTGTGTCTTTGTGTCTGTGTGTGTCTATGTGTGTTTAAAAAACTCCACAGTGACAAAGATACTTTATCAACTTCCATCAATCCCCACTTTCATATCATTGCAAGTCATTGTGTGACCACTTTCCACCTCATCAATTGATCACTAAAACGTTCTGCCTCCCTTTCATGCACTAAGATGTCTCTTTTATTGTTTCATTAATCCTTTTTAGTACTCATTCATTTTTTTTACAAATTTTAATTTCTTTTTTTAATCATTTATTGCTTTTTTCATCTATTTATTCATTTAATTATTATCAATTCATTCATTTTCAAAATGGATTCATTCATTTGTTCACTCATCTTTTTTTTTCTTTTCTTATCAATTCCTTCCTTCCCTCATTCATTCATTAATTGTTTTTCAAACATTCATCATTCATATATACGAATATATATTTTTATTTTTATAATTAATTTTTTCCATTCATCGCAGCATTCATTCACTCCTTTGATTATTTTCGGGTTTTTATCTCATTCTTCTAATTACTCCTTCCTTCTTTACGTCTTCTTCCAAATACCTTCTCGACGCCTCCATCCACTCATAAATACTCGACTAAGGTGTGTGGGAACAGACAACGAAATATACAGCATATTAAAAAAGAAAAAGAAAATAAAAAATATGGACAGAAAAATAACTGAAGCCCATGAATTTGTATGAAATGACGCTTAATGCGAACTAGACTGACAAAAATAACAAAAACAAAAAAACGGCCTCAAAACGTACGCAAAACTTGAACAAGTATCTGAGGAAATAAACTTGGAATTGAATGAAGAGAAAAAACAGCTATTAAATGAATACATAAAAACAATTTTGTTGTTGACGTTAGTTCTTGGAATTTTTTTCTTTGTTTCTTCTCTGTTCATTTTTTTCTTCATCTTCTAAACTTTCTTTTTATTCTTTTTTTTCATTTCTATTTTCTTTTTAGTTTTTTTAAAATTATTTTTTCGTTTTTTTTTTCAATTATGGCCTCTGTTTACAGGGTCGATTGCTTGATGAAACTTCACACTTTTCTGTCATTCACCCCATCCGTCTGTTCCATTCACATCTCCTTTGAAGTTATTGATTTTGTTTTTTTTCTTCTTTGAACCTATTCACCACCCTATTAACTACCCCATTCAGAGTCCTCTTCAGAACCATTCCATGACAACTCTCACCTGCATTATTGAAAGATTTTGCAAATGTGTCCAACCTAATAACCATTTTCATTTGCACTCGTCCATATTTTTCACCTGTTTTTGGAAAACTTTCCAATAAAAAGTTGTTTTTTTTTACTTAATTTTATGCAAATAATTCTATTTTGATTTGATTTTCAAAATTTTTGTTTGTCTTCTTTCAGCCTTGTTTTGCACACAACAGAACCACAATCTCTTCTTGCTCCATCCACCAGCTAGTTATTTTTTTTTTCGAAATCTCTCCATTCTCATTTTCCAAAACCTCTCACTGGGCTTCAGTATTGAAATTTGAAGCTTTATTTACGCTACCGAGCCACTCTCAAGAGGCCTATTTATAAAAAATCCCTTCAACACTTGGGCGGTTTCTGGAAATTTTTGAAATATTTTCTGGGAGTTTGCTGCACAAAAGCAGGCACTACGGTGGTCGGCTGATCAATGAAAACACAGACGGCACTAACAAAAACAAATCGTAAGCTACATTAGTCCATAATGATTCCAATAGCAGGTAAAATAGAGAGGGTGATATAGACACAAACTTACACACACACACACACACACACACACACACACACACACACACACACACACACACACACACACACACACACACACACACACACACACACACACACACACACACACACACACACACACACACACACACACACACACACACACACACACACACACACACACACACACACACACACACACACACACACACACACACACACACACACACACACACACACACACACACACACACACACACACACACACACACACACACACACACACACACACACACACACACACACACACACACACACACACACACACACACACACACACACACACAAACACACACACCTGGTGTTGAAGGTTATTCTGTTGAGGGCACCAATACTTCTGGATGAAGCGTCAGTAAACAATTTGCTGCAGTGATATGATCAAGCACCTTTATCTCGGAACCTCATCATGTGCAGTATGTTATACTTCGATCAATCGTCATTATTCCCTTTATTAATAGTCACTTGCACTTCTCGTCTGCATTCATTTCACGTCTAATTCTCCTATTAATCATCATCATCATTATTGTTGTCTGATTATCTTTTTTTATCATCATCATTCTCATCATCTTCATAATCATAATCATCATCATCATCATCATCATCATCATCATCATCATCATCATCATCATCATCATCATCATCATCATCATCATCATCATCACCATCATCATCATCATCACCTCCATCACAGACTTCATTACATTGCTCATTCCAGCTCCTCATGGCGTGTAATTTCCCGTGCAACTTTTTGATTTTCAAAGTTCCCATAATGTACCAAACTGCCACTGATTACCCTGGATGATTTTCAACCAATCCACATGGTTTCTATGCTTCAAATATTCAACTTCCTTCAGCACTATCAATTCCAATCACTACGTCACAGTTTCTTGCTTTGGCGCTTCACAAACTGGATTTATTATTTTTTAAAACGTTTGAACGTTTTAAAATTTCAACCTTATACATTGATTTTTCTCTCAACAACAACACACTTTGAACTCCTTTGGACTCCACATTGACTGGATATGTCACTTGAAATCCTAGTCACTTACTCATTCAGTCACCCCTCATCCCATCCCACTTATTACAAGTTTGTTGTCAACTTCATTCTCAGAAATTTTACTCTCAGTTCCACAAACAGTGGACTTGATCCTAACTGTGCTGAACGACATAGCACAACATAGAACAATATGTCACAACATAGCACAACATAGCACAACATAGAACAATATGTCACAACATAGCACAACATAGCACAACATAGCACAATATGTCACAACATAGCACAACATAGCACAACATAGCACAACATAGCACAACATAGCACAACATAGCACAACATAGCACAACATAGCACAACATGTCACAACATAGCACAACATAGCACAGCATGAACGAAAATTGTGAAAGCAACAACGAAAAGGCTTAAAAAGCTCAAACTGTGCGCACATTCTCAGCTCTGACCACTATCTGCATCATTCATCAGCAAACTGTCTGGTTCTTCCCACTTATATTGAGAAACCGACAATTTCAATTCATATTCATATTTTCCGCTTATTTCATTATTCATAATCTTTTTTTGTTCCTTTTTCTCTTCCTCCTCTTTTTTTTCCTCTTTCTTCTTTTCTTCATTCTTAATCTTATCCTCCTCCTTTCAGCCCCCTACTAACCTGTGTAGTAGCATTCCTCTGCATATGAGATAGAGCCTCAGAAACATCGGGAGAGAAAGGAAAAGGTCGATAGGCACCTGATGGGGGTAGGGTTGATGGTGATGGGGTGGTGGGGGTGGTGGTGATGGTGGGGTTGGGGCGGGAGTGATGGTGGTGAAGGTATGGTGGTGATGGTATGGTTGTGATGGAGGTGGGGGCGATGGTATGGTGGTGATGGGGTGGTGGTGATGGTGGAAGGGTTGGTCGGGATAGGGTGGTGGTGATGGTGGTAGTGGCGATAGTATAGTGGTGATGGGGGTGGTGGTTTTTATGAGGGTGGTGGTGATGGTATGGTGGTGATGGTGGTGTTGGTGGTTTTGATGAGGGTGGTGGTGATGGTATGGTGTTGATGGGGGATAAACCAGCTTAGAATGTAGTTGCTAGTGTTTGTATGGAGAGGATTGAAAGCTTTAAGTCACAAAAAAAATTATTAGTTTTGATGGAACAGATGAAAATGGCAATTGCTTATTGGAATATGTATCGTCATATAGTCAGTTTTTTATAATTTTGCAAACCACTCGAAACCAAAAAATACAAGCCTACTGAACTAAGCTCTTCAGTTCTTCCACCCTTTTCAACGTTCCGATCGTTCTGATTTTCCATCCATTGAGCCCTTTCAACCATCAGACTGATCCTTCATAACACCCCTTCATCCATCAGCCTCTTCTATCTCTTCATGCCATCATCCATATTTCTTTTCAACCCATTACCTTTTCTCAATTGCTACATCTTTTCATCTAATGCATCCTTTCATTAAAGTTATTTTTTCATTTAATCTTTTATTTCTTTTTTTCCAATTTTGTTTTGCACCCACACTGAGTCCTCATTCATTCCATCGATTCGGTTATTTTACTCCATCCTTTAAGCTCTTCAACAATGCACGTTTTCTCACTCAATCCATATTTTTCTCCATTTTCATAGTTCAAACATTCGAGTCTTCAGTCCATCCAAACGCTCAATCCATCCCACCTTGCACTTCCACCACCGTCCAATGAACCTCCTACTTCCAAAACTCTCATCATTCAAATCCCAATTCTCAGTTTCATAGCTAACTTCTTTTTAACAATAAAACCTTTTCAACTCATAGCTACTCAAGACTGATAAGAATATTCATATAGCGCTGATTAAACCCTGCTTGAGAGCACTTAGCTACAAATTATAAAGGTTTGTGCTACAATAATGAAATGGATTTGCAGTGGGGTTGAGACTGGGAGGAGGAGAGGTGCGTATGTTTTCAAGTTTAGTGACGAAATGAAGAAGTAAGCAGTCGCTGAAGATGTGAAAAATTGAAAATAATAATTAACCAGTCATGAAAAAAAATCTTCTTTTTTTTCAAATTTGAAGAAAGGGATGAAACATAGTAATTGTTACCGAATGATTTCACGAATTGCTATCAAAGCAATGTTTCAATAAAAAACAACTGTAAATAATCATTTAAAGTTTATAAATAAAAGATATAAGACCATATATCTTTGGCCAAAAAGCTCTGAAAAACGTTAAATTAATATTATAATAGTGCTAAAACAGACTTTTGGAGATTCATGAAATATTGATAAAAAAAAATAAATTTAATAAGTTTTTAAAAAAAATGGATAAAAGTAGAAAAATATCTACTTAAAAATATAAGTTATGATAAAGTCAAGAAAGCCTGTATGAAAAGGCAAAGTTGAAGTGTTGAATGTAAAATTTGTTATGGCGCACAATTTGAAAACTAGCTTGCCTCTGAGGCGCTTAATTATTAAAGTTGATTCAAAAAAGCGTATAGAGGAAAAGTTATTAAAAGAAGCCTTTGAGAATCTAGTGAGAACTATAAAAGTTGTTTCATGTAATATTCTTTCAAAAACAACGCTTTGGAAGGGCCGTGAAGCCAAAGAGGCAGATGAGGAGTTTTATAGAACAGTGAGAGAAGCAGCCATTTGGAGTTGGAAGGCAAAGCTGGTTCCATAGTTGGTGAGGAGGAACCCAGAACAACGAAGCTTTTTTCGCAAGCCTTTTCTCCCATTCTCAACCACCTCTTTTCTCTCATTCCTTCTCTTACACATCCCTTTATGAAGTCTGCTACATCCTGTCCGGATAAAAACCGTCAAGAACCCTGATCTGAACCAACGGTTTGTGGATGCAAACTCCACACTCCAAAAAATCGATAAGTCATCCTACCTCTTTCTTCCGCGTCCCATCTTCCTTGCCAAAAAAAGACCACGTGCTCGTTTGCCCTCCCCACTTCATCCGCTACCGAAGCTTCAACGTCGCTTGCAAAAGTCCAAAAGTTTATCGTTAGTTCAGCTTGTATAGACTGCCGGAGTTTTTTAAGGCCTATGACCAAGTCCGAAGACATACGGCCAGCTACCATCTTTAGGAAGATGTTAAAAACAAAAGTACAGTCTCAAAACAATGAGAAAGTAGCACCCAATACAGCGCCTTGAGATGCATTCTCACGTGACTTTCCATCCTTACTCTTTGCCAACTTCCTTCTGCCATACGCAATCACAGAGATGCTCATGGTATCGTAAAATGTTTTAACCACCCCACGCTGGATACCAGATTGTCTCAACGACTGAACGCTTTGACGTTTCCAAAAAATAAATTCATTATTTTTTTTATTTTCAGTAAACACATCAACACCCACAATCTTTCTCAAAGCCACCATCTCTTCTCCACCCACCAACTTTCACCACTAACCCTTCCTCCCTCAAGTACCTCTTCTATCCCACCCGTTTCCATTACTTTTCCCTACTCCCCCTCCTTTTCTCTTTAATCACATCACACTCCCTTCCTTCTTCAAGCACTCCCCATCAATCACTTTACACCCCTCTCAATCACCCACCGCCCTTTCACCCCCCCCCCTCAATCACCCCCCCTCAATCACCCCCTCCCCCCCCCTTCTTCAATCACCTTTTACCCACCTCTTTTACGGACACTCCTCCTCCTCCGTGGTGCCTCACAGACACCCACCGGAAATAAAAAGCTCCCGGAAATGGATGGGCTGAGCAGACGACAAGTTCGAGCAGCAGTTGGCTGATCCTTCTGCAGGTCATGGCGATCCTCCAGTCCTCAATGCAGTTGTTCACTGCAAACAACTGTTGTTGTTTTCGTTATGTTGTTGTTGTTGTTGTGTTATTGTTTTTGTGTTATTGTTTTTGTGTTATTGTTTTTGTGTTATTGTTTTTATGTTATTGTGGTTTCTGTTGTGTTGTTCTTGTTGTGTTATAGTTGTTTTTATGTTTTTGTTATTGTGATGACAATAATGATGATGATGTTGATGATAAATTATCTTTATTTTTCCTAAGAGTTATTTACCAGTTTTGTTTTAATGGCCGAAAAAATCGTTCTTTGCTGTTATGGTGCCAAAGCGTTCTTTTATTTTTTATTTTTTATTTTTTCTTTTTATTGGGTGGCATGTTTCAACACTCTTCCTTGCTGTTCACAATTATTTTTTCCTTCTCGATTTGAAACAAATTTCCTTTTTGTTTTAATGACTCTGAAAACATCCTTGTTGGATTTTCTGGAATCCACCTCAACATCAAACAACCTAGCTTCCTTGTCAACTCATCCATCTGCGTTTTTGCGACCGTAATTATTTATTTTTATCGCAACTTTTGATTTTTTTTATCGCTGTTGACTTAGGTTTTTGGTAGTTCTAGTTTTCATTCACTTTCAAAATTTTAAAAACTGAAAAATAACCGAAACAAACGGAATTCGCTTTTATTTGCATTGTAAGGCTTTGTTCTTTTCCTTAAGTAAATTGTATTTTATTGTTTTGCAGTGTTATTTTGCGTTTCATTTTTTTGTAATTTATTTTTTTCTATAACCATAGAATAATTTTAAGTGGCCCCCAGAACCTCAGGGTTAAAGTTTTTTATATAAATATTTGTAGTTGTACTGTAGTTTATTTTATTAAATTATAATCTGATGTGTTGTATGGTTGTTGTTGTTGTTGTTGTTGTTGTTGTTATTGTTGTTGTTGTTGTTGTTGTTTATCTTAAGCGCCTGAGGATAGTCCTCAGATGCGCTAAAAGGTTGTTGTTGTTGTTGGGGTTGTTGATGTTGGTGTTGTTGTTACTAATGTTTTTGTTGTTGTTGTTTTTGTTGATGTTGTTGTTGTTGTTGTTGTTGTTTTTGTTGTTGTTTTTGATGTTGTTGTTGTCACCCTTTTGTGAGACGGCTTTTCAAAAGCAGTTTGGAAGAAGTTAATTCAGCTGTCATTACTTGGAAATTATTGCCTTCAATTACAGCTTTCCAATTGACTGCTCTTATTTATTCCTATGACGGCTGTTTTGGTGTGTCTTGGAAGAGGAAAGTTTCTTTCAGAGCAATCAATGGATTTCCAGTGAGCTCAACAACAACTGAACGATGTCTCACCATAGAATAGAAACCTATTCACTTTGGCCAATTTAGCTTCCCACTAGAAAGGTGAAGGCCTGTTGTTTTCAAACTCAACGAGTTTTTTCTTGGTACCAGGTGGATGCTGGATGCTATGCGATTCATTTTTTTCTCCAGCTGCAGTCAGAATTAATTAACAGAAGTTGTCAAGTTGCAACTTCATAAAGAGACTGAGACCTCTTCCTTATCATTTTTGGGGTACCATCTAATCATATTTATGCCGAAGCTGCACTTGCCCTTCAAAAAACTTTCTATCTCACAATTATAATTCTGTTACCATTTCACGCTGTTTTTTTGAAGTTTTTTAAACTTTTTTGTTTGAAAAGTTCATAGCTGAACGCTTTTGATCAGCGCTACAAAAATGCACAGAGTAGATTAGAAAAAGGCGGAAAACATGGAAGTCCTGTAAAATCTCCGAAACGAGCGAAAAATAAAATTTTCGAAAAAATAAAAAAAGTTTGACCTACTATTCGGAACTTAAAATTTTGAATGGTGCCACTTAAGTAAGTAAAAATGGGTAGATAAAACGACCATTGCGCGCGAATATAGTAACATTTAATGAATAAAACATATCGTTCCGCCCACAGCTTATTGGCAGAAGTACTGTTAATTTATTTTTAATGTTTTTGATATTTTTTCAAAAATAGTTTTTTCAACAAAAAATTAAACTTGCTTTCATAAAAAATAGAAAAAAATTCAATTCAGTGCTTTTGAAGTCCGATCTATCCACCAATTCGACCACTACTCTCTTCATTCTCCAAAAAGCTGTCTTATTCAACTTCATTGGCTTCCAGGGGAATCAAGAATAGTTCTCAAAGCTACATCATCAACTTTGAATCTCTATCGACTCCTACACCAGCTACTTATGAAACCTCATTCAGCAAAAGTCTTCTAACCAACTCCTCTACTACAATACAATACAATACAATACAATAAAATACACTACAATACAATACAATACAATACAATACAATACAATACAATACAATACAATACAATACAATACAATACAATACAATACAAAACAATACAATACAATACAATACAATACAATACAAAACAAAACAATACAATACAATACAATACAATACAATACAATACAATACAAAACAATACAATACAATACAATACAATACAATACAATACAATACAATACAATACAATACAATACAATAC
>OX387257.1:5320391-5347891 GCA_947562095.1 Branchellion lobata | reverse complement strand
GTATTGTATTGTATTGTATTGTATTGTATTGTATTGTATTGTATTGTATTGTATTGTATTGTATTGTATTGTATTGTATTGTATTGTATTGTATTGTATTGTATTGTATTGTATTGTATTGTATTGTATTGTATTGTATTGTATTGTATTGTATTGTATTGTATTGTATTGTATTGTATTGTATTGTATTGTATTGTATTGTATTGTATTGTATTGTATTGTATTGTATTGTATTGTATTGTATTGTATTGTATTGTATTGTATTGTATTGTATTGTATTGTATTGTATTGTATTGTATTGTATTGTATTGTATTGTATTGTATTGTATTGTATTGTATTGTATTGTATTGTATTGTATTGTATTGTATTGCATTCATAAGATTTAAAATGCTTCTCAGAAAAGAAAATACACGAAAATTTCACATACAACAAAGATCTAAAACCTTCTAAAAAAGTCCTAAAAGTCTTTCGACGAAAGTTGACTTATCATCAACCCCTTTCCATTATTATAAATCAATGAATAAAACGATTGTAAAGAAGCTTCTTTCTCCACGAGTTATAGTTTGTGATGGTTACGAAGAAACATTTTTCAATAGCTATTTGAGATGACAGTTTTATGCTGTTTTCAACTGTGGATTATTGAGGATTGTCAATTTGCCTCTTCAGTCAATTTCGTTCTTAGTTTTCCTTTGAACTTCATGTAACTCACTTTTTTGATGGGTCTGCGTCTGTAGCATTAGCTTGTTCCATTGTAAAACGGGAATAGGTAAGCTCAGACTTTAGTTTTAGAAGTGCCAAATAAAGTAAAGTACAGACGCTGTCCTAAAGTGACTTAGCCACCTAGTAACCCACGGGGGGTAAAACCGTTTTCCTGTAAGAGCCCTGTGAATAAAGTACTGAAAGTTGCTTTCTAATTAGAATATATTAAATTATGAATCGTTTTGTAGTTTGACCCAAAAATTCCAAACTTAGAATATTTTTTATTGAAAAAAAAATCACATTTTTATTTTTTTACTCCTACTTCTGTCTCTTTTGAAAACATCCAATGCTCAAATAATTCCAAATTTTCCAATTTATTCGATTTCAAATTTTCCAATTTCAAGCTCCATTTTCAAACTCTCACAAATGATTCAGTGAAACAAAAGTGCCGATTTTGTACTTTCAAAGTTACACCAAGCCTACAAATTTCATTTTTTGCTTCCCACAAGTGTTCCATTCCACTCTCTCATTTCTTCTTCCCACCATTCATCCGTACACCTCTTCACCCTTCCACCACATTTTCCTCCTACAACCCTTTTTTTCACTTCTATTTCAATTTTTCAACCTACATAGCCATCAAACCGGTTGTCTGAGCATCGCCCATTAGGGGTTATCTCGCAACCCTACGTGTCTACGCATCCATTCATCTTCACATATATTTTGGTTCTTTTATCTTTTTATTCTTTGTCTACTGATTTTCCATTCCATTGAAATCCATCCATTCATCCACATTCCATCCTTCCCATTCACATCTTCCTACTCACATGTTTCTATGAAAGCCTCATCCCATCCACTCTTGCTAACTTCTTTCACCGCATTCCTCTATCTACTTTTTTTTCAAAGGAAATACTGTTCCCGTAAAATTTATTAACATTCTCTAACCCTTATTTACTTCCATTCTTTCCAACACCTATCCCCCCGCTTTCATCCCATCTACAGTTCATTTATCCCATTTATCTATTAACCCCACATATTCATCCATCCCACCTATCCATCCATCCCACCTATCCATCCATCCCACCTATCCATCCATCCCACCTATCCATCTACGCTCATCTATTTTTTTCATGTATCCATCCTTCCACCAACCCACCTGTACTTCCACGGCGTGATAGGCGAGGATGAGAAGGAGGAGGAAGAGAGTACTAAGACTAATGAGACTTTTGAGGGTTTTGGAGTGGTAAGATTCCTGTGATGGAAGTGGTTTGAAGGGAAGTGGTTGGAGGGAGGTGGTGACTAAAAGGAAAGGGGTTAGGAAGGAAAGAGTTGGAAAAGAGGTTGTGGAAATGAAGGTTGAGAGGAAAGAGGTGGGTAAGAAGAGAGCTGGAAAGAAAGAGGTCGAAATGTAAGAAATCGTAAGGAGGGAGATTGGGAGGAAGAAGGTCAGAAGGAGGAGGTTGAAAAGAAAGAAGTTGAAAAAAAAGAAGTTGAAAAAAAGAGGTTGAGAGAAAACAGCGCTAAAAAGGAACAAAGTAGGAAAAGATGAAAGTAGAAGACAATGGTGGGATGGTTAAAAAAGGGAATTGTGGTGATAAAAAAACACGGTAAATAATAATTGTTTTATATCAATGTGATATTGTGTTTCAATGTGCGTCATTCATTGAACCTTGGGGAAGATTTTGTTTTACGGAAAACACCAGTGAAGTGTTGGAACGAATTTCAACCAATTCAATTGTTCAATTTTAAAAAATTCTCAACCCAAATCGGAGCTTCAGTTGAAATTTTTGTTTTCACTCTGTTTCGTAAATTTATATTTGCATCTCTGCTAACTTTTGGGTGGATTTAATAAATCATTCGTTTCAATTTTCTCTATCACCCATTCTTTATGTGAACTAGAAATAACTTTTCTTCTCCCATGAAAGACCGCACGGGTTGTGAAAAGAATTGGGCACAAGTTGACAAACAGACTAATTAAAGTATTGATGGGAAATCCGCTTTGGTGTTCTCTTTGTACTGAAAAACCGAATCACAAAACAATTTTCATTCTCTCACGTACAAAATTTAATTTCAGGCTCCCAAAGGTTTGAAAATCAAAAGTTTTTTTGATGTTTCAACTGTTTTTTTCGAGATTTTTTTCACGGAATACATTTTCATGGAATGGTTTTCATGGACTAAATAGCTTTCCTACATACTTTATTTTTAAAATCAAAAACATCCATGGTTTTGCTCATAATCATTTTTATTGATTTTCATTTCATTTCATTTTCAACTAGCAAATCAATCTTGATAGATACAACATTTGTAATAGTATTCTCGTTTGAAACGTGCAATAGCGCGTTGAAATCTTCAACCAAGGGCCAACAGGCATTGATTGTCGACTTTCCTCGATAAAAGGGCTTTGCTGTGACTATGGACAGAGGCTGAGCTGAAGAAAAGAACAGTGTGAAATCAGCGCTACATAAATGATTAGATTAGATTAAAAAATATGTTTTATGACTCCCACAGACCCATCCAACAAGACTGGAAGATTTTTCAATGATTATTTGATGCGATTATAAGCAACTATCTCATTATAACTTTGTACTCCTCATATTTCTATTCCCAGTCAATTTTCTTTTAAATATCGTTTCTAAGTGGTTGTAACATCACAGATTTATGACCTTTTTTGAAACATCAGTTATTTGTTCAATTGTTCCTCCATGTGATTGTAAAATATGGCTTAATAAAAAAATATTGATTTGATTCTATGGTCACTTTGCTTTTAATAGCCCCATTGGATTTTTGTGACTACACTTTTGGTTAATTTAATTTTTTTTTTCATTTTGCCTTTTTGCCACCTCTTGTAAGGTTTCTTGCAACATGAAACATTGTTCAGAGCTCATTGGATGTGATTATGAGCTTTTATAGGTTTCTAAGGTTTGTTAGTTTAAGCTGTTGGTCGGTTTTGTTTCCAACCCATAATTGGATTCCTTATAACAAAAAGGTTTTTGTTAGTTTGTTTTTGTTTGTTTATATTCAAATTTTTTGCCATTTTTTGTAACCTGTTTTGGAACATGAAACATTTTTCAATAGTTATTCGATATAATCATAAGGTTTTTAAGGCTAATCAATCAATAAGACGTTTTGAATGGCCTCGTAACTCTACGGGGTTAATGCCACTATAATACTATTCGTATTTGTATTCGTATTGTAATGAATTAAACCCTAGTGTCAATTTCGCTTCTAGTCCACACTAAGATTTTTGTAACACTTAATAAATATTCAAATTCAGATCCATTTATTAACTATTTTTGTCACTTCTGAACTTGTGGTATGATGGTTAGCTTCTTCCACTGTGAAGCGTGAACGGTTAAGCTCAGGTTTGAGTTTTAAAAGCGGCAACTCAATTAAAAAACAGACGCCGTGCTAGAGTGACTTAGTCACTTAGAAGCCCAAAGCGAATAAAACCTTTTCCATGGAAAGACTTTGAAGAAAATCTTTAAAGGCACTCCGAAAATCCTTCCATTAGGTCAGATTAGATAAGAAAATCCAATCTGGGGCTGGATTTTTATTTTTTTACAGCAATGAGTTTTCAAGTAAATAAAAATTTTTTGGAGTGTTCAATGTTTTTTCAAACACGTTCTTACTGAGGTTTTACACGTTGAATTTTTTGTGACGTCTAAATAAGGAATTATAGCTGAAATATCCACTCAAAAGATTAGAAAAAGAATTTTTTGAAAAAAGGTTTTTGAAATTATGAATAAATAAAGAGCGCGTACAATGCATCAAGGTAAAAGTGGCCACAATGAAACATTAAAAGGTTAATCGGGCTTTGGAATACTAACTAGATATTTCTGAAAATCTTTTTTATAGCTTTTTTAAAGGAAATACAGAAAATTGATTAAAATATTTTGTTTTAAATTTAAATAAATTTATTTTGTCGCTTTGATTATTGTAACTTCATACTATGGACCCTCGGGACCACCTACACCCTCTGACCTAAGCTTTAGAAAGCGCTTATTATGGTACAAATTCTCGCGTATAATTTCTACTCATATTTATACCTTGGTTAGCTCTGAAAAAAAATCAATTTTTAATTGTTACACTTTCGTGTTAAAAAACAAGAATAATCACTCACCTAGTTACTTAATACAATACAATACAATACAAACACAAATATTATTATAGTGGCATTAACCCCGTAGAGTTTCGAGGCCACTTAACATACCTTTTTAGTTGCCTTCTCGTAAGGGACTCAGATCATCTACTCATTATCATTTTTAGCGTATCACTTGAACATACTTATGCTGAATCTGAACTGTCTCTTTGTGACTTTTTCTTTATAGAACTCTTTCCCTCCGAATCCTTCCTTTGTTACTTCTCTTCTTCATTTCGTAAGGCCCTTGAAACCTCTTTGTTAAAACAGTTTGTAGCAAAGCATTTTTGAACAGTGGGAATTTAGCGCTACACAAATGCTTCAATTAGATTAAAAATTTCAAATTTCTTCCAAATCCAAAGACTCAAAAATATTTTTCACTAATCGATCGAAAAAAATCTTCTTTCCGGAGGTATTATCAGTTCGTTGCATCGCTTGGTATTTAAGGATCTTTAATCGTTCAAAATGTGTTTTTTTTATTTTACTCCGAATTTTTATTTCGCTTTGCATTTTAATTTTGTTTGCGTTTTAATTTTGTTTTGCATTTTAATTTTGTTTGCGTTTTAATTTTGTTTGCGTTTTAATTTTGTTTTGCGTTTTAATTTTGTTTTGCGTTTAATTTTTTTTGGTTTTTATTTGAGTTCTGAGCAGTTAGATTGCATTAAATGCGTCGTGGCTTTTTTATGCGTGTTTTGAATACGTGCTGCTGCAAGCTAATCTGTCTGCTAATTTTTTATTGATAATTTCACTGGGGTTTTCCAAATTTCGATTAAAAAACTGTTTTCAAAATCATTTTTCACTCAAAATCGTTCTCAGTATTATTTTTCCGTTAAAGGTGTTTTTGGAATTATTTTTTATTTTAAAATTCAAGGAAGCCCATTCTGGTTTCCATTGAAGCGATGATTGTATAAAAAGGTACTACCACTCTCGGTTGTTCACATCGGTAGGCTCCAGTTTTTATCAAAATTTATTTTTTTTCTTCAGAATCTCTCATTTATTTTTTGATGTTATTTTGCTCACACCTCTCCACCTTCTCATCATCTTCTCGCTTCACAATGTTTATTTTTAAATAATAAAATTTGTCTCAACAAAAAAAATTAATTTTTTTTGAAATTAAAAAAAAATAAAAGTTTATTTATTTTTTAATTAATTAAATTCTCATTTATTACATTTTTTTAATTTATTACATTTTAATTTTTTTATTACATTTTAATTTTTTTATTAAATTTTTATTTTTTTATTAAATTTTTCTTTTTTTATTACATCTTTTTATTTTTATTAAATTTTTATTTTTTTATTTTTATAATTTTTTTTATTTTTATACATTTTTTATTTATTATAATTTTAAATAATTAAATTTTTTCATTCATTATACTGAAATTTTTTTATTTTTCGTAAAAAAAAACACTTTATCAGGTGTTTAGAAATTATCTAAATTACAGTTTTTTTTCACAACACTTCTTTTATAGTTCTTGGAATTAAATATCTCTTCATCATTTTATTTTTCTATAATTCCAGCCTTAATTATTTTTTATTTCTAGTTTAACTCTCGTTTCACGCCTTTTAGGGGTTTCAAAATGTATCCTGTCCAATTTAATCACATATTCAAGTCAAGTTAGCTTTTTAATAGCTTTCAAATAATTTCATCAAAATTAGTCTTCATTTTACCATTAAATGCACGAAGGTTCAGCTGATAGGCCTCTTCTTGCACAGCAGTGGCGCAAGGATTCCAAAGTCCACAACCCGTCGCAAAGAAACGCAAGCTTACTTCCACCAGTATGCAGATGACACTCAGATGTGTGGCTCCTTGCTCAACTGACAATGCAGTCCATCTAGAGTAAAGAGTGTCTGGATGTAATGATGAAAGATCAACTTGAATGGGAGCCGATGAACTCAAACTCAACGTACTGAAGTAATTTGGTTCCCATCACGCCGAGGTTCAAGGCACCTTCCTACAAGCCCTGTTCACCTTGGCGAAAGCAACAACCATTTAACTGCTTAAGGAAAAAAGCTTCATTCATTTTTACCTCACTCAATGCAAAAAGCTCCATGAATTTTTAATGGACTTGAAGATTCAGTACGTAGCACCACATGATTCGTCACTCCATACTGAACTTTATTTTTTTGTTTTTAAAATTATTTTTTTCAAATTATTTTTTGTTTTTCTGTTATTTCTGACTTTATTCGTTCAATAAATAATGTTCACTAATTTAAAATTCAAAACTTACACAGAAAAATAACATATTTTGGTTTGGTTTAATAACGTAAAGTTCTTAGCTTCTTAGAAAAATAAAACTTTAAAATTCAAAATGCTTTCATGTTTTTATATTTTTTTTTTCAAATAGACACCTTTCTCATAGCCACCTCCTCCAAAACTCACCTAGTTACATCTCATTTTCGCTACTAACAGCCTCCTTTGATCATTTTTATTCATCTCAAATATCTTTTCACAATTCTCAATTATTTTTAAACAATTCTCTCCTGACATACATCTACGTCACATGTCATTTTGTTTTTTTATTTTTACAAATCTTGTTCAGTTGCCTTTCAGTCATATACACGCCACCCCACCCTTGCCTTCGTCCTTTATGCTTCTTTTGTTCCAACTCCCTTCTTCCCTTCATCTACCCATCTGTTTCAACATATCTTCCCCTTTTTGTTTTTCCTTTTTTATCATTTTTTTCTTATCAATCCTCCTTTATCACCTTTTTTTATCATTCCTTCCTCTCCTCCACCCTTTTTCTATCATCTCATTTTCTTATTACCCTTGTCACACCATCATCAGTCTCATGTCTCCCATTCTTCCATCCCACCTTCTCCTCTCTCCCTCACCTCACCACCATCTCCTCCTTCCAACTCATTCCATTCAAACATTCCACTCTTTCCCCCCCATCCATACTCTTCCACCACTCATTCCTTCACTCACCCCCTATTTCCCTCACGTAACTTATTCCAGAAGAGTTATTCCATGGTTCATCTATTCATAGATAATAACTTGTTTGGTTATTTCAAAATTATTTTTTTTCCTTCATTCATTTATTCATTATATATTTTTTTTGCGTTTTTATTTTCAAAACTTCCGGCATTAAGGAGCTCAAATTACCAGTGAGTTTGTTAACGAGCAAAAAAACATGATTCTGTAATCGAAGGCATAAACATTTTTAGAAAAATTTTCGCGTGTTTTTTGAGCATACAAAAACAAAATGAAGATTTATTTTGAATATTAATAAAAAATAAAAAATACCAGAATATTAAATATGAAAGTTTCAAAAAATTATAAATTAACATAAAACAAATAGAAAAATGGGAAAAAGACTTGTGTACCTTCAATAATATTTGAAGATTTTACTGATTTTATTCATTATACCAGTTCATTCCAAGCAAATTAATATTTTGGATCTCTCAAAGGTTTCTGATTCAAGTTTGTTGAGTATGCCTTAAAGATCCGGACATTCCTGACTCAACACCATCTGTTATCTCAGTTTGTTTGTTTGCTTTATGAAAGGTGAGTGATTCGCCGATCCATGAAATACGAAACTCAAACATTAACCGTCTTGGTGTTGAAACAACAAGCACAAACTTAAGTGATCAGAAGCTAGGAGATTTTGCATTACGGGAGCCTGGCATGATCCTGAGTCCGTCTGCATGAGTTGACTAAGGGCAAAGTCAAGCAGTGGAGAAAACTACAAATGCCAATTAAAACCCCACTTACTGACTTTATTTAAACTATTTCATCAACCTTTCATTGAAATTATACTTTCGAATAGTAGTCATAACCCAAGCCCCATGAAACCAAAAGTCTCTTGTGCAGTTTGTTTCGGAACCTGCTGAGCAGATGCAAGCCTATGATGAATGTGACCAATACAACCACGAATATTATTATAGTGGCAGTAACCCCGTAGAGTTTCGAAGCCACGGAACCAATGGATCCGTAAGACCCGCATTGGCACACCAGTGCACAACTGTGTGGAAAAGGTGAAGATGTCTGGAGTTTTCTCAAACGCTGCAAGCTGAGCAACTCCAGCATAGCCTGCACAGTGCCAGAGCATGAAAGAGGCTTGCCAGCAAAGCCGATGTTACTCGACAGTGGTTCAAGTCATGCAGTCAACAGAAACAAGTCAAATGGCCGTCTGTCATCCACCCTTGCCAGCTTCAACGTCAGTGATGTCCTACTCACATCGTCTCCAAGGATTGAAGCTAGTAGCCATAAAAAAACATGTAAAAATAAATCAAGAACTTGAAAGGCTTTTGAACATCAACTGACAGAGCATTTGACAGCTGGGAAGCTGTTAAAAGACATTATAAACGGCACAGATTCTGACATCATCATTTGCACCAAGACATGGCTTGACACCAGGGGATCGATACAAAATCTGGTTGCGTTGGAGGTGTAGCAGCAATGGTTGATTCCCTTTTTCTTACATCACAACTCTTTGTGGTTTCCTTGCAAGGCAAACCTGAATGTCTATGTGTCAGATTGAGCACAGCTCTTAGGCCTATTAGCTTTTCAGTTGTTCCTCACACCAGCTCTGTTCTTTGGAGTTTTTAAATGAGTTCAATGGCTAAAGAATGATATCTCACCATAAAATACAAATACAAATATTAGTATAGGGGCATTAACCCCGTAGAGTTTCGAGGCCACAGAGTGAGTCCTGTTTCTTTTGACCAATTTGAACCTCAAGCGCTTCAAACACCCTCAGTAGTGCATGAGAAGTAGCATCCGTGTTGTATAAGTTGTTCTTTGGCGCACGTTTCTTGAATTGCTTTCAATGTTTTAACTGATTGTTTCAACTGATTGTTTGAAGTCTCTGCAGATTGGGGCAGTTAGTCTGGTTGACGTTAGGAATGGCAAGCTATTTTGAATTTCAAGGTTGAAATCCAGAGGGAAATATAACGGAATGATAAAAAAATAAATAATTTTGAATATTTTGAAAAAGAAGAACTATGAATGATAAGAGATGTTGAATTTGAATGAAGAAAATATGCGGATTAAAAAGACAATTTCCCATGCATATGAAATGAGATGGAATCCTCCGTGCTTACTTTTTAAAAACACATGAGAGATAAAAAGGTGTTGAAGGGAAACCGGATTTGAAGAACTTGAAGAAAAAGGTAAGCATTTCTTTAAATGAGCGGGTGGAATTGGTTGTGAGAGGGATCTCAATGAGCTATCTATTGGATAGTGAACACAGTCAATAAATCAATAACTGAATACAAAATTCAAATTAGGATATTTGAACAAAATTGAAAAAATGGATTAAGTAAAGGACGATGTGAAGAAGAACAGATAGAGAGGCATAGTCTATCAGAGTGCAAACACCTCGTCAAATAGTCGATCCTGTGCAAACGAGACATGTTGGCGCAACAATCGTTCCAATGAACTTCAACTATCGACGAAAACCTTCCATTTAATCAGCACACAACATCTGTTCCTCGCTCCAGTAACCATCGTCTTCGTGCCGTCTCTCACGTTCGTGCATTCCTCGCAAATCACATAGCATCAACCCTGGCTCGCTGTTTATTCTTCTCTAAACTTGACTATTGCGCTTTATTATTATTCTTATTATTCTTATTCTTATTCTTCCTCTTATTATTATTATTTTTAATGTTATTATTATTATTATTATTATTATTATTATTATTATTTTTATTATTATTATTATTATTATTATTATTATTATTATTATTATTGTTATTATTATTATTATTATTATTATTATTATTATTATTATTATTATTATTATTATTATTATTATTATTATTATTATTATTATTATTATTATTATTATTATTATTATTATTATTATTATTATTATTATTATTATTATTATTATTATTATTATTATTATTATTATTATTATTATTATTATTATTATTATTATTATTATTATTATTATTATTATTATTATTATAATAATAATAATAATAATAATAATAATTATTATTATTATTATTATTATTATTATTATTATTATTATTATTATTGTTATTATTATTATTATTATTATTATTATTATTGTTATTATTATTATTATTATTATTATTATTATTATTATTATTATTATTATTATTATTATTATTATTATTATTATTATTATTATTATTATTATTTATATTATTATTATTATTATTATTATTATTATTATTATGAACTAAAATACCTGGGAATAGGAAGGTGACACAGTGTTGAGCCTAATTGAGCTTGGGCTCAGAGTGCAGTAGCACGACCATAGAAGAAGGGCTCTCTGCAGGTATCCGCCGGTCATCAGAGTTTGAACAAAAAATGAAAAATTATTAAACAACAAAAATTCGAAATAAAAATGAAAAAATGAAAATATTAAATGAAAAATAACAATAAAAAAATGAGATAAAAATAAATACGAAATTAAAAAACAAAAAAAAAACAAAAAAACAATGGAAAAACTAAAAGAGAAAAAAAGGATTTTTTTCTAAAAAAAAAAACAAATGGCATGAGATGTTATTAGTTTTGTTTGGACTTTGATGAGGCTAATCAAGAACTACAAAAAACTGAGATAAAAACAAACAAAATTTCTTGAGAGAGATTGAGATGAATTTTTAATGATTTTTGAATCTAATCTAATCTAATCTAATCTAATCTAATCTAATCTAATCTAATCTAATCTAATCTAATCTAATCTAATCTAATCTAATCTAATCTAATCTAATCTAATCTAATCTAATCTAATCTAATCTAATCTAATCTAATCTAATCTAATCTAATCTAATCTAATCTAATCTAATCTAATCTAATCTAATCTAATCTAATCTAATCTAATCTAATCTAATCTAATCTAATCTAATCTAATCTAATCTAATCTAATCTAATCTAATCTAATCTAATCTAATCTAATCTAATCTAATCTAATCTAATCTAATCTAATCTAATCTAATCTAATCTAATCTAATCTAATCTAATCTAATCTAATCTAATCTAATCTAATCTAATCTAATCTAATCTAATCTAATCTAATCTAATCTAATCTAATCTAATCTAATCTAATCTAATCTAATCTAATCTAATCTAATCTAATCTAATCTAATCTAATCTAATCTAATCTAATCTAATCTAATCTAATCTAATCTAATCTAATCTAATCTAATCTAATCTAATCTAATCTAATCTAATCTAATCTAATCTAATCTAATCTAATCTAATCTAATCTAATCTAATCTAATCTAATCTAATCTAATCTAATCTAATCAAAGCCTTTGTGAAGCGCCTTCTACATTTTGTTCAAAGGCGCTTTTAGAAAAACGGTTTTACTCGCTGTGGGCTGCTAGGTGACTATGCACTCTAACGCAGCGTCTGTTTTTCACCTGAGCTGTTGTTGTGCAGAGCTCAAGCATGAGGTTGGTTTCAAAGCTTCACTCTCAAATGGCAGAACAGAGTCGAAACAGTTGAGGGGTATGGCTGGAAACGCAGTGGATGGCCAGCAAGTTGGAAAATTTGAGTTTGCTTTAGGCATTCCACAGTAACAGATTCTGAACCACGGTTTTATCATTCAAAACCAGTTTAACTTGAAGGTTTTTTGCACGTAGATTTATGAAAGTCATTCTTTTTTTTTTGGGGGTTTTTTTCTTAGCTTCTCTTGTAATCTGGTATCCCCAAGACAGCATCGATGAGCAGTAACAATAAAAATAATAATAATAATAAATTTTATTATTATTGTTTTTTTTTTGCAATGTAATAAAAATATGTTAAGAAATATATTAATGTTTTTTACTTTAAATATTAACCTTAAAAAAAGTGAAAAATCACATTCAGAAACGTAAAACAAACGATAATAACAGAGGCAAAAGTAGCAACCAGGGAACATTATACATAAAAAGTAAAGGCATCAAAATGTAACAAAAACAACAACAATGCAACAAAAAAAACAACAATGCAACAATACAACAAAGCAACAAAAAAAACAACAAAGCAACAAGAACAACAACAAAGCAAAAAGAACAACAACAAAGCAACAAGAACAACAACAAAGCAAC
This sequence comes from Branchellion lobata, assembly GCA_947562095.1. Lineage (NCBI taxonomy): Eukaryota > Metazoa > Annelida > Clitellata > Hirudinida > Piscicolidae > Branchellion > Branchellion lobata. Next base: position 5,335,049 of record OX387257.1, on the reverse strand, counting down.
AGAAACAACAACAAGGAAACAAAAAAACAACAAAGCAACAGGAACAACAAAAAAACAAAAACAACAACAAAACAACAAAAACAACAACAATGAAACATAAAAAACAACAAAGCAACAAAAAAACAAAAAAACAAAAACAACAACAAAGCAACAATAACAACAACAAAGCAACAAGAACAACAAAAAACAACAAAAACAACAACAAAGCAACAAGAACAACAACAAAGCAACAGGAACCACATAACACATTGACTCTTGCTTGCCTTGGCAACTCTCATTAATCGTCGCTGTGCAAACACTAGAGGAAAACAATTGCCACCTTCCCCAATGTTTTTATTTCATTTTTTTTTTCTATTTTTATTCTTTGTTGAGTTTGTTCCTGATAGTTTTTTTTTGTTATTTTTGTTTTTGTTAACTTTGTATTTTTGTATTTAAAAAAATTATTTAAGTTTTTTTTTTCAATTTTAGTTTTGTTCCCCATTAGTACGTTTTTTATTCAAAAAACAAAAAAACTAGCTCACAATTGAAGGTTTTCTTTTTTTTGATTGCGCCTTTTTTTGAATTTTGAATGGAATAATAGAAACCTGGTGTGGGAATGATTGACCGAATGATTAAATGAATGAATTCATGGAAGAAAGGACGGAAGAATATACGGAAGAATGGATGAAAAATGGATGGATGAATGGATGGATGGATGAATGGATGGATGGATGAATGGATGGATGGATGAATGGATGGATGGATGAATGGATGGATGGATGAATGGATGGATAGATGATTGGATGGATGGATGAATGGAGGGATGGATAAATGGGTGAAAAGATTAGATAGATGGATAAATAAAGAAGGGATTGAATGAATGGATGGATGGATGATACATGATGACTCATTCATAGTCTGAAATAAGATAGAAAAAGAATGAATGATAAATGCAAAACTGAACAGAAAACTGAAATAACAAAGAAATAAAAACTAATAAAGTAGAAAAAGGAATGTGGAAGCGAATAGAGGTGGAAAAATAATCAATGAATAACAGAATTAATGCCAAGAGGAAGAAGGAAGGAGGCAAATGGACAGATGCATCATTAATTAGATGTATGCATGCCACTGTACTCATACGGCCAATCGTTTAAGCCAATTAAGGGCTGCCTTATTAGATCAACACAAACATACGCACACACACACACACACACACACACACACACACACACACACACACACACACACACACACACACACACACACACACACACTCACACACACACACACACACACACACACACACACACACACACACACACACACACACACACACACACAAAACACACACACACACACACACACACACGCACACAAACAAACACACACACACACACACACACACACACACACACACACACACACACACACACACACACACACACACACACAAACACACACACAAACAAACAAACACACACACACACACACACACACACACACACCCACTTTTCATGTCTACAGAAATTCAATTTCTCTGTGCAACTCTCGAAATTGTTTCTTAATTTTCAAAATTAAAAACTCAAAACTCTTTCATTGAAACTTCTTTGTTTCCACACAAATTCTTCTCGTACCTCATGGTTGCACATGAGCGCCAACAGAGCAGCCGCATGCCCTTGTGAGTTTTTGAGCTTCCTGACCATATTTTTTATCATTTTTCCGTTTTTTCTTATTTATTGTATCATTGTTTTTATGTATTTAAAAATTTGTAGTTTTTTTTACATTTTTTAATGTTATTTTTTTTCATTCCTTAACCAAGTACAACCTTATTAGAAAATGTTTGTCGCTTTATCGGAACAAAATTTATATTTTCTCACTTCAGTCCAAATCCACACCTTTCCAACTTTCCCATCCACAAACACAAAACCCCTGCATGCATTCACAACCCTCCATGCATGCATGCACAAAACCCATGCATGCATGCACAACCCCCTATGCATGCATGCGTAGGCATCCATGCATGCACACCTCTCCAACCTTGTTGTAGACATTGGCCATCACCAGCTCCGTCTCCACCACCATGGCTAGGATGCCGAACATGCCGAAGATGAGTGCGTAATCGGAAATCCGTTTCCTCTTTTCGAACAAGATTTTTCTTCTTCCTGTTTGTGATTCATATTTTTTGCACTTTTCTTTGTGTTTTCAGGGTTTAAAAAGTTGATGGGATTTTACTTCATTTTGATTCTTAATACGAGTTCAACTCGCCTGATCGAGTCACAAACCGCTTCTGGATCCTTGGGATAAGATGCCACTTGCATACAATTTTCAGATGTATCGTATCGTATCCCAACCCCCCAATCTACTCTCTTTCATCCCAACCCCCCAATCTACTCTCTTTCATCCCAACCACCCAATCACTTTTCTTTCATCCCAACCACCCAATCAACTCTCTTTCATCCCAACCACCCAATCAACTCTCTTTCATCCCAACCCCCCAATCAACTCTCTTTCATCCCAACCACCCAATCAACTCTCTTTCATCCCAACCCCCCAATCAACTCTCTTTCATCCCAACCACCCAATCAACTCTCTTTCATCCCAACCCCCCAATCAACTCTCTTTCATCCCAACCACCCAATCAACTCTCTTTCATCCCAACCACCCAATCAACTCTCTTTCATCCCAACCCCCCAATCACTTTTCTTTCATCCCAACCCCCCAATCAACTCTCTTTCATCCCAACCCCCCAATCAACTCTCTTTCATCCCAACCACCCAATCAACTCTCTTTCATCCCAACCACCCAATCAACTCTCTTTCATCCCAACCACCCAATCAACTCTCTTTCATCCCAACCACCCAATCAACTCTCTTTCATCCCAACCACCCAATCAACTCTCTTTCATCCCAACCACCCAATCAACTCTCTTTCATCCCAACCCCCCAATCAACTCTCTTTCATCCCAACCACCCAATCAACTCTCTTTCATCCATCCCACCCAATTAACCTTCCTCCATCCCACCCTCACACACAAATATCATGCATTTTACTCACCCAGACGATATTCCACATTTGGTTTAGATTCGTGGGTGTGCGGACTCAAATTGCATTTGGTTTCATCGAACGATGCAGCTTTCTTTTGTTCCTTCCCACCGCCACCCACCGCTCCTTCTCCAGTTGTGGTCGTACCGTCGCAGCTGTGAATGTGTTGACTTGGCGACAGTTTTTGGAGCTGTTTAAAGGGTCTGATGGCGCCTGAAAGCTTCATGTAGCTGACGCCGATGTCGCTGATGCTGCTGCTGTAGTCGGTGGCCTTGAGAGCTCTTATGCCGCTGTGCATTGTGTTTACGGCCACTGAGCTTGTAGACTTTGTGGTCTCGGTTGGCACTAAGGCGCCTCCGTAGTCGATGCTCTGGTTGGTGCAGCCACGACGGGGGCCACTGCAGTGGCTGAGTGGGCGAGTGTCGGTGGAGAACTGCTTGAAGAGACCACCGGTCTTCCAAGGGCGACTGAAGTTGCTGTCGCTGCTTGTGTCGACGTTTTGTTTGAAAATGACGTCTGAATCCTCGGCGATCTGCTTGAGAGTGAAGTCCTTCATGTCAACGTCAGAAGAGGATAGTCTTCTCACTCGATCCGCCTGGCACTCCGTCGTGGCTGTGCGAGGATCTGGCACCTTGAGAGGGTTGTGGTGGGTAGTTATGGTAGGTAGTTGTGGTGGGTGGTTGTGGTGGGTGGTTGTGGTGGGTGGTTGTGGTGGGTGGTTGTGGTGGGTGGTTGTGGTGGGTGGTTGTGGTGGGTGGTTGAGTGGGTGGTTATGGTGAGTGGCTGTGGTGATTGGTTGTAGTGGGTGGTTGTGGTAGGTGGTTGTGGTGGGTAGTTGTGGTAAGTGATTGTGGTGGGTGGTTGTGGTAGATGGTTATGGTGGGTGGTTGCGGTGGGTGGTTGCGGTGGGTGGTTGAGTGGGTGGTTGTGGTGGGTGGTTGAGTGAGTGGTTGTGATAGGTAGCTGTGGTGGGTAGTTGTGGTGATTTGTTTTGGTGAGTGGTTGAGTGGGGAGTTGTGGTGGGTGGTGAGGTTGTCGTGGATGGGGTCGTAGCAAAATGTCGTTGTGATGAAATCTATTGCAGTCGGATGGGATTATGATACAAGAAGGTTGTATAAGAAATGGTTTGGTAGTTTGTATTCTTGATAAAGGGATTGTGAAGGAAAGTTGTGATAAAAAGGTTGTTGTGTGAGTTGGTTCTAACATGAATGATTTGATAAGAGTGGTTGTGGTAAGAGTGGTTGTAGTAGGAGTGGTTGCAGTAGGAGTGGTTGAGACGGGAGTGGTTGTGGTAGAAGTGGTTGTGGTAGGATTGGTTGAGACGGGAGTGGTTGTGGTAGGATTGGTTGGGATGGGAGTGGTTGTGGTAGGATTGGTTGGGATGGGAGGGGTTGTGGTAGGATTGGTTGGGATGGGAGTGGTTGTGGTAGGATTGGTTGGGATGGGAGTGGTTGTGGTAGGATTGGTTGGGATGGGAGTGGTTGAGGTAGGATTGGTTGGGATGGGAGTGGTTGTGGTAGGATTGGTTGGGATGGGACTGGTTGAGGTAGGATTGGTTGGGATGGGAGTGGTTGTGGTAGGATTGGTTGGGATGGGAGTGGTTGTGGTAGGATTGGTTGGGATGGGAGTGGTTGTGGTAGGATTGGTTGGGATGGGAGTGGTTGTGAAAGGGAGGATTGTGGTATTGATGCGTGAGTTGTTTTCATGGGGTGGTTGTGATAAGGGTTACATTGGAGTTGTTTATGTGGATTAGTTTTGTAGAAATGTAAGAAAAAACAGTCTCAAAGTTGCAGAGTGAACTTGTCACTTTTGCAACTCGAAAAAATTCGTTTTTCAGCCATCACACGGAAGTATGTGTAAATTATTGATTTAAAATTTTTCTTTGAGTTCAAAAATTTGTTCAAACCTTTTTTTTAATTCTAAAAACAAAAAAATAAATTAACTTTTCTGTTCAAATTTTTTTTTAAAATGCAGAAAATTAATAAACTTCAAAATAAAAACAAAATGAATAAATTAAATATAATATATTTAATATTTAAAAAAAAGAAATTAATTATGTATAATATAATTAATTTATTTACACCAACAAGTTGTGATTGAATTCCAATGTCGTTTGTAAAAAATTTTTTTTTAAACATTGCCCACATAAGTGACAAATCGGTTGTGGCATGGAGTGCTTTGTGAAGAGAGGAAGGAAAGATCGTGAAAACGTATCATTTGCTTCAAAGTTTTGGAGCGTTTTTTTTCATATTTTCAATTTTTCTAGTTTCCACCCATTTGAAATCTATTTTGTTACTGAAACACCTTTCAATTGGCTTAAGAAATCAAAAGTTTGTGCTTTGCAAAATTGCTTCTAATGCAAATACAAGAAACTTCTTCTTTATTCTCTGTTCAAAATTTATATTTTCATAATTTTTATTTTGCAGCAACTTTCGTTATCAATTTTTTTCACTCCCATCTTTTTTTTCTTTTTCTTCTTCTCCTTCTTCTTTTTCTTCTTCTTCTTCTTCTTCTTCTTCTTCTTCTTCTTCTTCTTCTTCTTCTTCTTCTTCTTCTTCTTCTTCTTCTTCTTCTTCTTCTTCTTCTTCTTTTTCTTCTTCTTCTTCTTCTTCTTCTTCTTCTTCTTCTTCTTCTTCTTCTTCTTCTTCTTTTCCTTCTTCTTCTTCTTCTTCTTCTTCTTCTTCTTCTTCTTCTTCTTCTTCTTCTTCTTCTTCTTCTTTTCCTTCTTCTTCTTCTTCTTCTTCTCCTTCTTCTTCTTCTTCTTCTTCTTCTTCTTCTTCTTCTTCTTCTTCTTCTTCTTCTTCTTCTTCTTCTTCTTCTTCTTCTTCTTCTTCTTCTTCTTCTTCTTCTTCTTCTTCTTCTTCTTCTTCTTCTTCTTCTTCTTCTTCTTCTTCTTCTTCTTCTTCTTCTTCTTCTTCTTCTTCTTCTTCTTCTTCTTCTTCTTCTTCTTCTTTTTCTTCTCCTTCCTTCCAATCCCTTCATATACATATTCTTTATTCTCGACAATCCGTGTAAAGGCAAGCGTGTAGATCACGAACGGCCTTTTAAAAGCTTAGCGAGCATTGACTTTTTCCAAGTTATTTTTTTTGTTTTTTTCTTTTCCATTCTTTCTATTGAATTTTCATTTTTTGTTTTTCTATTTTCTCGTATTTAGTTTTTTTAATCATATTTGAAAACGTTGTTAGCACGTAACCTTCTCGATTTTTCTTTCTTTGTATTTGAACATTCCCTCTGTTTTTATTTTTCAAGGATTCACTACTTCGCATTTATATACTATTGTTATCATTTCAATTAAAACAGTTTTTGGGTTAGCACCCGAGAAAATGACTTTTTTTGCTTGCAGACTCTAAAAGTTGCTATTTGGTCGAAAAAAACTGTATGTTACGTTTATGCTTATTTCTTCATCTTTAGATCAAGGGATGGCTTGAAACGGAATTTTTTTTTCCAATTTTTTGAAATTTAATGATTTGCTTTTTTGATTTTTTTGGAATATTTCTTATTTTTCTCGCTCACCTCGCCTTTTCAGACGTACGATATATTTTTATAATTTTTAAATTCTAATCGAAAATCCTTTTCCCAACAAAATATAAATTCTCATGAAAATTAAACCAAAAAAACGGTTTTTCTTCTTTGACTCCGAGAAGAAAAAATATACTTCATATCTATTTTTAGTCACCTCTTCTCATCAAATATTAAGTCACTTAACTATGAATCTTCACATACTTTTAAATTTTCAACCTTGTTCTCCATGGACTTCAGGTTCAACTAAAACGTGGCAAAAATATGTCACTTTTTCCTCTTCACTTACTGATCCTTTTCCTTTTCCTACTTTTTATTTTAAATGAAGCTAAATTACCCACCAAACTATTTTTCTCTCACTTCTTCAACGCGTTTGCTTCATCCCAACTCAAATTTTAAAAGCTTTCTTTTTTATCCAATGAGTCTAAACTAATTACAACCATTTTTTTCTTCTGGAAAAATCTAAGACTACACCCAAATTTAATTACTTTCTTCAGAGCCTTCTTCATCGACGAACCTCAGACCAGTACCTCTCTTATCTCATGTGGCCTCAGAACTATGGGGTTAATGCCACTATGATATTATTGGTATTTGTATTGTATTTTATTGTATATCTATCTAATCTATAAACACAATCTTGATTGAGTAGGAGGAAGAAAGATCTTCACAAGAAAATATATAATGATTCTATAATTTCCTCTGACACATGTAACATCTTCACTCGTCGTTTAGATTTCTTTTCTGTTTTTTTTTCGTTTTTGATGACTTTTTATTTCTTCAAAACTTCAAAATTTGTTTTGTAACTTTGGATCTTGTTTTCAATGGATTTTTTTCACCTTTCAAAAAGGATTTCTGTAGTTTCCATGAACAATTCATGTTCTACTTCTTAATCTTTCTCTTTTTGGTCTTTCAGGCTTTTGTTCTTGGCCCATTCTTTTTATAATTTATACTTTTGGACTCCCAAAATAAATTCCATAATTTGTTTCCAGAGTCAACGTTGTAACAGACATTACATTGCATCTTTACTTTATTTTAATTTTTATTCATCATCCACTGTCATTGATATTTCTTCCTATATCGAAAAGATGACCTCTGGGACTGATTCTATGTTTCTCAAACTCAACCCTTCCAGCTTTGGTCTTCTACATTCCAGCAAATCTTTTTGACTCTTCAACTTCTCTTTTCTCAACTAATAATCCATCAAACCTCTCATTCATTCCTCCTTGAAGCTCGATAAGATTGGGAGAGCACAAGTGATGGAATGGATGTTGACTTCCAGCCACCAGCACCAATGACCCTCAACTGCACGAGGTCAATGACTTATTATTTTTATTTTTATCATCATAACGACAATGACGCGATGAATGAATAGAATAAAAACGACCCATTCTTCCTATTAGAACTCTTCCTTCCTTTTCTACAAATATTTGTCTTTTATTTTATTCCCCACCTTTTGAATTTTAGTTTTTTTATAAACTTTTATTTTTCATTTTTATAAAATCTTAAGAAGTTTAAAGTGTAAGCTGTCGTTAGACTTCCAAGTCCGAATTTCCGTTTCTTTTTTTTCAACTTTTAGTGTCTTTTAAATTACTTTCGTTCACTCTTGCTCCAAATTGAATACCACTTTGGAGAGTGTGAGTGACCTAGGTGCTGTTACTAATGCGGACTTGACAAGTAACGAGAAGAAAGAATTAATCGAAGAATGTGGCCTCGAAACTCTACGGGGTTGAGGCCACTATAATAATATTCGTGTTTGTATTGTATTTGTATTGTATTGTATTGTATTGTATTGTATTGTATTGTATTGTATTGTATTTGTATTGTATTGTATTGTATTGTATTGTATTTGTATTGAAACTTCTTTGTGTTTCAGCAGAGTTGACCACCTTGAGTACAGATGAAAGTTTTTACATCGGCTTGGAAGTAGAGTTAAATTAATTGAGTGATTAATTAATTAATTAGGTTAACTTTGAGTTCTTAATGGCAAATCCTGACTTTACAATTAACTGAAAAATCATAAACCAACAAAGACTCAAAATCACACTCTAGATGATTCTATAGTTGCCTTTTATTATATATATTATTTTATTCATCCAGTTTGATGAAACAAACAAAAAAACAAACAAAAAAACAAACAAAAAAACAAACAAAAAAACAAACAAAAAAAACAACAACAACAAAATAAAAAAAAAAAGGTTTGCTTTGGGTTTGAAATGAATCTCACCTTCAAGAAGTCGATGGACACATTTTTGAGTTTTTGTTTGACGTACTGTTGTTGTTGTTGTTGTTGTCTTCGATGTTGCTGCGTCAGTGGAAGTCCATCAAAGTATTTGTTGCTATTGTTGTTGTTGTTGTTGTTGTTGATGTTGTTGTTGTTGTTGATGTTGCCATTGACGTTATTATTGTTGTGATTGTTTTGGTTAGTGTTATTGATGTTATTGTTGTCGTTGTTATTGTTGTTTTTATCACTCTTGTTATCGTTGTTATTGATATTGTTGATGTTGGTGTTGTTGTTATTATTTTTGTTTTCGTTGTTGTTGTTGTTGTTGTTGTTGTTGTTGTTGTTTCTATCCCTCAAACTTCACAAATGTTTATAGCTAGGGTTAGGATTACTTTGGAATAAATAGAATTTAATATTCTATGAAAAAAAAACAAAATCCAAAAAAAATGAACTCAAAACAATCTAGCACGTCTTTGGTGGAAGGGTTGGGTTGATATGCAGATTAATGACTGGCGTAGTTTTGGTTGTTGGTGACATGTGTTTGTAGTTGCAATAGAATAACTCTTCCAACGATATTGGAAATAGCTGGGAGGTTTGATGGTGGTCTGTAGTTGGCTGGAAAAGTGGAATGAAGGTTTGGTTACTTGATAAATGGAGTGAGTTAGGCTGTTTTGTACATTCGAATAAAGTACATAACAATTTGAAATCCTCAAGTCCAACAAATTCTTATTGTCGAAATCTGAAGACTCACCTGTTCAATTAATCCCTCACCTAACTTCCTCACCATAGTAATACTATAGTGTGTTTTCTTTTTCAGATATTTTATTTTCTTATTTCAGACCATAATTATTTTGATAATAACAAAAATAAATTTGCAGTTTTTTCAAAACACTACGAGGGTGATACCGCTATAAAAACTTCATATTTGTATTGTATTTTATAACTATAAATACATGGTTGATGTACTTAAAAATGAAAAATATAAGCTAAGATTTTATCAATATGCTGATGAACTTCCGATATTTGGCCACTTAAAATAGGATAGCAAAAAAGGATTGCAAATGAAGGTTCGAGTGTGTGGATGGGAATGCAGCTTGGGTGGGATTGCAGCTTGGATGGGATTGCAGTTTGGATGGGATTGCAGCTTGGATGGGATTGAAGCTTGGATGGAATTGCAGCTTGGATGGGATCGCAGCTTGGATGGGAATGCAGCTTGGATGGGATTGCAGCTTGGATGGGATTGCAGCTTGGATGGGATCGCAGCTTGGATGGGAGCCAATCGCCTTAAGCACAACAATGAGAAGACTGAAGTGATCTGGTTTTCTTCCCTTCGAAAGCTGAAAATAGCTCGGAGTTATACTGTGCGTTTTCTAAGAAGGAACAGCATCCCATCAAAAGCTTTGAAGAACTTGAGGATCTATATGTATAGAGACCTCACGATGTCAACGCAGATATCAAAAATCATACGATCGTTTTTTTACCTTTTTCTTCAAATAAGATCCATCAAGGAATGTTTGACAACGGACTCTTCAAAGACACTTGCATCAGCCTTAGTGTTAAGTCGTATTGACGATGCCGACATGGCTTTACTCAGCTTACCTCAGGCAGCAACGCAGAGTATTCAATCCATAATCAATACAGCAGCCAGGCTCGTTACAGGAGGGGGAAAGATGTTGTGGTGTTGTAGCGCAAGGAAACCATAGTAAGTAGAATAAGATGGGAGATAGATTTCAACTACGACCAACTCTCACTTTCATTGGAACGTACATACATTGATCATTGATCGTGATTTTCTCTGCATCTTGTGTAAATTGCCTTTCAGTTTTCCAGAGTTTAAAAGGTCTTTGAACAGATTGACGATGGTTTAAATATTTGTATTTTTACATTTATTTTTAAATTTCTATTTTTGTATCATAATTGATGCAGAAACAGTTGAAATTTTATATGGAAATGTTGGAGGTTGAAGTCAGGAAACTCTGGATTTGGGCTTTTCAACACCAGATCAACAGTTCACTGGGCTGTTCCTCTTCACCATACAAACATGAGCACAGACTGGAGTTTTTTGCTTTGGAATTGAAATTAAATCAAGTCGGATGCACTCGAAGCCCTCAAACATCGCTCCAAAGGTCTTCTCTGTCGTCCATCAGCACCGAGGCAGCTATGATGACAGAAGGGACGGAAGCGTTGTTTCAATGTATTAAAAAATTCTCTTTGAAGAATTTTGAACTTAAAGGTCAGGTGAACTAGTGGTTAGTTCAACCAGAGGTGTTCTGTTCTTTTAGTGACCGAGTGAACAAACAGGCGGCCAAAAAAAGCCCCTAAAAAATGCAGTATCTACCACTTCTGCTCTAAGCCGCCAATTGAACAAGGCTTCCCCAAGCTGAATCCCAGACTGCTTTGGAGCGGATCAAAGCAACGGGCTAAAATCGGACTTTTTCAAATACCTCGCAGCTAGTGTAATGGCAGAATCACTAAAGGCCATCACCCGAAATTGGTTTGGAAGCTGGTGTGTAAAATCTTCGGAAAACCGTTTTTTGAAAAAAAATAAAGACCCACAGTCAGTAGACAGCTGCTGCTTAATAGCTCTCACTTTAAGGAGCTGCAAGCTAGTAGACAACTTTTTTGAATAGCAGTCTCTGCTTAGCAAGTCTGATTCCTGGTGTGGATCAGGTTGTGGCATCCAAGCCAGCAAGTCCACGTCAGAGTCAACGCCAAAGTTGGAAAAGTTAAAAATTCAACCCTAGTGAGTACTCACGTTGACGATCTGACAATTGCAGGTGGTGGAAGGAGTAAAGGGGAAGAAACAAAGAAGATAGAAAATAAGTTGATCAGTTGGAGAAGAGGAGAAATGACACTTCAAATGACATCTGCTTCACGCTTGAACTTAACAAGTATGAGATCTCTATTTTGTAGAAAGGTCATGGCAGCCGTGTATTACGATCAGAGGTTAAGCTGTCTCTTTCAGCGCGGCTCCTACCTTCCTCAGCAGCTGAAACTATTTTCAAGCATTTGAAATAAAACAACCGCCACAAGGCAGTCAACAAATTCAAAAAATCTATCATAAGCAATTAAGTTAGAAAAAAATAATTTTTTTAAATTTAAAAAAATTAGTATCAATAATAAAACTAATAATAATAACAACAATAACCCATTTGTTAGTTTGTAAGAGTGTGGTTTCGAATGGTCCACTTCTTCACTGTTGAAGCTGTTGAAGTTGCTGTTGTTGATACTATTATTATTACTATTATTATTGCTGTTGTTATAGCTGTTGTTACAGCTGTTGTTATAGCTATTGTTGTAGCTGTTGTAATAGCTGTTGTTATAGCTGTTGTTGCTGCAGCTACTATTAAAGCTAAGCTGCTTAAAGTTTGAAAGTTTGTTAAGGAAGAGGTTTCTGGTGAGAAATGAGCCTGTGTTATTACCGTGCTCAAAGTTGCCATGGGAGTTTATTTTACAGGCCTTTAACGACTGTTTCTCAAACTCCTCTTGTGCCTTCTCGACACTTGAAAACCTCTGGAAGTTCTGAAACGTTCCAGGAAGCCCCAACGTCTTTTGGGAGTCTTTCTTAGGGGGTTTGTTGCTGTCTTGTGAAAGGGAGAAGGTTTGATGATTGAAGACGACAGGGGCATGAGCCACTGCATCTTGCCTGACAAACCTGGCCAAGTGGTTCTGGTTGTTATGCTTGTGAGAGTTTGAAAGCGAGACGAGGGAAAGAGATGCATCAAGGGTGGTCAGCTTAGCAGCCTCCAAGTGAGGAGAAGGTGGAGTTGTGAGGTTGTTGAGGTGTGTGGAAGCTCGAAATAGAGCGGATTTTGTCGTTGCTGGAGCAATAGGCAGTGTGGTGGTCGTGATGCTTGGAATGAAGGTGCTTGTGGTGGTTATCGTGGTAGTAGTGGTGGTGGTGGAGATGATGGGGGTGGTGGTGGTGGTGAGGGTGGTGGTAGCCGTAGTGGTAGCTGTAGTGGTAGCGGTGGTGGTAGTGCTGGTGGTAGTGGGGGTGAGATGGGAGTGGTTGGAAGAACAGAAAGAGAACTGAGGAATTATGAAGGACGACTTGGTGCTCTTCGAAGGCACCAGAGCCCCTGTCCAGGTGCTATAGCTCTCACTGTTGGGGGCTCTTTCATTGCTTCTATTACCGTTATTATTATCAGTATTGTTATTGTTGTTATTGTTACTATTATGATTATTATTGTTATTGTTGTAGTTGTTGTAGTTGTTGTTGTTGTTGTTGTTGTTGTTGTTGTTGTTGTTGTTGTTGTTGTTGTTTTTATTTTTATTTTTGTTATCATACCAATTTATGACGCCGATGTTGTTGTTGCAATCATTGTTGTTTGTGTTGCTGGAAGCTGGAAGCGTGACGAGGACTTCATGTTCGGAGCTTCCTTTGTCCTCAAAAACTTCATCAGTCTCCATCGAATTGATCCCATTCATTTCATCTTCGCTCTTTTCATATCTGCCATTCGTTCCAACACTCTCATTCCAGATAGAATCCGCTTTGTGCCTGCAGTTGCTTTTTGGTTCGTTATCAAAATTCTCAATTCTACCTCTTTCACCTAGTTGATCAACATCTTCAACACCATCTGTTGTTTCATCTTCACCCCCATAAGTTCTAATGTTGATTGACTTACAATGTAGGCTGCTTGTAAAGTCGATGATGCAATCCTCCACCTGGCTACCCAGCATCGAATTGGAGTTGTGTGTGTGTCTTTGAGATGCTGGAAGGAGGGAGGTGGTGGAGGATTGATTGGGAAAATACGCAGATACGGGATTTCCAGTTGTGGATTGTAAAAGCAAAGTACTGGAACATTTTTGTGGACATTTTGAGTCGGCAGCTGCCTCTGCAACTTGAATATGAGGGATGCAAGGGGGGTCCGACATCTGTGGAAGGAGGTGTTGGAATGTGGAAGAAGTGTCAAGGAGTGAAGTCGATGGGAGGTTAGAGGTGGCATTGTCGCAATAGGGTGTGGTGATCAATCGTTTGTTGTAGTAGTCTTGTCGCTGCTGTTGTTGTTGGTAGTAGTGTTTTTGTTGCAAAAGTATCTTTTGGAATCGTTTGTGCTCTTGCAGTTGTTGTTGCTGCTGTTGTTGTTGCTTTTGCTTGCTTGCAGCAGTTTCGGATGAAGAACACCGTTGCAATGTGAGCCACCTGCGGTCCTTCTTCGTCAAGAACTCTGTTTTGTTGAGGCTGCTTGCTGATGCAGAAATTTTACAGCTGTTGTTTTTGTTGTTGTTGCTGTTGCTGTTGTTGTTGTTGTTGTTGCTGTTGCTGTTGCTGTTGCTGTTGTTGTTGCTGTTGTAGCTGTTGTTGTTGTAATAGTCGTTGTTGTTGCTGTTGTTGTTGCTGTTGTTGTTGTTGTTGTTGTTGTTGTTTTTGTTGACGTTTTCGTAGCTGCAGTTGTAATTGTTGGTTTTGGCAGGGGTTTGAACTGTTGATGATGATGTTGCTAGCATTGATGACGTTGAAGTTGTGATCGTTGGAATGGATTCTGTTGTTTTAGTTGTAGATTTCGATCCAATATTAGGATTTTCATTTTTGAAAGCGAACTTGGCACTTTGGAGAGAAATAGTGGCAACATTTCGTATGGAAAGGTTGCATGGATTGCTTGTGGTCAGGTGGTTGGTCAAATGGTTGGTTTTTGAGTGGTTGCTTGTTGAATGTTTGGTCGTTGAGTGGTTGATTGTTAGGTGGTTGGCTGTTGAGTGGTTGATTGTTAAGTGGTTGGCTGTTGAATGTTTGGTTATTAGAGAGTTGGTTATGCTTGATTGTCTGATTGGTTGTTTGGTCTTGAAAGGGTTGAGTGGTTGGTAGTCAAGGCTTATAGATTTGGCTGTTTTGTAGTACAAATGTCTTTTAAAAAAGTTGTAGGGGGGTTGTTTTGTACCAAAGTTGCTAGTAC
>OX387257.1:5265391-5315391 GCA_947562095.1 Branchellion lobata | reverse complement strand
TATACTATAACTTTTAAACTTTGTTTTTTTTTCAAACGGAAAAAGTTTTTTAGTTTTTTTTTAAATAAGAAATTTATGATTCTTTGTTTTTTTGTTCGTTTAATTAATTTTCCAGTTTATTTTTTTCTTTTTTTACCCTTTTATCCAATTATTTGTTGAGTTCCTTCCTATGTTTTTCTTCATTTTTTGTTTTTTTTTTTCATTTTTTGTTTTTCTTCATAACTTAAAAGCTTTTTCAATGTTTTTATAATAAAATTTGTTTTTTTTTTCTGATCCTTCTATATTTTCCATACAATGATCATTGACTCAAACCTATGCTCTTTTGATATTTCTATTTTAAAATAACTAAATTCATCATTACTATTTTTATCCCATATAATTTCAATTATTCATGCATTCATGCACTACCAAGTTCGGCCATTCATCGATTTATTTTTAAAAATCATTCACACTTGGCTTTTCCA
This sequence comes from Branchellion lobata, assembly GCA_947562095.1. Taxonomy (NCBI): domain Eukaryota; kingdom Metazoa; phylum Annelida; class Clitellata; order Hirudinida; family Piscicolidae; genus Branchellion; species Branchellion lobata. Next base: position 5,314,927 of record OX387257.1, on the reverse strand, counting down.
TTCATCGTTCCACAATTTGACATTTTATTTACTTTTCTTCCTTCAGTTATTTTTCATTCATCCACCCTCATATCCTTTTATCCTTTTACTCATCCACTCTTCCATTCATCTACTCTTCCATTCATCCACTCTTCCATTCATCAACCCTTCCATTCACCCACTCATCCATTCATCCCCCCTTCCATTCATCTACCCTTCCATTCACCCACTCATCCATTCATCCCCCCTTCCATTCATCCACCCTTCCATTCATCCACCCTTCCATTCATCCACTCATCCATTCATCTACTCTTCCATTCATCCACTCATCCATTCACCCACCCTTCCATTCATCCAATCTTCCATTCATCTACTCTTCCATTCATCCACCCTTCCATTCATCTACCCTTCCATTCACCCACTCATCCATTTATCCCCCCTTCCATTCATCCACCCTTCCATTCATTCACCCTTCCATTCATCCACTCATCCATTCATCTACTCTTCCATTCATCCACTCATCCATTTATCCATCCTTCCATTCATCCACCCTTCCATTCATCCACCCTTCCATTCATCCACCCTTCCATTCATCTACCCTTCCGTCTATTCATTGGAAAATTCACCATTCTACACATTCACTAAGTGCTCCTCATTCATTTACTAACTCTTTTTAATATGCTCAGTCACTCATTTCTTCATCCATATATTCCCTCAGTTATTCCTTCACTCACTCAGTCATTCCTTCACTCACTCAATCATTCCTTCACTTACTCATTCATTCCTTCACTCGCTCAATCATTCTTTCACTCATTCATTCCTTCACTCACTCATTCATTCCTTCACTCACTCATTCATTCCATCACTCACTCATTCATTCCTTCACTCGCTCATTCATTCCTTCACTCACTCATTCATTCCATCACTCACTCATTAATGAACTCACTCAATCGATCATTTCATTTTTATTCTTTTCAATCATTCATTCCTTCTTTTTCTTCTTTTTCTTCACTCAATCATTCATTCCTTTCTTCTTTTTTTTCTTTTTCTTCACTCAATCATTCATTCCTCCTTCCCTTCCACTCAATCATTCATTCCTCCTTCCCTTCCACTCAATCATTCATTCTTTTTCTTCACTCAATCATTCCTCCTTCCCTTCCACTCAATCATTCATTCCTCCTTCCCTTCCACTCAATCATTTATTCTTTCTTTTTTCTTTTTCTTCACTCAATCATTCAATCACCTTTTCACCTTCTGACCCCTTGGAATTCCAAAAAGTCATGCGAACGTCCACAACAAACACTTGCAATCGGCTGCACCACCATGTCTGTAAACCAACGAGCCACTCATGGCTTCGAGCTTCTCACCAACCGCGATGAACCTTCGAAAGGCAGTCGATGAAGTTACACCATGTTTTGAATACTCGCTCATACATTTTGAATTTTCCAAAACTGTTTTGATGCTTCATTCAAAGTCAATTTAAAGACTTTTCAACAAAAACGATTTTTCTAGCGCAATTCTTTTTCAAAATGAACTTTTAAAAGCTTTTCTCCACTTATTCATCAGTAAATTTTCAGTCATCAAAGCAAAAACTTTCTAGTTTTGTTCGTTTTTGAAACAGAATTTTTTTTTGCAAATGTCACTTCAAAATGTCACTTCGTCTGCACACGTCTCTCACACAGCCTTATATGACTCCAGGACATATCAACACACCTTGAGCTTATACCTTGCTAGCCATTTCGTTTTTTTTTTCTTTTTTTTATTCCGAATTTTTTTTTTGGAATATTTTTACGGATTTTTTTGTTTTATTTATTATCTTGAAAACAATATTTTGTCTTTGTTTTTATGAGTGAAATTAAAGTTTACTTTTTGAATTAAACAAACAAAATTCAATTTTTTAAATCAAAATTCTGTATAAAAAAAATTTTTATATGGCGATGAAAATTAAGTCTTAAAAAACTAAAAAAATTGGTCGTTTTGACACCGGTACGAATAATAATAATAATAAAAATAAAAATAATAATAATAATAATAATAATATTATTATTATTATTATTATTATTATTATTATTATTATTATTATTATTATTATTATTATTATTATTATTATTATTATTATTATTATTATTATTATTATTATTATTATTATTATTATTATTATTATTATTATTATTATTATTATTATTATTATTATTAATATTAATAATAATAATAATAATAATAATAATAATAATAATAATAATAATAATAATAATGACAAGATAATAGTAACAAAACTTGTAATGATAATATTAACAAAAATGATCATTTTAATATCAAAAAAGAAGCTAATTAATGAATTAATTAATTAATAATGATAATTATACTTAAATTTGAGTTTCTTCCCACTTCAAAGTCCTTCTCCAATTACAAATAAGGCTTTCCTCCCGACTATTTCCTATTTCCCTTACAGAAAATAACTTTTCTAACAAGACCTCGCTCCATTTTTTCTGTGTCAAACGCCTTAAAGTTTTTCCGAAAAATCTCAAACTTCAGCTCGCCTTGTGGTTCACACGGCTCCTAGCGGTGTGCTTTTTATCCGTATGTTATAAGCGCTCGAAAATTTTTTTGATTAACTCAGCTAGAAAAAGTTTTGCGTTTGTCAAAATGTCTATGTTTTTTTTAACTGAGCGGGTGGAGGTGGCTCCGGAATGGATTGAAAAGGTCTTTGGAAAAGGACTTATGAAGGTAACACATTGTCGAAACATTAAAAAAAGAACAAAAAAACTGAGAAAAATGAAAAAATAAATGTAAAAAAAGTGGGAAATCTCCGATAAGACTGACGAGGAAGATTGAAATATTGGAAAAATTAATCAAACTTTAAACTGACACCCTAGAGGTCACTCAAAAGTTTTATTTGAAAATTTAGCAAAGATTCAAAAAAATAATTGCAAACATTCAAATCTCTACTCTGAATAATCAAATCATCCGCTCCCATCCCTCTATATTCACTCTCTTGTCTTTTCTTTTCTCTTCATTCACTCCCCTTCTCAATTAATCTCATTTCATAACGTTTTCATGAAGCTGAAACTTTTCCAAGACTTCAGCTCACAGACTCTGCCTGTTCTGGTACTTTCGAGATGAATCAAACAGAGCCAAACACGCCTGTTACATTGATTCGATCATTAACTCTTGATCGGTTACATGCTTCGTCAACTGAATGGTTCTTCGGAGGGATTTGAAGCTCCAGGAGTTTGCGAGTTTCTCTGACTCTACCTCACTGAGCTGGGAGCTAATCAGTACCTTGGTATAGCGCCTAGTTTCTTAAAAATTGGATTTATTTATAATTTGTTATTATTAATTTAATTTTTATTCAAGCATGGTGTAGACATTGCCAGATGAACCGCTGCTGGACTGAAATGTGACTTAAGCTACGTCGTTTTTTAGATTTGAGGTGTTGTTGAGGATGACTGTGTTGTTTGTGTTGTTGAGGATGTTTTTGTTGTTGAGGTTGTTGAGGATGTTTGTGTTGTTGAGGTTGTTGAGGATGTTTGTGTTGTTTGTGTTGTTTGTGTTGTTGAGGATGACTGTTTTGTTTGTGTTGTTTGTGTTGTTTGTGTTGTTGAGGATGACTGTTTTGTTTGTGTTGTTTGTGTTGTTTGTGTTGTTGAGGATGTTGAGAATGTTTGTGTTGTTTGCGTTGTTTGTGTTGTTGAGGATGTCTGTTTTGTTTGTGTTGTTGAGGATGTTTGTGTTGTTTGTGTTGTTTGTGTTGTTGAGGATGTTTGTGTTGTTTGCGTTGTTTGTGTTGTTGAGGATGACTGTTTTGTTTGTGTTGTTGAGGATGTTTGTGTTGTTTGTGTTGTTGAGGATGTTTGTGTTGTTGAGGTTGTTGAGGATGTTTGTGTTGTTTGTGTTGTTTGTGTTGTTGAGGATGACTGTTTTGTTTGTGTTGTTGAGGATGTTTGTGTTGTTTGTGTTGTTTGTGTTGTTTGTGTTGTTGAGGATGACTGTGTTGTTTGTGTTGTTGAGGTTGTTTGTGCTGTTGAGATTGTTTCTGTTGTTTGTGTTTTTTGTGTTGTTTGTGCTGTTGAGGATGTTTGTGTTGTTTGTGTTGTTTGTGCTGTTGAGATTGTTTGCGTTGTTTGTGTTGTTGATGATTCTAATGTTGGTAGTGGTGTGATAGAGAAGACGTTGAAGTGATACAACGAACACATTGCATCGTAGCATTTATTCCGGAGAGCTTCAAAACAGAGTAAAAAAACTTTAGAAATGACAAAGACTTGAACTGTTGGAACGTAGTTGCTTTTAGCCAAAAACTCGTAGACTAAGGTGAGCATGTTCATAGTAACTCCTTTACAAATAATCGCTTCAGTAATCAGCTTCACAAGCCTTTGTAATTCAGAATCCTTGTTCACCACTCCTTCTCCACAACCTATGATGCATACCCACCACAACTCCTCCACAACCTATGACGCATACCCACCACCACCACTCCACAACCCTTCACGCACTATCACTTTACGACTCATTTTTCAACCACCACTACGCCATCCGCCAACACGTGGTACTCCCAACTACAAAACCACCATCGTCCCGACCCATCAACACGAACCTCACGCTATTTCACCCTACACACCTTCTTCTTCTCCCATACATCTTCACATTTCAGCTCCATCTGCTCCTCACTCTTCTGAATCTTCCTCCTCGTTCTCATCATCTTCATACTCCACGTACACATAATGAACATTACTCCTGAGAATTCGAAAGACCGCCACCAGCAGCACCACCATCATAGCCGCTATGCAACACGAGATTGTCACCAAGATAGTCAGTAGAGAATCCATTGGAAGTTCCATCTTCAAACACCGGAAGATACCTAAGACTGTGGGTGGTGAAAGTTGATGGTGATTGGTGGTGAGTGGTGGAGATTAGTTGTGATTGGTGGGAGTGGTGGGGATTGCTTGTGAGTGGGGGTGATTGATTGTGGCTGGTGGTTACTTGTTGTGAACAGTAGATGAGTAATGTTATTTTTATCGCTGTATTTTTGCAAGCTTCTAAGATTGTTTCCCAGCTGTGTTACAGCTGGTTTGAATGCGTTCAAACTGGTTGAAGGATTCCATGGCAACAGCGGACAGCTGTGGAGGATACCTCCCACATGTTGATGTAGGAGGTATTTTGAGTGTAAGGAGGCATCAATCACTCCACTACGCCAACCGCTCAACTTTCTTTCGTGGCTCTTTTGTCTTTTCTATTCCACTCCTTCCACTACATGCAATCGCCAGGTCATCGTATAGGCACTCACAAGGGTTTAGTCTTCAGATTGCATCAGGAGATCATTGGTACAGATGGCAAAAAGCAGGAAAGACTTTATTTAAAATTTTTGGTATTTTGGCGTTGAACTTGTTACAGACGTGTCTGTTTGTCAGAAAGAAACTGATCCACACCAGGGAACGAGCCTAGAAGGTGTATCTTCCAAAGCAGACCCGTTTTTCGGGCCCTATCATAGGCTTTGCTGACTAGAAGCCGTCAGAACTTTGTTGGGACAAACGGAGGAATAAGTGGTGTGCTTAGATCCTTCCGGAAACCATCTTGCCAAGGGTTTTTCAAAGAAGGCTCTTTAAGCCACCATGGAAGACGGTTTACGATTATTCTATCATGCAGCTTGGAGGTGGTTGAAGTGAAAGCTACTGGACAGTACTATACTTCCAACTGAAAAACTCTCTTTTGAGAAAAGTTGAATAACTGCGTTCTTCCAGACTGTGGGCACCCATTTTCGAGCCAGGTTAAGAATTGTTCTTCTCTTGACACAGCAACTGAGAGCTAGTTGAGATTTCGACTCGACATTTTTTGCTTTGCTGTTGGTTATGCTTTTTGCTTGCAAACAACGAGAGTATGGCTTTCTCATGTGTTGGCATTTTGATGAGTTGGAAGGAAGGTATGTGGCCTCGAAACTCTACGGGGTTAACGCCACTATAATTATATTCGTGTTTGACTTGTATTGTATTGTATTGTATTGTATTGTATTGTATTGTATTGTATTGTATTGTATTGTATTGTATTGTATTGTATTGTATTGTATTGTATTGTATTGTATTGTATTGTATTGTATTGTATTGTATTGTATTGTATTGTACTGTATTGTATTGTATTGTATTGTATTGTATTGTATTGTATTGTATTGTATTGTATTGTATTGTATTGTACTGTATTGTATTGTATTCTGGAAGTGTTCCATGCGGTCTGGCAGCAGTGGCTACTTCTGATGGGTCTTGGGAGCCAAAGGCATTGAAATCACCACATACCGATTTTATTATTTTCATTCAATTTCCCAATTTCGTCCTCCACTTGTTGACTGAACTCTTCAACAAAGACCGACATTGAGTAATGAGGTGGTCCATGTACTAACAGTTTGGAAAATGGCTCAGCTGTGTTGACTAATTCAACTGTTGGATATTTTTTGTGGAGGTTTTCTCAACTTAAATAAATTTAAAATAGTCCCTAAAGGTTTATGCCATGCCTTCGTTCCTCTTCTCATTATAGCATCCTCGGCGCTGATGGATGATAGAGAAAGCCATTGGAGCTAGGTTGAGGGCTGATTAACAAGGTTCAAAGATTTCTGCTAAGAAATGCGTTTGAAGAATTGAAAAAAAAACAAAAAAAAAAAAGTAACAGAGAGAAGGTTGAAAGAAAAAAATCATGAAAAGAGGACCAGCAGTAGAAAAGGGCATACATGTCTGAAGTATCGTTGCATTCGTTGAGCGCTCTTGAACAGTGTGTAATCAGCGCTATACAAATGATTAGATTAGATTAAAATCATGTTTAAAATTTTATTTCGTGTCTGCAAACTGGAGCCAATGGGAAAAAATGTAAAAATTACTGATAGATGCCAGTAGCAAATTGAGGTCTGTTGCAAAGATATTTGGAATTCATCCACAAACTATTTAAATTAGAATTGTATATAAAAATCTTTTAAATATGATATATATATTTTTTAGAATTATTATTATTTATTCTATTATTTTTACTATAAACATCACTATGAAAATAATAATAAAATAAATAAATAAAAATAAAAATAATAATAATTATTATTATAAAAATTAGTAGTAGTAGTGGTAGTAGTAGTAGTAGTAGTAGTAGTAGTAGTAGTAGTAGTAGTAGTAGTAGTAGTAGTAGTAGTAGTAGTAGTAGTAGTAGTAGTAGTAGTAGTAGTAGTAGTAGTAGTAGTAGTAGTAGTAGTAGTAGTAGTAGTAGTAGTAGTAGTAGTAGTAGTAGTAGTAGTAGTAGTAGTAGTAGTAGTAGTAGTAGTAGTAGTAGTAGTAGTAGTAGTAGTAGTAGTAGTAGTAGTAGTAGTAGTAGTAGTAGTAGTAGTAGTAGTAGTAGTAGTAGTAGTAGTAGTAGTAGTAGTAGTAGTAGTAGTAGTAGTAGTAGTAGTAGTAGTAGTAGTAGTAGTAGTAGTAGTAGTAGTAGTAGTAGTAGTAGTAGTAGTAGTAGTAGTAGTAGTAGTAGTAGTAGTAGTAGTAGTAGTAGTAGTAGTAGTAGTAGTAGTAGTAGTAGTAGTAGTAGTAGTAGTAGTAGTAGTAGTAGTAGTAGTAGTAGTAGTAGTAGTAGTAGTAGTAGTAGTAGTAGTAGTAGTAGTAGTAGTAGTAGTAGTAGTAGTAGTAGTAGTAGTAGTAGTAGTAGTAGTAGTAGTAGTAGTAGTAGTAGTAGTAGTAGTAGTAGTAGTAGTAGTAGTAGTAGTAGTAGTAGTAGTAGTAGTAGTCTTTTCTGTTCTAATTTCTCATCCATTTCAACCAATCTTATTGATTTACTCATTTCATTGCAGTTTTTGTGTTACTATTACTAATAGCAGTGATAATCTCTTTTCCAGTTTTCTTCTACTTTGCTGTTGTGTTATTTTTGTTCTAACCCATCGGCCTTTCGGAATGCGTGAATAATAACATTGTTTTCCATAATCTTTCACTGGGTGGAGGTAGTGAAGGTGTTGTGAAGGAGATGTGGTGAAAGGTTCGGATGAGTTGTGAAGGAGAGGGGTGGTGGATAAGTGTGAGGATTGTTGGGTTCTTCTGTATTAAATAGGCGTAAATTAAGCCCAAGGAGCTCATCTTCTTTTTTGCAAGTTGCAAATGAGAACCTCAGCAGAGGTTCAAAGAACCTGAAAAGTTTTGCTACTCGTAGGAAAACCATTTCAAAGTATGTTTTTTTCATTTTTTCAATAGTTTTGCTAAACTTTGGAAGCTTCATTGCGTTTTGTAATGATTCTTGTAATAGGTTCAAGACAATAGGTTCTGTTTTCATCAAGTTTTTTAGTTTTTTTTGGTGTAAACAAAGTGGTTTTTGAGGTCTTAGTTGCGAACACTCGATCAGACAACCTTGTGCTGAATAGTTTTTTTTTGTGTTTTTCAGTTGAAACTATCATCTCGAACATCAAAGAGATGGTGGAGTTTTTATCTTCTCTCGTCAATGTTAATTTTGCTTTTTTGTATTTTAGAAAGGTTGAAAAAACAAAGTTTTTCAACGATTTTTGAAAATAAATTTAATTATTGAAATTAATTTCTTTTGTTGTATTGTCATAAATTCGTTTCAGGTTAATTTTTCGTAGACGTTTTTTTTCTTTTTAATTTATTTTTTGTTTTAAACGTGGTCAATAAAATTTTAATACGGCTGTAAAAAATTCACCATCATCATCATCATCATCATCATCATCATCATCATCATCATCATCATCATCATCATCATCATCATCATCATCATCATCATCATCATCATCATCATCATCATCATCATCATCATCATCATCATCTGCATCTGCATAATCATCATCATCATCATCATCATCATCATCATCATCATCATCATCATCATCATCATCATCATCATCATCATCATCATCATCATCATCATCATCATCATCATCATCATCATCATCATCATCATCATCATCATCATCATCATCATCATCATCATCATCATCATCATCATCATCATCATCATCATCATCATCATCATCATCATCATCATCATCATCATCATCATCATCATCATCATCATCATCATCATCATCATCATCATCATCATCATCATCATCATCATCATCATCATCATCATCATCATCATCATCATCATCATCATCATCATCATCATCATCGTCATCATCATCATCATCATCATCATCATCATCATCATCATCATCGTCATCATCATCGTCATCATCATCATCATCGTTATCATCTCATCATCATCATCATCATCGTCATCATCATCATCATCATCGTTATCATCTCATCATCATCATCATCATCATCATCATCATCATCATCATCATCATCATCGTTATCATCATCATCATCATCATCATCATCATCATCATCACCATCATCATCATCATCATCATCATCATCATCATCATCATCATCATCGTTATCATCTCATCTCTAACATTGTGTAGTCTTCTAGCTTCGCCTTCTTCAGGAAAATATGTTGCGTTTGTAATAGTATTTACGTGGGTGAATGTCCGTGTCCGTGGATGTGTCTATGTGTGTGGATATGTTCATATGTGTGGATGTGTCCATGTGCGTGGATGTGTCTGTGTGCGTGGATGTGTCTGTGTGCATGGGTGTGTCTGTGTGCGTTGATGCGTGTTTGTGTTTCGATATTTTTGCGCGAAAGTTTCCGTAAATTGTTCGTTTGATCTGATGATGTTGGATGTATTTTGGTCTTGAAAGGGTTTGTAACTGTGTACGTGAGTTTTGTGGATGTGTTGGAGGGTGGCTTGTGTGCGTGATTTTAGGAGCAGGAGCTGTATGCATATATATGCAGGAGGATGAGGCATGGAAGAATGTAATAATGTTAAAGCTTAAAATTTAGTGTTGAAAAGGAAGAAAATGTTAAGTTTACGATAGTTAAATTATAATTAAAAACAATAATTCTGAATAATCAGTAACTTAACGAGCATGGACTTTACGAATAGTAAAAAGATGTGGTTGATATGGACATTAATCGAGAAAAACAAAAACAATAATAATAGTAATAATAAATGCGGACTATTCTGTGAAGACTAAATAACAAGAGTAGGTTACCATCAGAAACAGAAGACCACTGTAAGTATAAACAACCCAGGAATGCACAAGAAGGAAGAATGAAGAAGAAGCAACAGTTGAAACTTTCAATCTGGTTGTGTATAAAGTCAAAACATTCAGCGCGTTTTGTTCGGTGGCACTCTAAGGGCTGGCTTGCATAAGACTTCAAAGGTGATTTAGACTTCCCAATGTAGAAACGTTCCATCGATCTCTATATTTCGTCTTTCATATATTTGGTGCACTTTTTATTTCTTCCGGAAGCATTTTTATTTTTTATTTTTTGTTTTGCTATTTTTTTTCCTTCATTTTCAAAATTACAAACTCCGGTTTTTCAATAAACATTTTCATTTTTGAGTAGTTTTTTTTCATTATGAACTTTTCTTGGCTGAATATTTTTTTACATTTTCAAACTCAAAATAAATCAAGTTTCGATTATTTCATCTTTTTTTGGAATAGACATTCGGATGTTTTTGTTTTCATTTTAAAAAGTTATGTTTTTAAACGTCACAACAAAGATCGTTTTTTTATTATTTCCCATTATTTATTTCAAACCACAAAGACTCCACCACATTCTCTTCAAACATTCCCTTATACTTTTGCAATCGTGACTGAAATAAAAATTTTTTTTTTTCTTTTTTTGCATGTTCTTCATATTCACACAAAAGCGCTTCTAAATGACTGAACTTTTTATCCAAATTGTTGGAAATACAATACAATACAATACAATACAATACAATACAAAACAATACAATACAATACAATACGATACAATACAAAACAATACAATACAATACAATACAATACAATACAATACAATACAATACAATACAATACAATACAATACAATACAATACAATACAATACAATACAAAACAATACAATACAATACAATACAATACAAAACAATACAATACAATACAATACAATACAATACAATACAATACAATACAATACAATACAATACAATACAATACAATACAATACAATACAAGACAATACAATACAATACAATACAATAAAATACAATACAATACAATACAATACTTCACAATACAATACAATACAATACAATACAATACAAACACGAATATTATTATAGTGGCATCAACCCCGTAGAGTTTCGAGGCTACGAAGGAAAGACTCCGTTGTTCGTTGTTGAGGTAGTCAATTGCTCAAGGTTACTATTCTTTCATTCATTCATTCTTTCATCCAGTTATTCACTCATTCTACCAGTTTTAGACCACCACTTTCCATGATTTTCTCATTATTTTTTTAGTTAATGAAAAAAACCATTATTGAAAATCCAGCTATTTTAAAGCCACAAGTACCTTGGTTATTACCTTTCTTGGTCTTTAAATATTTCTCTCAAACGCCATCCATCTCTTCAAATTTCTCATGAATCCATCCATTTTATTCAATTCTTTTCTTTAAAAAAATTTTAATTTTTTTCGAATTCATCTTAAATTGGAACTTTTTAAAATTCGCCCCCTATTCACATCCACCCTTTCATCTCATCTTCTACCCTTTCCCATTTTTCATTTCTTTCCAGTTGCTTTACCCCTGCCCTTCCGTCACTCTCTTATCCTCATCTACCCCTCCGTTCCAGAATAGCGGCAATAATGCAGACGATACCAATGGAGGTGGATAACTTCCTGTGGATTTACATCTCTCCCTGGATCCTGCTGATGGGCCTGGTGGGCAATACGTTGGTGTTGGTGGTGATGAGGAGGAGGACGATGCGAGGCTCAAGTACGTGTGTGTACTTGGTGTGTCTGTCCATCTTCGACACACTGGCTCTTCTCTCTGGCCTCATACCCGAGCTCAGTTGGGCTTTGCAACTTCCCCTCTTCAACACCATCTCACCAGCCACCTGTCGCATCGAAAAATTCTTTTTCTACACCACTTCTGACACCGCCATCTGGGTTTTGGTCGCCTTCACTTTCGACCGCTTCGTCGCAGTGTGTTTTCCTTTGCGCAAAAAGTCCTTCTGCATACCTAGACGCTCGAAGATTATCTGTCTCGTCATCTTCTTCATCTCCGTCATCAAAAACCTTCACGTCTTTTGGACCAGAACCGTCATCTACCAGGTAGACGTGGACCTGCTTGAATTTTACAACCAGCACAGTATCATCATTCCTCCACCATCATCTTCTCACTTCATCACCAACACCACCCTCACTACCACCAACAGCACCATCATCACCAACACCACTACCTCAATTCCACACCCGCCAATGAGATACAAATGCGGTCGTTACAAGCCGTTCATTTACTTCGAAAGGCGGGTAAGACCATGGATCGTGTTCAGTCTTGTCTCCCTCCTCCCCTTCTTCCTCCTCGTCATGTGCAATGGTCTCATCATATGGACATTGCAAAAACGTAAAAAACTTTGTACTAAAGCCACTATTGCCCAAACCACAAAAGACTCACCTTTCTCCTCCACCCAACACTCTTCCTCTTCCTCTAATCATCGGTTTTTGAATGATTTGCAGTCAAAGGTCGTAAAACTCTTCCATCTAAAGGACGTTGACTCCGGTTTCAAAAATGATGGGAGCTTGAGCGGGAATAAATGTTCAGACGTTGAAAATACTGAAAGTACATGCGAGAAAATAAGAAATAAGGAGGATCACAAGGCGGAACCACTTGTTTCTCAGCCACTTTGCCATACCAATCCAGACCTCTGTCTTCCACTACCAGCAACCATCATTGCTCCATCCGCTCTACGCCATCCTTCCGGATCCACTTTTTCTTCCCCACCAACCCACTCCCCACCAGCCCACTCCCCACCAACCCACTCCCCATCAACCCACTCCCCACCAGCCCACTCCCAACCAACCCACTCCCAACCAGCCCACTCACCACCAACCCACTCCCAACCAGCCCACTCCCAACCAACCCACTCCCAACCAGTCCACTCCCCACCAGCCTCCTCCCACACAACCATGGCCACTCAAAGCACATACAAGCAGACAACTTTGATGTGCATGGGCGTTTCCGTGGCTTTTCTTCTTTGCGTCATTCCATCCATCGTTATGTTGATAGGCAAACCACGATGGTCTAAAAATGCAGATGGTACGCAGAATGAGCTTTACGAGGTCTTCAAAGCCATCAACAACCAACTGGCCTACCTCAACCACTCCATCAACTTTTTCCTCTACTGCCTCACTGGGGGCCGCTTTAGAAGCGAGCTGGTGTCTATGGTGAAGTCGTGGGTGGCTGTCAAGTGTCGCTGTGGGTTGTGTCACTATGGTTCTTCTTGATGTGATTGTAGTGGCTGAGATGGTTATGCTGATTGTGGTGGGTGTGATGATTGTGGTGGCTATGCTGACTGCGGTGGCTATGTTGACTGTGGTGGCTATGTTGACTGTGGTGGCTATGTTGACTGTGGTGGCTATGTTGACTGTGGTTACTCTTGAAAGTTCAATGAGAAAACGCATGCTGCTTGTTGGCATGGTTCAAAGTTATTATGCGAGTAAAAGAACTATGCCAGTCTAAATATCTACCAACATCTATTTGTTCATTTTGGATATTTCAAATGGCTAAATTCTATGTTTGAATGACTCTTGTAAAATATGCGTTCCAAGTATTTGTAACCTTGTTTTAAAAAGTTTCTATTAAAACTATTACAAAACGAAATAATTCAGGCTTTTGAAACTGTTATATACGCTACCTTAAGCTGGACTACGTGTAAGTATACACACTCTGCTAGTAATTAATCAAAAAAATATATAAACAGTTCCCACATGAAGTTTTTTTTATAAAATTTTCAATAATAAATAATAAGTTTATTTTTTCTCTTCACTGCCTATCACCGCTGCTTCATGGTTCACCAGCTTTCTGGAAAGCCTAAGGGAATGGACCACGGACAATAGAAGAAAAGATCGCCTTTGGAAGATTACGCAGAAGAAACAATATTTTTGAAATTTTAAAAAATAAATTCTTAAAAACATTTTATGGTACTGACAATAGAATTCTTGTTTCACGTAAGAATACTTTTCTTTGTTTTGTACTGTTGTATCGTTATAGTTGCATTGTATTTTGTGTATTTTCAAATACAGTGTATTTCATTAATTAAATCATCATTGTATTGTATTTTCTGATCATCTCATACAATCAAATAAGTTAACCTCGTAGAACGGGTTCAAACACAAACCACCAGAGTAATTTTCAGAAAATTTCTACCACCCTAAAGACTTCTCAGCTATAGCTTGAAATTAACTTCTCTCAAACTGAACACTCTTCCTGCTAGAAGAATTAAAATTGATTCAAGACAATACAAGTATATGAATTGATTAATCATTCAGATGATCAAATTGTGGACTTGTTCTCACCCTCAATACCGCAAGTGAAGCTAAGGGTAACAGTTTCAAATTATACTGAAATCCCATTCCCTCCTGAATACATGCAACTTTTTTTATATACTCAAAACTCTTTAGCAAAAACTACCCACGCAGCTTATTCCAGGCTCTTGTTCAAATGCTTCCAAACATAGTATTAATCTCTACCTCTCCAGTGCCTCCCACACTTTAAACGTTGTAATAAATGATTTTTACTAACCCAAACCTCTTCAAACCAATTGACGTTGAATTTATTTTTTTCTTTTTATATATATATTTGTTTAAATTTATTATTATTATTTATTATTTATTCAATTCTTTTATTTTTATGTTTTGAACACTGAAATATTTATCATCTCTCTGGAACTTTCACTCAATAAAAATAATATAAAATAACAATTTGTGTAAAATGTTTCTGGCTACGCGAAAGCGTATTATTTTATTTAACTTACTTAAACTATTTCATGACCTATTTTAAATTTTTAATCTCAAATATTAATCATAAAAAAATTAAATTTTAATTTAAAATTTTAATTTTAGTTTGGGAGTTATAGTTTTGCAGGTTACGAAGACTTTACAAAAAAAATTCAATTGGTCTTTAATGGAGCTTTTAATGGAATACAGTATGGCCCTTTTCGTCTGTTCCTTTTAATTCATTTTTCAAACCATTTTCATTAACTATTTGAAATTCTAAGTAGCAATTAATTTTATAAGTGATGCAAATAAGTCGGCAAACAGTTTGTTTGTCGGGTAATTATAGTCTGTGCTGTTACCAAAAAATCCTCTGGCATTTTTTGCTTGAAATGTGCACCAGTGAGCTGAAATTTGTCTCTGCTTTTCGTCATTCGGTTGAATTTTTTTTTTCGGTCGGAATGAATCAAGTTGAAAATACCATTGCCAGCGTATGTCTGGACTTGATCTAATAAAGACTATAAAAAAATAAATACAAATAAATAAAATAAAGACCAATGCAAAATCCCGTGAAAGCTTTTGAATGACGGAAGCAAGGTTATAGAAGATAAAAGAGAAAAGAACTGACTGAAGGCTTGAAAAGAAAAAAGATTTTTGGAGTTGTGTGAGAAATAAGGCTCATAAACATGAATGGTTTTGAAGCAGGATGATAAGGTGTGGCCTCGAAACTCTACGGGGTTAATGCCACTATAATAATGCTCGTGTTTGTATTGTATTGTATAATGTTGAATAAATTCCAAAAGACAATTGCTTCTCTGGTATGGGAATGAATCAACGTCCATGCTGCCTATATTGGGATGAATGAACGATTGAGAGGGAAGTAACACTGAATTAGAGAGTTTTCAAAGCTGGACGAATGCATAAAATCTTCAACTGAGCAGATGGAAGTGGTGGTGAAGAAGAAGAGTTTGAAGGAGATTATCGTTGAACGGATAACTAAGTAACAAAGATGAAATATTAAGATCAGAGAGTGACTGAATAATTGGATGGTGTCAAAAAAGATGGAAAATGAACAGAAAAAAATAAGGGTGCATAGCAGGAATGAGAAGAAAGATCACTGCAAACACCAGACATGATTATGGAAGATACGAAAGATAAGTTTATATATAATATCTTCAATTAACTTTTCTCATTTTTAATTAGGTTTTTATTTTGAAATATGAAAAAACTAATTTAAAAGCCATGTTGAATGCATTCAACTTTTTGGGTGTCTATTTTAAAATTAATTTGGTTGAGACGACTGAACCAGCTTTAAGAAACAAACGAATAAATAAACACACCATAGAATCATTAAACAAATTGTATAGAACATTATTAAAAACGAATATTATTATAGTGGCATTAACCCCGTAGAGTTTCGAGGCCACATATTAACATATTAACATTACCCGTCAACCTATCTAGACACAATGTTTATTTAAGCTGTTTCCATAGAACAGCTTCAATGGTGAGTTTTGACTTTTTGAACTCTCTGCAGACTGGTGTCCTGATGATGGGATGCTGTTTGGGTGGAGGAATGACCAGCATACAGTCTAAAATATCATTGCAAATGAATGGAGCAAGGTGAGAACTGAAAGAGGAAAGCACAGAGAAGAAGAAATTGTGAATAAATCAATAAAACAAGTAGGTAGGTGTGTAGTTGTTGACTAAAAAGATGAGGATAACAAACTCCAATGGTGATTAGCGTGGATGGTGAGGATAAAGTCGATATGCTCTTGTTTGCATGGGAAGAGTTGGAAGAGTGAGCTGTTTATGATGAAACGGGTTGAAAATTGAGTTGAATTTGAAAAAGCTCTGAATAAGAAGTTGTTTTTTGAGTAAGAAAAACGTATAAATCCTTCAACTTAAAAGATTAAAGCAATGTTAGGATTGAATTTGTATGTGACGTCTGATGGATGGTGAGTATTATTGAAAAATCTAAAATAAAGATTTCATGAAATGAATTTCTGAATGAGTTGAACGAGACAAGAAGAGGCTGAGAAAGGAGAAACACCAAACGAGGTACTTTGCAGAAAGATGACGAAAGACCTCGTCTGTTGAGCCACTTCGTGAGGATTGTAGTTACAGAAAAATAATCATAACTATTTTTATTTTTATTATTAAGGATGTTTTTATTATTATTCGTTTTATTTTAAATACACGTGTGAAATCAATAAGATATGAAGAAACAATTGTTGGTTTCGGTCGGTTGAATCAAAAAATAGAACTTCAGAAAATTGGGAAACAGAAAAAATTAAAAAGTCAAGTGAATGCATATGAAAAAAATTGAGGTAAAAAAATATAAAATCAGATTTGTTTTTGCGATATAGTTGTTGATAAAAAAAAGATGAAAAATCGAAAAGATAGAAATCAGTTTTTGCTCATTCATTCTTCAATCGTTCATCCCTCTTTCATTCATCCCTCAGTCATTCATTCATCCCTCACTCATTCATTCATCCCTCATTTATTCATCCCTCACTCATTCATCCCTCTTTCATTCATCCCTCACTCATTCATTCATCCCTCACTCATTCATCCCTCACTCATTCATCCCTCACTCATTCATCCCTCACTCATTCATCCCTCACTCATTCATTCATCCCTCACTCATTCATCCCTCACTCATTCATCCCTCACTCATTCATCCCTCACTCATTCATTCTTCAATCATTCATTTTTCAAACAAATGTTCCTCTTCAAGAATAATTCGATGTTCAAATCAAAAAACTAGCGAAGCTCCACGAATGCATTGATTTTAGATTGAAATAGTCAAACTGCCTTCCATCTTCGAATTAACTAGTTATTTTTTAATCCTCACACACAGGCGTCCAAACTGTTCCTTCACCGCTCCTCCCCCTCTCTTCACTCCCCTACCCATATCCTGGAAGGCTTTTCTGAGTTCGCTTCTGAACCTGGTTCCAGTGAGGCAGTAGAGGTAGAAGTTGATGGAGTGGTTGAGGTAGGCTAGTTGGTTATTGATGGCTTTGCAGATTGTGTAGGCGTGGTTGACGGAACCGTCGGTGTAGAACTCCCAGTAAGGCTTGCCGATGAGGAGGAGGATGGAGGGTAGAATGCAGAGCAGGAAGGCGGCAGAGGCGCTGATGCACATCAAAGAGGTCTGTATGTAGCTGCTGGTGGTGGTGGTGGCAGTGGCGGTGGTGGTGGTGGTAGTGGCTCTAGTGGTGGTGGTGGTGGTGGCTCTAGTGGTGGTGGTGGCTCTAGTGGTGGTGGTGGTGGGGGTTCTAGTAGTGGTGGTGGTGGTGGTGGGCGTTGTGGCAGTGGTGGTGGTGGGGGTTGTGGCGGTGGTGGTGGTGGGGGTTGTGGCGGTGGTGGTGGTGGGGGTTGTGGCGGTGGTGGTGGTGGTGGGGGTTGTGGCGGTGGTATTGGTGGTGGTGGCAGTGGCGGTATTGGTGGTGATGGTGGTGGTTGTGGTGGTGGTGGCGGGACCTCTAATGATGGTGGTGGCAGTGGGGGTGGTGGCAGTGGGGGTGGTGGCAGTGATACTTTCAGTAGTATTAAATTTTTTTGTGGAACTGACGGTAGTGTAAAGGTAAGGTGTGGTGGTGGGATTTTCAGTAAAATTCGAAAAAGCTGTAATGGCGGTGTTGGTCGTGGCGTTGGTGGCTGTGAAAAGGAGGGTGTTGGTATTGAAGGCTTCGAGGGTGGGGAATGTGGCTGTGGTGAGAGTGGCTGTAGTAAGAGTGGCTGTGGTGAGAGTGGCTGTGGTGAGAGGGGCTGTGGTGAGAGTGGCTGTAGTGAGAGTGACTGTGGTGAGAGTGGCTGTAGTGAGAGTGGCTGTGGTGAGAGTGGCTGTAGTGAGAGTGGCTGTGGTAAGAGTAGCTTTGGTGAGATAGGATGGTGAAAGTGAGGGCAAGGATGAAAGTGTTTTTGACGTCGATGATGAATCATGGAACTGTTGCAAGGAAAAAAAGCAGGCAGAGGAAGGTGAAAAAGTCGGTAGGCTTAACGTACATGGTATTGACAATAATGATGCTAAGGATGGTGATGATGGTGATGATGATGATGATGATGATGACGATGATGATGATGATGATGGTGATGATGATGATGATGATGGTGATGATGATGATGATGATGATGATGATGATGATGATGATGATGATGATGATGATGATGATGATGATGATGATGATGATGATGATGATGATGGTGATGATGATGATGATGATGATGATGGTGATGATGATGATGATGATGATGATGATGATGATGATGATGATGATGATGATGATGATGATGTTGCAACATCTTCATCATTATCTTTTGAGTATTCAGGAGTGAAGCTGAAGTCATCAAAGGATTTCAGTTTGGTGGTGTTTTCAGTGAAAGTTGGAGGACTGGTTAAGACCGCAGCGTTGACTTTTACACTGTTGGTTTTGTTGCTGGTGGTTGAGTGGTTATTTTTTCCATCATTATTATGATTTTTATTATTTTTCAAGTTTTTGGTTTTTTTATCGTTGCTCTCATCGTTTTTTTCATTTTGATTTTTTTTTCTGTTAGTTGTAGCGCAGGAGTCGATCGTTTGGGAGCGATATTCGTTATTACCGGGTAGGTATTGAGTTGTTGAAGCTGGAAATATAAAAAGCTTGAATTATTTACAATAGAATATTACTTGAAAATTAAATAAATGAGAACTGAAGGAGGGATGAAGAGTGAAAATGAGGGATGGTTGAAGGAGAGGGGGAATGAAGGATGGGTTGGAAATATGATTTGAAAATAAGAATGTTGAATGAGAATCAGGTATAAAGTATGAGGCTAAGGGAGATGATGAGTTTTGTGGAGGGTAGAAAATAAAAGAATAAAATATAAAAGAAAAAATTAAGAATAAATCTGAGAGTGAAGAAAAAAAATGAAGGAAATAAATGAAAAATGAAATTGAAAAATGTGATGGAGCTCAAAAGTGGGAGAAAAAGCTGCAACACTCACTTGACTTTTTCTGCAAAACCAGTCCCTGTTGATGTTGGCGGCTTTTGGAGACGATGATGGAGGGGCTGCTGTGCTTGAGGAGAGTTTTGATGATCATAAAGTTGCTAAAAAGAAGGAGAAAAAACGGTAGGATGGAGATGAGAACAAAAACAATCCAAGGTCGAATTTTTTTCTCGAAATGCCGGTATTTTTTTATGTATTTACAGTAAGGGGTGGTCGTAGAAGGCGGTGTGGCTGTTGTTGGGGGTGTGTCGAAGTTGTGCGTTTGTTGGTTTGACGAGTTCATCTTTGGAGTAGGGGATGTTTGTTGTATACTGTAGCTTCTTGTCTCGGTGGATGTGAAAAGGAGAGGGAATGAAGGAGTGCGTCTCAAGAAAACACTGTGTTGGGCAAGGCTGGTGCTTCGAAACATGGTCGAAGAAAATGTATCGTTTGAAGGGTGGTTTGGAGCAAGGGTGGTGTTGGGCTGGATTGGAGGGTATGATTCGTTAATGACGGTCCTGGTCCAAAATACGTGAAGGTTTTTGATGACGGAAATGAAGAAGATGACAAGACAAATCATCTTCGAGCGTCTAGGCACGCAGAAAGATTTTTTGCGCAAAGGAAAACACACTGCGACGAAGCGGTCGAAAGTGAAGGCGACCAAAACCCAGATGGCGGTGTCAGAAGTGGTGTAGAAGAAAAACTTTTCGATGCGACAGGTGGCTGGTGAGATGGTGTTGAAGAGGGGAAGTTGCAAAGCCCAACTGAGCTCGGGTATGAGGCCAGAGAGAAGGGCCAGTGTGTCGAAGATGGACAGACACACCAAGTACACACACGTACTTGAGCCTCGCATCGTCCTCCTCCTCATCACCACCAACACCAACGTATTGCCCACCAGGCCCATCAGCAGGATCCAGGGAGAGATGTAAATCCACAGGAAGTTATCCACCTTCATGCCACTCTCCCACTTTCTAGTGTCATTGCTACCCTGCAATGACGAGTTGAGAGCCATTCCACCTCTTGCTTCGCTGGGGTGTTGCGTTATTATTATTTTTTTCGAATTAAAATTTTTATTTTTACTTTTATTTTTATTATTAATATTATGAAACTGTGAATTGACTTTCCAACTTTTGAGCTTAAGTTACTATGTCGAATTAATTTTCAGTTTTTTTACAATTATTCGCTATGTTTTCTCACTTACCACTTTTATTTCAAACTAACATTTCCATTATATCTATGGTCTAGGTTTTTTTAGTTTTTTGATAAATATTTTTTAAAATTCAGATCATTCATTGAAACCATTTATATTTTATTTTATTTATTTATTTTATTATAAAAATATCCATTATCCTTGGCGCTTAACAAAATTCACGCAAAAAGCTTTGGTAATTATTTTTAGAGTTCCAGTCGAAGCGGTTCTTCATACAAATTTTGTTTCAATGGCTTTTTGGCGCTTAAAAGTTGTCTGGTGTCGCCAGTAGCAAGTGCTTGCTACGGTGGTTAAAGACATGAAATGAAATTATCAATACATTTGAAAATTTTTACTTCGAAAAAATAGAAAAGTCTTGGAGTTTTTGGATTGGAAGCATATTATAGTGATTTTCATTGCTGTGGAAATTAATGGAGTTTTCTAACTGAGCAGATAAAATGTATTGATTGAGGGAAAGCTCTAAGGACAAGAACAACGTATCTGTGTCCAAAAGGGGTAAAGAAATTAAGAAAGAGAGATTAGGATTATGTTCTTAATGATTATTAAAAGTGTTAGAAAAAAAACGAAAAATAAGGATGAAAAGCATTGGAACATGGGAGGGCAAAGAAGATGTAGAGGAAAACCAAAAAAATAATTAAAAGCAGAAAAAGTCTTAACATTTCATTTGATTATCGACTCTGCGGCACAAAAAACCTAGGAGAAGTTTTGAATCTTTCAAAAAGAAAAAAATTTAAGAATTAAAAATACTTCCAAAAGTATTTCATATTTTCTATTTTAAACCCTAACACTTTTTTTATTCAATTTTTTATCTGATTCATAATGAAGAGCCTAGTGCTTTGAAATACTTTCCATAACATTTTATTACCTTTGGTGTCGTTTTAGGACATAATAAATGCATAATTATCATGTTTACTCGGCCACTTCTTCTTCTCGAGCAGTATTTACTGACGCATCACTTCATTGATTCTTCTTTAAATTACGTCATTCATTCTTCCTTGAATTTCTTCATTCATTCTTCCTTGAATTTCTTCATTCATTCTTCCTTGAATTTCTTCATTCATTCTTCCTTAAATTTCTTCATTCACTCTTTCACTTGTTCTTTGGTTTTTCTATTTTTCATTTCAGTTATTTTCCTTGTAATTCATTCATATTTTTGTTTTTTCTTCCGTTCATTCCTTATTTTATTAACTTCTTTATTAATTATTTATTATTATTATTTCATTCTTTTTTCAATTAATTTATCATTTTTATTAATTAACTTCTTATTAATAATTTTATTTTTTCTTTAATTTTTTTCTCCAATTATTACATCCATTAATAAATAATTTTTCAATCAATTTCATTTCTTCATTCATTCACTAGTACACCTCCTCCGTCATTCATGCATCTACACAGGCATTCATTCATTCATACCAACATTACCTAACCAAACCATCCTTTCTCTCATTCCCTCATCATTTCCATATTATACTCCAGCAGTGGTTACTCATGCAAAAATGAAACTTCCAACTTTTTCCACACCTTTCCATCCACCCATCGTGCAACCATTTGAACAGTCCAATACAATACAATACAAAAACGAATATTATTATAGTGGCATTAACCCCGTAGAGTTTCGAGGCCATAAGCCACTTCTTCTGACGCTTCATACAGTCATCAAACTTATTCATTCGTTCATAACTCTAACAGCACAAGCAGTCAATAGTCATTTTTCATCACCCACCATCCCCTTCCGCCACCCATCACCCACCACTCACTTCCGCCACCCATCACCCACCACTCACTTCCGCCACCCATCACCCACCATTCATCACCCACCATTCATCACCCACCATTCATCACCCACCATTCACTCTCGCCACCCAACCACCCACCACTCAATACATTCTTCTCAATCTTCCTAGGAAGCAGTCCTCGAGTAAGCTAGCAGTTTCGAACATTTCAGCACAATTACCACAACCACTTGAACAGCACAGGTCTTGCCTGAATGACTTTTCTCGCTTCAATGCTACCTGTCACTGATATACACATAAGCACAGACACACACGTGTACACAAACTTGTATCCATGGACTCTTGCACACACACACTATATATATATATATATATATATATATATATATATATATATATATATATATATATATATATATATATATATATATATATATATATATATATATATATATATATATATATATATATATATATATATATATATATATATATATATATATATATATATATATATATATATATATATATATATATATATATATATATATATATATATATATATATATATATATATATATATATATATATATATATATATATATATATATATATATATATATATATAAGTGTGTGTATAGTGCAAGTTGAAGCGCTAATGGGTGCCACAGTTCACAATGTGGCCTTCTTCACACACGTTTCAAGCAGTGAAGTCCTTGTGGTTGCCTCTCATGGCAGCAGAAAAATTGTGAAGCGCTATACGATTGAATTAAAGTTTACTTTTAATTAACCACTTTTTCGTATGGTTAAGTGGCAGTGTTGCTACAAGTTTGAAGATTATTTTTCAATCTTCTCCATGTATATATACTCCTTGCGTTCTCGAACAGTGTGAAATCAGCGCTATACAAGTTCTTTGGTTAGATTAGATTAGATTTTTCCCTCATTTAATTCAATATATTCTTATCAAAGCGGCTGTAAAGAGCTTTTTGGTACATCGTTCAAAGGCGCTCCCTTGGAAACTGTTTTACTCGCTGTGGATTACTAGGTGACTGAGCCACTCCAGCACGGCGTCTGTTATTCACTTGAGTCGCCTCTTTCGAAAGTCAAACTTGAGCTTGGCCGAGAATCGAACCCTGAGCGAAGACGCTTTCGTCTCACAGCGGAACTTCTTATCCATTTGATAGAGGCGCAAAAATGGTTTTTAAAAATGTCGCAGAAAACCGTTTTGGAAATACCAAAATAGGAAACAGCCAAAGTAACCACAACTATATTGTTACGAAATTCGAAATTTAGATTAAATAAATTAATTAAATATAAATTAAATTAGATTAGGAGCAAAATCTTTTATAAAATCGAATTGATAAACTTTTAAAACGTGGCTTTTAATTATTGCTGATAAAAACATCAAATAACTATGAAGGTTGTTAAACGCTGCGTTGAAGAAAAAGTTACAAAGAATAACAAAAAATCAAAATAGTATAACAAAAAAAATAAACAAAAACTGTAATGTTAAAAGGTCTATGAAGTTTGAGAGCAAAGACGTGTTTCATCTCTCTGCGTCAATGAAGAGAATGTTTTATCAATGGATGCTTGACAATGAGCTCCTTGAAAACATTGGGCTATGTCGAAAAGCTTTTAGTCAGCTTACTTAAGGCTTACCTGGAAAGCTGAAGATTGATTTTTAATGGGAAATATAAAAATTTTTTTTAATAATAAGCTGAAATGTGAAAAACGGGATTAACAAAAAGAACAAAGACAGCAAGAATGACAAGATTAAAAGGATTAAAGTTAACAAAATTAACAAAAACAAGGAGAACGATTAACCAACCCACTCTTGTGATCTCATCAAAAAAAGGTCAAATACCAAAATCTAATCTAATCAAATCATTTATATAGCGCTGATTACACACTGTTCAAAAGCGCTCTGCTACAAACTCTTTAAACAACAAAATACTTCGCTCTTCAACGGTCCCGCTTCCCAAACAACATCTGCCACAAATAACACATCAAAACGAGCTTCCTTTAGGCCTCGAAACTCTACGTGGCCTCGAAACTCTACGGGGTTAATGCCACTATAATAATATTCGTGTTTGTATTGTATTGTATTGTATTGTATTGTATTTTATTGTATCTTCCGCTATCTGGAACATCCCGCCACCAACGATGAAAATTTGTTTTTTTTTTAAATATAAACTTGAAATATATTTATTGCCTTGGAATCTTCAATACCCGATTTGTCTTAGTGCCTCGCGCTTTGAATATTGTATTTATTATTATTATTATTAATAATCTAATCTAATCTGATCAAATCAATCATTTTTTATATTATTACTATTATTATAAAATGATAAAAGTTTCAAAAGCGACTAACCTAACGTCAATATTTGTAAACAAAATAATATGTAAATTATTTAATTTGTTTCATTTAAGTTCTAGATTTATTTTATAGACCTTGTTTTAAACTATAGTTTGTATTTTTTCAACTTCACAATTCGATTTTACGGAAGGTTATTTGAAAAATGTTTGGTATAAGTCGACAAAGATACACTCCAGTGTGAGTTTCTATGAAGTTGTGTTGTTGCTTCGTTTTCAAAAAGGCGCTTTTTCATTTCAACATTCCAGTTCAATCTAATCTAATCTAATCAAATCATTTGTACTCAATGTGTCAAAGATCGTTTTTCAGAAGCTTTGTGTATTTTTTCATTTTATTATTTTTTAAATTTATGATCACATCAAATAACTTCTAAAGAGCATTTCATTCTGATTATAGTTTCTCCTTCTTTTTTCCAGCTATTTCCCATCTTCATAGGAGTGTCTTTTGGTTTCAGAATTATTTGCCATGCCCTTCAACACTTTTTTACTTCCTATGTCAGTTTAAAATAAAATCTTTTACCTGATACTTGAACTTTGTTCATTTTTGAATAAGTCTAAAATTTATTTGATAAATTAAAAAACAAATATAAATTAGCGACTGAAGGTGTAGAGGTAGTCGTTGGTTGACGAACTCACTCGATGTTATATATTTCATGGCAGTAAATGGGGGATGAAGTAATCTAATCTAATCAATTGAAATTATTTTTGAAGCACTTTCTTTAATCGAACCCTAAGCCTCACTTCTGGGTGGGCTTGCTAACCCTTTTGCTATAGGCGGAAACCTTCCCTTGATGGTTAATTTTTTAACACCAATCTATTTTTTTAATTTGTATTCCTAGGTTTTAATTTTTAAATTTTTTTTCACTTATTTATTCAATAGACCTCATTAAGTGACCTCTTCTCATGAGACTCATATCTTCCAGTCAATCTCCCATTTTCAAACTGCCTTCAAGTCTCTTTGTTTTAAGTTGGTATTTTGTACTTTTAATAAAACTCTCTGATTTGTATTCTTTTTTCTTTTGCACTTTCACTTTATTTTCTTCAACCTTATGAAACCGTATTATTCAAAAAGTTTGTGGCAAAGCGCACTTCAACAGTATTCGATCAGCGCCTTACCACTTTTGATCCGATTTGGATTAATAGAGGTTATGTATTTTGACAGATTCTTCAAAATACCAAAAAATGAAAATGAAAAAGATTTAACAAAAAAAATGATGAAGCTATTCAATGAGTACGTACAGTTTAAAATATACTTCTTAAAAGCTATTGACTTCCTTCAAAAGAATTTCAAGTCACACCGAACCCCCCAAACTCCAAAATTCCACACTGAGAGTAGAATAGTCAAAATTTCTAAAATAAAGGTGAGTTTTTTAATTTTTATTAAATAGGTTTGTGGCATGTTTAATTTTATATATGTATATGTACGGTGAGTGCTCCATCTTGTCAGATGATAGCCGTTACTTCGACAATTGTTTCTCTCATGAGCTCTCAGATGGCTCTTTAATACGGCAAGAAAATAACACTTATTGTGGCGGAAATGGCAATTGAACTCCTGCTTGTCAACTACAGAGGCAGTGGCTCCATGGATCTTAAAGTGTCTTTTGAGTCCTTCTTTTGACTTGCGGACTTTTCTACGTACGGAACGTGTGTGAGGAAGATTTTCACACCTGAGTGATAAGAGGGAGAAGACTGGAAGAGTTAAAGATGTCCGGTTCCCCTGGTTTTCATGTGATTAACAAGACCTGCATTCGATAGAAGGTATCCACCACGTACATCACAGTTTCTAGTCCGGAGGTCAACATTTGGCAGAGGTTCGCCCTTTCTACAGGCTCTTTAAACCACCGTACGAACAACCCTGTTAGCCTCGAAGGAGGCAACGTCGTTTGCGATCAGATGTCTCCAGTGTGCGCGAAATGTAGTCAGGGTCTCCCACCCATTACAGTCGATCCTCATATGACTTAAGCTGTCCTTCACACTGTCCTCAAACCTTTATCTTGAATTGTGCTGTTGTTTTTTTTTTGATAAAAATTCGCCATAAAAAAACATTTCGGGATTCTGAAGTCATCCATACAAACCAGGTGCCCAGCCCAGCGCTTTTGATTTTTGAGTACCATGGCAGAAATGCTCATTGGATGAGATTTTTGTGTCCGGGGTGTAAAATTGTCATTTAAGGGGCAAGATATGCCTCAGACATTGTTGGTGGAAGCGCTCAAAAAGCTTCAGTTGTGCACGATAGGGCGTCCACGTCTAGGAGGCATACAAAAGAGTAGTCAGCATGCATGTTTTGTAAACAGCTAGCTTGGTGTTTATAGTCAGCTTTTTTTGAACCAAATTTGTTTTTCTAGTTTTCCAAAAGCGGCCGAAGTTTTGCTGATCCTTCTCTTTATTTCCGCATCAAGGGAACCATCATTGGACAGAGTCCTGCCCAGGTACACAAACTGCTTGACAACACCGATTCGGCTGCCATAGACATAAATGACGGGTTCAGCATACGTCTCTCCAGTAGCGGCCATATACACGACTGGTTTTGAAGATGTTTATATATATACATATACACATTTATATTCATATTTATGCTCAAAAATAATAAAAATTTGTCCAAACATTCAACATTTGAAAGTATATGCACTACAACTCCGAAATTAAGCCTTTCATCTACAAAAATACTTTTTAGATTGCTGATAATTTTTTTATGTTTCTTTGTATAAAAGTGAAATGTATAGAGGAAATTATCGTTCTCGCCGCTTCGCCGATTGTGTGCACTGAATAAGCTCTGAAAATTCAATGCTTCAAATAGTCTGTTAAAGTTTTAAACGTTTTTTTCTATTTTATCAACGCGATGTTGATCAACAATACGAGAAGCGTCCAAGTAATTATGACTTTAATCATGTTTTTAATATTGGTACTTTCAAATGGTTTTCTTCATTGTTTCAAGTGTTTTCACAATAAAAAATGTTTAATATTTATAAGGGTTATTACTTTTGTAAGGCAATTTTTTTCACTCAGAATAAATTTGCAGATAGAAATAATAACGACACCAATTAGAATATTAAAAGGAAGGCTTCATCGCAGTTGACATGATGAATAAAAACTTCAAATTTTGGCACATTTTATCAATGTTTCAAGTTGATAAAAAAACTTTTTTGCAGGACGACATTGTGATGGCCTTCAAAAAGAGTCTGCCCTTATGTCTCGGGGAACTTAACAATATTATGAACAACACCAGCATCAAAGTAGCTTTATAAATTTATTCATTTTTTACTACTAATGATTAAGAAATTTGTTTTAATTACTCTTCAATTTAATCTAATTAGAGCATATTAAAGTACTGATTACACACTGTTCGAAAACTACTGTTTTTAGCACCAAGCCAAAAGGTTTCATGCATTCTCATGATATGCAATTTTTCCACGAAACACAACACAACAATCTCAACAACAACTTATTTCTCTCACCCAGGAGCTTCACCACATGTTCCCTAGAATGATTGAGGATCTTTTCAATTTCTCTGGATCTCTTCCGGACACAACCAACTTTGGATTGATATTTTCTCGACAAAGCATGGAATTTGATGCATGTCTCAAATTTTTTTCCCTTGACTCCCTCTTCGTCTCCACTCTCATGCAACTCACCAATGATCATAGTCTTCCTTTGAATTGTGAATTCAAACTCTCTTGTCTGCCTGTGAGTTTTTTGATGGGTGGTTCATGCTTTTGTTGTTTTTTCTGCCAATAGTATCAAGAGCATACGGGTTAGAATGGTTTATGAAGAATGAGTGAAGGGGTTCGAGGAGAAAGGAGGGGTGGAGGAATTGTAACTCATAAAAGCGCTTATGACTTCTGACAATTTACAAGTTTCATGACATCCAGATAAGACTGCAGCAAGAGTTACTGAGTGGACAGTCGTGTGACTTGATGAAACTCCGATGTCGTCCCCTCCTCTTCAACTCGTCAGGAGACTCCATTCTTCTCGACTCTTTTGAGTTTTTCCTTTTCCACTTCTGCTTCTATCCATTAAACTCTCAAAACTGGAAAGTTGCTCAGAGCTTAAAGTTGCATGCTGGAAAGTTTCAATGGACTTATGCCTGCATCTTTAAACACCTCCTCGACGTCTTCTTTGTCACCTCCGACAATTTTATCCCTCCCAAGATCACCCCCCACATCGCAACCTCTCAAAGAGGACCTTTGGATGGCTATCCTGACGACGTTGCAGGTTACCAGAGTAAAGAGAACTTGGGCAGCCCTGATTCGAGTATTAGAACTTCACCACCTTTCTACAACCACCCCCAACAACAACAACAACAACAACTGTACAACACACCTCAGCAATACCTCAACTCCATGTCAGATAATCCATCTTCCAAAAGACTTTTTCAGCAGTCAGCAACTTCTCTCGACCTCTTTAGCAGGTTTCTCAGAACACAGGAGCACACCAAGACACCCGTTAAAGTGTCCAAGATGATACAACTCGATACAGCAACTCCGCGTGATCGAAATTCCACAAGCTCCTTCATCCCATCCAACCCACCCCTCAATCCACTTCTCAATGACTTTCCAAGTCACTGTGTTTTCTATTCCCAACTCTTCTTGCACATTGTTTCTTCCTTCTGGCTCGAGTGTCCGCACAATGAAGGTCTGCACCGGGGCAACACCGGGCCACATGAGGAACACTACCAACTCCTCAGACTCTTCATCAAGAAGCTGCACCTTCTCTGCAACTCTCCACCAACCTCACTGCAGAGCAAGCATACGCTGCATTGGAACCATTTCAAAAAGTAGCTTCTTATTTATTCATTCATCCATCCATCTTTCTATCCCTCTTTCCATCCATCCATCTTTCCATCCCTCTTTCCATCCATCCATCCTTCAATCCATTCATCAATAAATTCATCTATCCATCTATCCATCGAAAAATTAATGCATCCATTTGCTCCTCAAGTTATTCAATCCATATATTTTATATATATTTTTCATTTTCACAATTGAATTCTTTCTTATAATATCTTCCAAGTTATTTATTATTTATTTCAAATGCCTCAACCTTGAAATTCTTTCATAAAGCACTGAAACTTCACCACCATGATGTCACCACCATGACCGTGATGTCATCAATACCACCACCATAATTTCACCACTACCACTATGCTGTCACCACTACTGACATCATGACGTCACCACTACCACCATGCTGTCACAACCACCACCACCATGCTGTCACAAACACCACCATCATGCTGTCACCACCACCACCATCATGCTGTCACCACCAACACCAATCACTATAGAAACGTATGGTCATCTTCACTACGAAGTCAGTTGTTCGCCTTCCTCAAGCATCACTTTGACGCTCGTCTGCTCGACAGACCCCTTCTGGAGGTCAGTGGCTGCTTGTGGAGGGAGGATATGCAATTGACTGTATGAGTAGGTGGAAGCTTGCATGAATGAGTAGGGGCTGACGTTTCAGGGGAGTGGAATAAAAATGTGAGCATTTTTGGCGTGAGTGCTTAAAGAGTTTTCAACTGACAAACAGGTGTGGTTGACATACATACAGCCTTGGAGGTATGAGAACACAAAAGGAATAGAGAGCAGGATGGAGGGAGGGGGAGATGGAGGGGGTGGTCGCAGCAGGTACCTTAGTAACAAATGGACACCCTTCATCACAGAAAACCTTTTCTTTTACACCACTCTCTTGTCCTCCTTCATTGACTCCCACATGCACCTCGACCTCTCTTACCACCACCACCTGCTCATCATCCATCGAGTCTTTGATGTCTTCTCCATCAAGAGACTCAACGAAGTCCTCAAGGGCTGTGAGCAAGATGTTGCGTGGAACTTTTCACAGCACAAGCCACCACACCATAACCTCCCTAATTCTTACCACTTCACCACAACTCAACTCCACACACCAACACACCACCATTCTAAGCCTTTGAGTCCTTTTTCTCAAAACTCTTTCTATCCAGCTTCTCCAACCCACCACTCTCCAATCCACTCCACCCACCACTCCCCCATGCACTCCACCCACCACTCCCCCATGCACTCCACCCACCACTCCCCCATGCACTCCACCCACCATTCTCCCATGCACTCCTCCATTGGTGCCATTCTTTTCTCGGAAGAGACGGAAAGCAGGGTGTTGTTTTTGTTGAGGAATTGTTTGGATGTCAGGTCTAAGCTGCAACAACAGCAGCTCATCTTTTCAAAGGACAGGAAGCAGATGGGAGTTTTTAGCAGGTAATTGTTGTTGTTGATATTGGCGATCTTTTAGGTTATTGTTGTTGTTGCTTAGACTGACGTTGCCTACAAACACCATGCAGACTGCATGAGTGGATGGTGGGGGGTGGAGTTGTTGATGTCAATGAAGAAGAACACCTCAATCAGAAGCTGCAACTTCTTGACTCCCTCACCAACCACCTCTTCGACTTCTTCATGGTGCATGATGATGATGATGATGATGATGATGATGATGATGATGATGATGATGATGATGATGATGATGATGATGATGATGATGATGATGATGATGATGATGATGATGATGATGATGATGACGATGACGATGATGATGTTTTTGATGAGGATGATGACAATGATAACAATGATGACGGTGATATTTATAATAATAATTATAACAATGATACTATTTTGTTTTTTTGTTTTTTTTTTCAATCTTCATTATCATTATTACTATTATTTTTATCATATTCATTATTTATATTATTTTTATTATTATTATTATTACTATTATTATTATTACTATTATTATTATTATTATTATTTATATTATTAAGACACAAGCTCTAGTTAGTGTTTTTTTGTGTTTTTGGCGTCCTTCTGGTTGTTGTTAGGAGTAACTTTAGCTTGTATATTTCATATGATGTCCATTGGCCAATCTAAGTAATATGACCTTTCTAGTTTGACCATAGTCTATCCATGTGTACATAGGCCTGCTTTGACCGCTTGCACTGTTACCCATTGCTTAAAGGTCCAGATTCAAACTAGTGTGGCTGGTAGCAAATATTTTTTACCACGGGTCAACCAGATTACTTTAAGATTCTGTCCGTCTGACACACACATGAATCACTAAGATCTTCTCAATACGGCCCTCGGTTTTATCAGCCAGTTTCCTCAAATCTTTTTGCCTATGTCGTTTATTTTCATACTGCCTTCATCCTTTAGTCTATGGAATTCTCTTTCATCTTCCTTCCACCTGTCATTTTTGCTGATGACTTTGTAAACAGCTAAAAATCCATTGCCCTGAGCTCTCTCTGACTTGATTTTCAATTGATCCTAAGCGCCTCTAAGACAACCTAGTTTGCAAACAGCGCGCTATAACAAATCAATCATCCATCAAAATGGTGTATGTGTGTTTCACATTGGAAATGTATATATTGTATGTCATACTATATGAGAAAAGATTTCATTGAACCAAGTGTTCCCATTCTCATCGACACAGATTCCATATAGCAGCATCGAACAGGCTAGAGCTCCTTTCTTGCTTCAGAAGGTGACGATGATGATGATGATGATGATGATGATGATGAGGATGAAGATGATGATCCACCTTTAGCATTGGATCCTCCCGCAGCCTCCACAGCAGTGCGCCAGCAACCACCTGCCTGACCACCTACAAGACCATCACGGTTTCGTCACCCTCACCAACCTTGGAAGATTTCAGGTTAGCGCTATTCTGAATACCTTTCCACCTTTATTAAATTTATTAATACTTTTTCTATCATTATTTTCCACTAACTTACGTTATTGTTTTTTTTACATTAATCATTCTTCTTGCATTCATTCATTCTTCTTATACTCATTCACCTCTCACATTGTTAATTCATTTTATATTTTTTTATACTTATCAAATGTATTTCTTCATACCCTTTATATTATCAAATACAGACTACCTTATTATCAAATACAAACTACCTTTGTCCAACCCCTATTCATTCCATCAGATTATAGCGAATAAAAAGTCGTTCGACTTCAGTTACCAGGGTGACCCTGATTACCAGCCAGTCAGGCCATTAGAAAACGCCACATTCGTTCGTTTTCTGACCAATCTCAGTCGAGACCTCAGCCACGTCTACTCAACCAACCTATCAGACGCCATCAAGTTGAAAGGCGTAAGAGGGTTCGTTGCAAGAACTCTTTTCTTGCCTCCACCACCAACCAACCAGCAAGTACCTCTGATGAGGGCGGACGTGTCAGATGGTCGGAGTGATGAATGGTGGTTGCAGCCGAGGTTCCGCATGCGTTGTCTAGCCTCCTACTCCACTTGGGGACTCGTCTTCCTCCTCGTGCTGCTTCTGAAGCTTGCCATAGGATGCGACGTGGCCACAAGCTTCCTTTTGCTCGTTGTTTTGATCGCCGTCTGCGCCATGCTCGTCTTCAAGTTCATCCTGAGGGTGGCTCAGAGCCAAGGAGAGCATGATGGGAGCAATGGCAGAAAAGAAGACTAATCGCAACTCTTGGAAATGATTGTTCAACACCACACTTTTTTGTTTGCATCCAAGTAAATATCTTCATGTTTTTCCTTTTTCTTATATAGCTTTTATCAAATCAAGTCCAGACAAACGCTGGAAATGGTACAGAACATAGAAAGCAATCGAAATAATAAGAAAAATTAACTTTAACTGAACGTCATAAGAGCTGGAGGGTGATTTCGTTGTTTCATGGAGACAATAAATGGAAAGAATTTTGTAAGAGTTAATGGACACTTTGATGGATAGAAAACAAATTATGCAAGACGTGGCAGTGTTGTAGAATAGTTTTCACACTTCCATGAATATGAAGGAAAAGAAAAAAAATATTTCCTTACCCCTGGTTGCTTGATGATTTATTCCATTTTTGAACATTTCAATGAAAAGGTAAAATTTGGTAATCTCGCGGAGTAGCTTACATTTTTTTCACGTTGTTGATCTTTTTATCAAATTTCAGAACAAGCAAAACACCAGAGAAGCTAAATATTTGGGTTCTTTCTTGAGTCACTGTTGGACAGTTAAACACAAACTTCACATACAACTAGATTTTGATTTCATACAGGTTGATTATGAAATAAATGTTCTGGTCGGTCGTACATACGTGTTAAAATCAATTTTAAATTTCATGCTTGGTATTAAACCTTTAAGTGAACTAGTGACAAAGGTTTATTGTCAAATGAATGAACACTTACTAACACGATTATAACAAATGTGAGTTCAATAACAACTGTTGACACATGAAGTGTGTGGTGCGTGGATCATTTCAAGGACGCCCGTTTCCAGCGCATGTTGTTGCCGTATTGATGATCAAACCAACAAACGCAATCGATGTACAACAACTGTCGTTGGAAGGAGGGAATAAATAAAAAGGAGAGGACGCGCAAGAGGAGCAACAAAGATCATAAATAAAAGTGTACACGTCTTCAGTTTTACAAGCAGACGTGATTTTTAAGTGCCGAAAAATAAATTCGAAGTGGCGACACACACACACACACATACACACATGCGACGAGCCTAACAAAACATCGAAGGACTAACAGTGAAACAACAAGAAAATGACTGTGGTTACTCCTGTACACCAACAAAACAAGCCACCTCTTACGCCACACAAACTATCAAAAACTACTTAGCAGGCAAATGATTCGACGCATCCGACGAAGGATGTTCTAAAAATTGAACAAAAATAATTGTAACAGGTCAACATTCTATTGATGACTACCAATCAGACTCTCGTCTTTGCTACGTCAGTCTCGATGGAATAAGAATTTCTAAAAAAATAATTATTAATTTCTAAAGCGCTCAACATTTTTATGTACAAATTAGATACAGCTAATAAAGCTTTTGAATCAATCCCCAGAGGAAGTAAAATCTTCGTGACAAGCAAACATCCAATAATGATAAGAGATAACAATAAAAGGCATAATGAAAACAAGAATATTGATAACAATTATGAAAGATACAAACTATAATTTATGGGAAAAATGATGAACAATAAAAATTTGATTTGGGGGTTTGGCTAGGTTTGCGTCTCTCTGGCTGAAATATCTGAGAATAATAATAATTATTATGATAATGATGATGATGATGATGATGATGATGATGATGATGATGATAGCGATGAGGATGATGTTGATGATGATGATGATGATGGTGATGATGAAAAGCCAGGCATGATCGCGCCGCTGATGTTTTCGTTGATATAGTTGTTTATAATATCGTTGATTTCATTAGACTACTTTTATTATTTATTCATTTATTTAATAATCATTATTATTATTTCTATTATTATTATTATTATTATTATTATTATTATTATTATTATTATTATTATTAGTTGTAGTAGCAGTGAAGACAGTATAAACGTAATTACTATAATTTTCATTAGCTTCGCCCTCTTCTTCTTCAGTGTTGTTGTTGTTGTTGTTGAGGACGAGCACCTGACGAGCCTGCTGCAGGAGCAGTTGTTGGTGGCTGGTGGCGCAACAAGCCACCTTCCAGAACGAATCAGTCAGCTCCTGTGGGGGTGGTGATGGTGATGGTGTACTGATGTTTCGGTCAGCTCCTGTGGGGGTGGGGATGGTGTACTGATGTTTCAGTCAGCTCTTATGGGAGTGTGATGGTGGCATAAGGGTGTAGTGATGATTATAAGGACGATGCGATACCTTGCATTCCTCGCTCCGTCTCCAACTCTCGCTCACTTGGCTCTCCGCACTCCCAACTTCATGATTTTCACTTTTATTGGGCCTTCCAGCCACTCCGATCCCACCATTGGTGCCATCAACACTGAGAGACTTGAAAAAATGCTGTTTAACTGTTTTCGGGTTATGATTAAGACTATTGCCGTTTTTGCTGATCATCATCTTTTCCGCATTACTATTATTACTTTTATTCTTCTTTTTCTTTATTTTATTCTTGTTATTGGATTCAACAGAATCCAGAAGAGTAATTTCGTCTTCAACATCACCGCCACCACCGCCACCACCGCCACCACCGCCACCACCGCCACCACTACCACCATCAGTTCCACAACTATTGTCTCCCTCCTGCTTCGTGTCGTCATCTTCATTGGCGTGGTGAGTGTTGGGTGTACAAGACGTGAAGGGGAGTTTGGCGGAAAAATCATCATCCAGGTCTTTGCTCTAAAGTGGTGGTGGTGGTGGTGATGATAGTGGTTAGAATGGTGGTGGTGATGATAGTGGTGGTGATGGTGATAATAGAAGGGTATGAAAATACGATGAAATATTAAGAAAATACGAATATTATTATAGTGGCCTTTACATAAGCAAAGTTGATGGTGTGGATGAAAAGCAACAACAAATAAATTATATAAATAGAATACGCCAGTGGTGAAAGTGAGGGGAAAATGGATGGATGGGAAAAAAAAAGATGATGATGGCGAACAAGGAGGCACCGACGGGAGTTTCAATGGAAACAAGGGAGGTGGAATGGTCACCCGAACCATAGTCGTGCTGGAGGTGA
Organism: Branchellion lobata; assembly: GCA_947562095.1. NCBI lineage: Eukaryota > Metazoa > Annelida > Clitellata > Hirudinida > Piscicolidae > Branchellion > Branchellion lobata. The sequence goes on along the minus strand of OX387257.1, from coordinate 5,278,394 downwards.
TTGAGCAATTGAAGAACAATCATAATTTACCAAGGCCATAACTATAATTGATCTTTTGACCAAGTTATGGCCCTAACTATAATTGATCTTTTGACCAAGTTATGGCCCTAACTATAATTTATCTTTTGACCAAGTTATGGCCAAAAGAAGTTGGCAAGCGCAACGAGCCAATTATGGGATTGATTGATGTCAATGGAAACCTCACCAGGCTTGAGGGAGAAGTGGTGAGCGCCTTGCAAAGAGATGCCAACTTGTCTTCCTTTGCTCCAGTTTTAGTGTTCATATTATTATTGTTGTTGTTATTGGTATTTTTATTATTTATTTTGTTATTTTTGATAAATCCTGAACTGTTCATTGTCAATGAATTATTATTATTATTATTATTCTTTGGATTTTTATTATTTTTGAAATTTTTTGTTATGGTAAAACCGTTATTGTCTTTGTTATGTTTGACGTCATCGTCACCATCGTCGTCATCATCTTTTGCGAATATTTGTTTCTTACAGGGAAAGTCGATAAGAAGAGAATTGAAACTGGAAAGCAACAATGAATCATTGATCAGATGGTTGACAAACATATCACCAACATAATGACAAAAAAGACGACATGTCTACATTATAAACAGCAACATTATGAATAATAATTAACGAAAACAACAACAAAAGCAGCAACTACAGCAACTAAAGCCAAAACGGCAATAACAGCAAAAGCAGCAAAAGCAGCAACAACAGCAACAACAGCAAGAACAGCAAGAACAGCAAGAACAGCAAGAACCAGGTGGTGAGAGATCGGTTCTTGATCCTCTTGGAAACTGGAGTGGTGCTATTAGGGTTGTTGAGGAACTGCAGGGCAACGTTGTTAGTCGTCAAGTCACCAAACGAAACGCATTATAATATGATTTCATCATAAAACATAGACACTGGTCTCAGATTGCTGAGGAGTGTCCCAGAGAAGTGTTCATGAAGCTGGCAATGAAGCAGAAATGTGTGTTATAGAAATAAGGCTGCTTGACAAGACAACTTATTCATATATTTGTTGAATTTGAATTTGCTGTCGATGTTGACTCCAAAAAGTCAAATTGTTGTCGTAAGAAGAACAAATAGTCGGGTTGCAACGTTTTAAAGGGTATGTGTTTGGAGGCATTTTAATGATGAAATGTAAATTAAACATTTAAGCTGTGAAACCATCAACTTTTTCGAAGACTTAAAAATAATTATAAAAAATATTTTACGTTATAAAGACTTCGAAAAACTGGACGCCAAAATTATAAGTCACGCGAACATGAGAAGTGCAGTCCGTTACAAGCACATGGTGCTTTTGCTAGAATAAATATTTTAGCATTGTGATGAAACGCCTTAATATCATCATAAGTAAATATTATATTCGTATTTATATGATAATAACTGAGAGTTGTGAGGATACGAGGGAGTAGAATACCTTGGAAGGTGTGAAAGGGCCTTTGCTGTTGTTGTTGCTGTTGTTGCATGCTTCGGAGGAGTGCGATTGCTTACGCTTGAGGATGTTGGGGATGGTTGTTGAGGAGTTGTTGAGGTTTGTCATCGAGGTTTTGATGTTGTTGTTGCTGTTGTTGTCTTTGTTTATGAGTATGTAGTTGTCATCAGATTTATTAATAAAGTCTTTGGATTTGTTGTTGTTGCTGTTGTCATTATTTTTGGCTATGTTGATACTGTTATTGGTCAAGACTGTTCTTATGTTGAAACTGTTGTTATTTGTGTTATAAGTAATATTACTATTATTCTTATTGTTAAAAATGTTACTTTTAATGTTATTAGAAATGTTGAGTTTATTGTTGTTGAGGTTATTCAATATATTTTTGTTCTTCTTTCCTATTTTTTTATTAGTAAAGCTAGTAAAAATATCACTACTACTAATAATATTGTTATTATTATTATTATTATTATTACTATTATTAGTATTATTATTATTATTATTATTATTGAAGTTAAATGAAAACGAATATGAGTTGCAGGCGCTAACAAACGTATTTTCAAACTGATGTTCAGCATTGTGATGTAGAAAGGAGGGAAGAGGAAGGAGTTGGAAGAGGGAGGTAGAGGGCGTAGGAAGGGTTTGGAAGAGGGAGATGGGAAGAGGGTGGGAGATGTGGTGACGGGCATGGGATCGGGTTCGCTTGGGAGTTGAAGCTCTCAAACGCTCACTTCGGAACGTGCTCACATTGTTGTTGTTGTTGTTGGATGTGGAGGTGGGAAAGAAGGGAGGAGTGGTGGTTGCTGGGGTGAGACATCTCAATGCTCCCACCTTCCTGTCACTCAAAATGTACTCTGAAGGTTGATGAGGTGGATGAACCAATGGATGGAGTAGTTAATAGATAATTCAGTTAATGGATGGATAGGATGACAGATGGATGAGATGATAGATGGATGGGCTGAGTAAGGACAGATGAGATAACAGATGAATAGATGGATTGATGGATTAATGAGATGATGGATGGATGGATGAATTGACTGCTTAAATTGACTTACTTATGTTATAAACAACTCCGGTATTCTTTGTATTTCTGTTATTTCCACCTGTCTGTGTGCTTGAACCATCACCATTTTTCAATAGTTGATTTCTGAGGAGAACAGTCTTGCTGGCAAGAGCTTTGTTGCCGTTGTTGTTGTTTTTGTTGGTGCTTTTGTGTTTGTTTAATATGTTAGGCTTAATTTTATTACTTTTGTTAACCATTGAATTAAGCTGCACTGAATTTTTATCATCTTTTCTGTCACCATTATTTTTGCTGTCGACCAGGTCAATGTTATCATTTTTAGCAGAGTCACTACAGAAACCACTATGGGTGGTGTTACTGCTGTTGTTGCTACTGATACTACTGCTGTTGAGGTCATAACTGGTTGTGTTGTTATCATTAACATTCTCATCGTTGTAATTGTAAACCTTATCCAACACCAACTGACAATCATCTGTAGTCACGTTAGTTAAGCTACTGCGATTATTATTATTATTATTATTATTATTATTATCAGTATTATCATCATTGTCGCTATTGATGTTGTTTATCAAAGAAGTAAAGTCTTGAGGGTGGGTGAAAACATCTCCATCGGCAACCCTCAACAACTCACTCACATCAGCAACATCATCACTTATAAAACATTTTTCGGCATCATCGTTGTCAGTGAGGTCATAATTATTATTATTGTTGTTGTTGTTGTTGCCATTGTGCAAGGTGATACAGTCAAAGGTTGCTTGGTGCAGAGGCTCAAAGAAGGACTTCATTGGTCTGAAACAAAAGTTGGCCCCATTCTTTATCTCTTGATAGTAAGTTGCTTATAGAGTATATAGACTTAGTTTAATTTATAAAAAAAAGAACAAAAAAAAGTTCAAAAAATTATTTATGAAGCAAAAACAAATGGAATGGGCGATCACTTACGACAGATTAACGTCAATGAAGCCTGAGAGGTTGAGGTCAGACGAAGTTGCAATTGGTTCAACCATGTCTTCTTCAAAGCCTTCTTCTGCCTCCTCAGATGCATAACTGAAGGGACCCTCCAGGTGGCAGCCACCGGAACCTTGTGCTAGCTTTTGGTGAAAAGATGAGTGCCGGGGTGACTAAGTGATTGTTTTTTAGCACTCCAACCCTTAATTATTTTTGGTTTGAAAAGTAATGTCTTTTTGAAAATTATCAACCATGGAAACAAGAAAGTGGTCCAGTACAACCCTTGACTAAACAGAATGAATAAAATAAAATGATTTTGGAAGAATAAATGTTAACGTACGACATAAGTTGCTGGAAATTCAACAGGGTGGTGCGCTCCAGAAATGAAAGGAATACTTGACGAGTCCGGTCGCAGATCAACCATTCTCGAAAATTTTCAAAAGTATTCCAAAAAAACCTAATTTAAATTATATAGGTTTTGTTTTCTTGTCGACTAATTTTGAAACTTCAAGAGTGAATTCAATTCCTATATGTGGTTTTGCGATATGAGGATGTTGATTGCAACTAAGTAAACAAATTTAAGATGTTTTTCAACATATGAAACTTTTAAAAACTTAAAATTAAAATACTCTAAATCGAGCGCAACCGATTAACTTAATTACAACTAATAAACATTGTTGTTTTGTGTATGTGGTCTCGCGAAGAAGTGCATTATTGTGTTCAGTACGCAAAGGCCTTGTGAACTCATATCAAATATTACGGAAATAATTCGTTTAGATCCAAAATTAACACTTTAAACGACTTTCATTTTTAATTATGTAAATTTAAGCCATTAAAGAAGGAAAGATAAACCAAAACTGGCGCCTACACAAAGACCTTAAATAACACTACTGACCGATTTCTATTGTTCTCGTAATGCTAACTAATTAACATTTATCGACTAAGTTTGATCTTTGATTGAAAATCAACAACATAAAAAACATTTATTTAATCATTAAAAAATTACATTAAAAAATAATTTTGAAATTTAGGATGGGAAAAAATATTTTGTTAAGTTTCATTTTTTCTGATAATTTTGTTTTTGAAATGCTTGTTAGATAACCTTAGGATTTCTTATTCCCTGGTTTCTATTGCTTTTAATTAGTTTTCCTGCATTTTTATATACAATAAATGTATATATTATTATATTTGAGAACTCGTTCAACAATTAAATAATTCATTTGTATAAAAATATAAACGGTACATCAGGGAAGTATTAAATAATTTGATCATACAAGTTATAAAAGTGTTTGGAATATTTAAACTGCGATTTGATCTTGGCCGATCAAAGGTTTGAGAAACTTAATCAATATAAATAAGTATTAAAGTGATTGAAAAATACTTTTTTCCTCTAACCATTATATCCGTCTTTGCCAATTCAATCCGTTTTCAGTCAATAAAAACTTATGTCGAAAAAAAATCTATCTCGAACATAAATTTGTTTTGAATAACTAATTTAAAAAAAATTCAAACTGTCAGAATCGCAAGAAGCTGACAATGTCAATGAGTGAACCTATCAGAGTAAGCTCTTATACTCAAGAGAAGGTCTCATTTAATTTATATTACAAATTTTCAACAATTTTGAAACTCATATATTACTTGCTTAAAGTCAACTGATGAATCCTGCTCATTGTTTTGTCACAAATTGATAAAAGAAAACCTAGATACATCAAAACCAAAGCTGCAATGTGAAATAACATCAACATAGAAAAGTGAAGCAATCACTCAACCCCCCTAACATTCCCCAACTTACATAACAATAGGTGGTCAAGGTCAAATCTTCATTGGAGAATTTCTACCACAACCTTCTCACCCAACACTCAGAGAGACTTCATAGGTGCCGTTGCTAATGATGATGATAATGATGATGATGATGATGATGATGATGATGATGATGATGATGATGATGATGATGATGATGATGATGATGATGATGATGATGATGATGGTGATGATGATGATGATTTAATATCTTTGTTGTTAATGTTATTGTTCAGATTATTTTTTTCATTCTTTATAATAATAATAATATCTTTTATTATATTGTTAATAATTATTATTCATACATAATCAATTATTATTATTGTTTTTCACCTTCAATTATTTTCATAATTTTAGTTATCACCAATATTCCTCTCCAATTTAAGTTTTTTTATTATAAAATAACAAATATCAATGATGTGGAGAATATTTTGGAGTCCAAAGAATCAAATGAAGGTTTTAAAAATGACACCTCGCAGGCAAACACAGTTGGAGGAGTCTATGAAGAGTGAAGGACTCTCCGATGAACAGGTTAAAACAAAAAAAAAAGAAAAATAATTCTTTAATCTATTATTTGTTCAAATCTGAAACCTCTTGTTTACATTTAGTGTTTTTTTCTTTCTTTTTTATTTTCAAAGTGCGTTTGGCTGTTACTCACAACTGCACCAATGGCGCCAACCGCCCATTAACAACAACAACAACCCATCAACTTAACACCTCCTTAAAGACCAGCTCCCCCTAACTTTGGTAGGGGCAGTAGCAATGGGTTTTGTCAGAGCTAAGGTGTCAGGAACTCTTACTACTGGTAAGACCACTTGGTGAGCAGGTCTGACACCCAGTGGTACACAACCTGGTAAAAGGAGCTTTGGAAAAGATCCGAAAAACGCTGCCATTATCGTCAGAAATCGATGGCCTTTGGTCGTTCTTGCCGAAGAATTGCATTGGGATAATGCGGCAAGCTACTGCCGTTGGATTGAGGATGACAAACAAACTGTTGCGCATGTGCAGTCGCCACTTCTCCATGTGGTTTAGCAACAGCTGGACGAGTGTTGGGACCTTTTCAAGGTGGCTAGCGATCAATAAGCCCAACCAACCAGTCAGAACTACGCTGTGAAACGCTAAAAGTTTCAACTGAAGCTGCTCCTTTCATCTTTCATCTAAGGTTTTCTTCTCATCTGAAGCGTCATGGCAATCACGTGTTACAATCAGAGATTTGCCCCTCTTCTGCAACGTGGCCCCTACCTTTTTCGGCATTCAGCATGACCGACAACTTACGTTCAGTAAACGTACCATGAAAGGAACCAGGCCATGACAAAGAGGACGAACAAAGGCACAACATGGGAATGGTGAACAGCAGATCTCAGAGTAATCTACATCGCCACTCAAAGATCTTTGACCAAATATTTTAACAGTTCTATAAATCCAGGTTGTTGTTGCCAATACACGAGAAAACGATTAAAAAAACAGTCGATTTGGCTGCCTATTCCTCACGACTTCCCGCTATTTCCATCAAAACGGCACCATTTTTGCACCTTTTACAGCCCCTGCAGCGCATTTGAAGACTTAATTCAGGCGCTCAAAATAACAAGTCACTACAAACGACCATCAGAAAAGTGAGAAGAGACAGCTGCACGCCGTGAGGGAGACAGAGTTTTTGAGGATGAAGAGGTCCCGCCTTGGTGTCGCCGATTTTGAGCACCTCAAAATTATCGGCAAGGGAGCCTTTGGAGAGGTGGAGTGGTGGTGGTTGGGGTTGCTGGGAGCTGAGCTGTAAAAATAGGGGTGGAATGGTCGAAAGTTTGGCTGTGTGAGGCTGTGTGTGGCTGTATGTGGCTGTTTGAAGCTGGGTGAGACTGGGTGTGGCTGTGTGTGGCTGTTTGAGGCTGGGTGAGACTGGGTGTGGCTGTGTGAGGCTGTTTGAGGCTGTGTGTGGCTGTTTGAGGCTGTGTGTGGCTGGGTAAGGCTGGTTGTGGCTGGGTAAAGCTGTGTGAGGCTGGGTGTGGCTGTTGTGGAGTGGGGTTGGGTGTGGCTCATTTTTCTCTCCTTCTCTCCCTTTCATTTTTCTTCTTTTCTTCTTTTTTTTCCTTCTTCTTCATCTTTCCTCTTCTGTTCTTTCTTCTACCTACCTTATTACTTTTTTCTCCATCTCTTCCTCCTACCACCACCACCACCAGGTAAGGTTGGTACAGAAAAAGGATACCGGAGTGGTTTTTGCAATGAAAATTTTAAGAAAAATTGAAATGCTGGAGAAAGAACAGGTGATGATGACGATGACGATGATGAGGATGACGATGACGATGATGAGGATGATGATGATGATGATTATTATTATATTTTTCTTATTTCCCACTTATCTTCCTTTCCAACTTTCAACCTTTTTCCCCTTTCATCTTTTCTGTGTTATTTTAATCTTTTTTATTTCCTCTTCCTTCCTCACTTAACTTTCTGAGTTTTTCATTTTTCCGCTCTTTATTCATCTTTCTTTTCCACTTCTCAACTTTTCTTTTCACTTTCTCATTTTTTGACCTCTTCAATAGAAACAACAACACCAACAATAACATTAATTTCACCAACAACTTTCCGCTTTTACATCCTTCTACAATTCTATATTCTACGCTCACTTTTTTCACTCCTTTCTTCGCCTTTCACTTCCGGCATTCCAAATGGCAGCGGCAACACCGATGGCTATTTCCACTTCTTTAGGTGGCTCACGTGAGAGCAGAGAGAGATATCTTGGTGGAAGCTTCCAACGAATGGGTAGTCCGCATGTACTATTCCTTCCAAGACCTGTGCAATCTTTATCTCATCATGGAGTTCCTACCTGGAGGTGCAGTGAGGCGGGTGGAAGAATGAGGTGTGGTGATGCTGAATGGGTTGATTGAAAGTGGTGAGGTAACAGGAGTGGTGGATAAGAAGGAAGATCGTTTGAGTGGGGGGGGGGGGGTGAGGGGAGGAATGATTGGAGTAGTGACTAGAGAAGAATAAAGTGGGGAGGAGAAGGCTGAAGTGGCGGATATGATGACGAAGGTGAAGTTGATGTTTGATCACATGACACAGGTGACATGATGACGTTGTTGATGAAGAAGGACACCCTGAGCGAAGAGGACACACAGTTCTACATGGCTGAAACGTCACTGGCCATTGAGTCCATACACAAGTAGTGTCGTTGTTGTTTCACGTCTGCTTTTTGTTGTTGCTGTTGTTGTTGTTTTCATTGTTGTTGTTTTTGTTATTTTTATTGTTGTTGCTTTTGTTGTTCTTTTCATTGTTGTTGCTGTTGTTATTTTAATTGTTGTTGCTGTTTTTATCTTCGTTGTTGTTGTTATTTTTATTGTTGTTGTTGTTGAGACCAACCAAAATTTTTCATTCTCGCAGAATGGGTTTCATTCACAGAGACATCAAGCCAGACAACCTTCTGCTCGACGCCAGGGTGAAACAATACAATACAATACAATTACGAATATTTTTATAGCGGCATTAACCCCTTAGAGTTTCGAGGCTAATGATAATGACAGCAAACCACCATAGGCATCAACGCCTCCATATCCGTCCCTTTAGTGATCATCACCCATCATTCCACACCAACGCTTCATCACACCTCATCATATCTCAACGCTCCACCACCTCACACGACCTCACAACACCATCACATTAAATCAAACATGATACAACCTTCGCACCAACCACACCACACCCGCAAACTACATTCTCATGCTAAACCACCACACAACATCAAATCACACCAAGCTGAACATTACTACACTTTTATATTCGCTAAAAATGTATTGGTTATGATTATTTCTTCTTTATGACTCGATAGAGACACCTTAGCTGCTTGCCTTGGTGCTTTATAACTGCGTTTCTATTCTCTTCCACGTCATCACCGCACCACACCACTACCAAGCGGACCCAACACCACAGGGCCATGTAAAGCTGTCAGACTTTGGCCTATGTACAGGTCTCAAGAAGTCCCATCGTACGGAGTACTACAAGGAGTTGCATTGGACCAACCACCCTAGCTTCAGTCTGTATTTTTGAGTGTGGCTGTTTTGCAGTGGGGCTGCTGTTGAGTGCGGCCGTTGTTGGTGTGGCTGTTGTGGTTGGTGTGGCTGTTGTGGTTGGTGTGGTTGGTGTGGCTGTTGTGGTTGGTGTGGCTGTTGTTGAGGGTGGCTGTTGTGGAGTGTGGTTGTGTGTGGCTGTTGTGGAGTGTTGCTGTTGTGAAGTGTGGTTGTTGTGGCTGTGGTGAAGTGTGGTTGGGTTTGGTTGTTGTGGAGAGTTGTCGAGTGTAACTCTTTTGAAGTGTGACTGAGTATGTTTGTTGTTAAGTGTGGCAGAGTGAGGTTGTTGTGGAAGTGTGGTTGAGTTTGGAAAGTGGTTAGGTGCCTCTTCTGTCGAATGTGGTTGCGCCTATTTGTTGTTAAGCGTTTATAAGAAAACTCGTAAAAAGTGGCTGACTATGAATATTAGCAATCTATTTTCAAAGAGACACTTTCATCAACTTATGCGCTCCCGTTCAGTCAGTAGGATAATTAAGAATAAGAGATAATAAGCTAGTTCAAACATTGGTTTATGATGTATGCTGACGGTGTGTTTCAGAGATGAGGTCTCATACAAACCTAAGGAGCAGGTTAATAAGTTAGAAATAGCTTTGGAGGATAGGGGTTTGAAAATAAATACGAAAGAACAGTTTACATGGATATATCTTATACTTCGTGACCAAAGAATCAAGTGGCTGTTTCGCAAGCTTGCAACTTGAAACGGCTCTTTGTACGGTGTCAGTAGACTAAACAGATCGAGAGATGAGAAACTATGATCAGCATACATGGCTACATTGTTGTAGTAGCGAAAAGAACCTACATTTCAGTTTTTGTGAGTCATGCAAAGCGACAACAGTGGCAAAGAATGTTGGCGTGCAACATACTTTTATGAAATTATTTTAATTTAAAAAAAAAACTGGCTTCAAATTCAGATATGCGCTATAAAAATGTTATTTAATTTTTTCAAATTCTACCGCAGAAAACGACACAAACTTCCTTGACTCCAAAAAGCAATCCTGGAGAAGTCGTAGGAGGCAGTTGGTCTGTATCATTATCTTCAGCATCATTATCATCATCATCATCATCATCATCATCATCATCATCATCATCATCATCATCATCATCATCATCATCATTATCATCATCATCATAATCATCATCATCATCCTCATCGTCATCATCATCATCATTGTCATCATAACTTTTCTTGTTTATCAGCTCTCTTCTTATATTAATTTTATCTAAAGTATTCATTCCATTCACCACCCATTCATTTCATTCACCACTAACTCATCCATTCATCCATCCTCTCCATCCACCACCAACTCTTCAGTTCACCTTCTACCCCTCAGGCCTACTCCACTGTGGGCACACCAGATTATATAGCGCCTGAAGTGTTCCTGCAGACGGGTTACAACTGCCAGTGTGACTGGTGGTCTCTAGGGGTCATCATGTATGAAATGCTTATTGGTGAGTGGTGGTGATTCTTTGGTGAGTGGTGGTGATTCTTTGGTGAGTGGTGGTGTTTTCTGATAGATGGATTTAGTTTTTGGCGGAGGTCGAGTGTGAATGGAGCTTTGGTGGAATCAGATGTGTTTTGCTGACATAAAAAAATAGAAAATTATCTTTTCATGCGTTAAACAACCGTAGAATTCTCTAACCTCAACACACCAGTCCTTTTCATTCTAATTCTCTCACAACACCGCTTCTCACACAAATCCTCTTCAGACCAATTTTGACACATCTCTTTCTCACACCACTCTCCTTCAAACTGTTTTCCTAACAACCTTCCTCAACCTACCATTTCCACGCCACTCTCTCTTTTTCATTCCACCACTTCTCCCTCTTTCCATCCCACCACTCAACACACCACATAGGCTACCCCCCATTCTGTTCTGAGACGCCCCACGAGACATACAAGAAGGTGATGAACTGGAAGGAAACGCTTGTCTTTCCCCCAGAAATTCCTCTCTCGTCCCATGCTCTCAACCTCATCATGAGGTTAGTTTTTTCAATAAAGGCACCCTCCTAAAACGCCTGCTTCATTTTCCCTCCCACGACTTTCAATATAAAATGTTTCATGCATATCTTCTTCTCGAAGTTCACTTTTTGTATAGATAGTTAACCTTAAATAACAACATTTTAGGTTTATTGAATTTTTTTATTCCACCTTTGTTTCGTTTTTTCAGTCCACCTTATACCATTGTCCTTCTAATACCATTTGTTTCTTAACTCTAGTTGTTTGCTCTATGAAAGGTGAGTGATTCGCCGATCCATGAAATACTAAACTCAAACATTAGCCGTCTTGGTGTTGAAATAACAAGCACAAACTTACGGCTCACGAGGCGCCTTATTGAGTGCTGTCGTTGGGGCTCAAAAGTCGGAAGAAAGTTAAAGGAGGACGGAAGATCGTCTCAGTTTCCTTCAACCACGATCGTTTTTTACGGCAGAGACAATATTGTCAATGTAGCCTCGAAACTCTACGGGGTTAATGCCACTATAATAATATTGGTGTTTGTATTGTATTGTATTGTAGAAAATCCTTCTAGCCGCTATTACATCGAGCCAGTCTCCCTGGTTATGGGTGGATTGGTTTGTGGATGAGTCAAAGCCTTGGGACCTGAAGATGTTCAAAGACGCTCGTCTATCTGTTTTATCCGGTTACTTCGTCAAAAAGTTAACTATCTTTTGTGATTGTAAATCAACAGCCGGAGTCGCAGCTGAGTCCCACCAAGCCGATCCAGCAATGGTGGTTCTCCAACAGTCCGTCAGCAGGATCACTTGCTCAGTGGAGTTGCACATTTTCTGGCTTCTCAGACACTGCAACCTTTGGGCAATGAACAGGCGGACGCAGAAGCCAAACGGAGATCCTTATGCCTCGAAACTCTACGGGGTTAATGCCACTATAATAATATTCGTGTTTGTATTATCTCCTCAACCTGCCGACTTTTGCTTTGCTTTTCCAACTAAAAGAGCGCTGATCAACCGGAAAGATATGCTTCCCAAATGGCTGCCTAGATCTCTGCGATTTCAGCGTAAGCAAAGACGAGGAAAGCAGAAGTGACCACAACTGACCATTTTATCAGGTTTAGAAACAACAGAGCCTTTGTCGATGGCTGCACTTTACATGAAAACCCGATCTCTATTGACTCTGTAGGGAAGAGTTTGAATCAACTGGTTATCTCTGCCTTGTATGCACGGCTTCTGCAGCTGTCTTTGCACCTTCCACATGCGGCTACTATTCGTCTGAAGGCGCTTTTCAGGCGTTTGAAATAATACAAACACAATAGCAATGACGACGACAACGATAAAAACCATCTTGTTGTTGTCACCATAGTTTCTGTTGCGAGTTGGAGAAGAGAGTGAGCTTCTTGGACAACATAAAGTCTCATCCCTTCTTCGCTGGAGTCGACTGGGAGCATATAAGGTGAAGTGGCGGTGGTAGTGGTGTGGCTATGATAATGGTTGTGATAATGGTGTTACTGTACTTATGGGATGATTATAATGTAAAAGTGGTGGTAATGATGGTGTGAAGATAAAGTGATGTAGTTGCGGCAGTGGTCTGGGTGGGAATAATGGTTTCTTTGTGTTAGTTATGAGCGTAGTTTGGTTGCAATGCTGGTGGTGTGGTTGTAATGATGGTTGTGTTGTTGCAATGGTGGTGGTGTGGTTGTAATGATGGTGGTGTTGTTGCAATGGTGGTGGTGTGGTTGTAATGATGGTGGTGTTGTTGCAATGGTGGTGGTGTAGT
>OX387257.1:5205391-5260391 GCA_947562095.1 Branchellion lobata | reverse complement strand
ATTAGATTAGATTAGACTCGTATTTTTCTGAATATTCATTTCAGATTCATGGAATATTTCTATTTTGGTTTATTTTAATTTGTTTTTTTTTCCAATTTTTTTTTTCTTGGTAATATTTCCTTTAACAGGTCTGAACCTTTAGTACAATGGATAGCGAGTTGAGCTCTGAAATGTGAAGCTCAGCGTTCGATTTACGGCTCAAGTTTTCGTCTGAAAAGTGGCAACTCTAATAGAAAAAAAACACCATGCTAGAGTGGCTTAGTCACCTAGTAGCCCACAGCGAATAAAACCATTCTTCTGAAAGCGCCTTCGAACGATGGTTACAAGGCGTTTTACAAAAGCATTGATTAGATTAGATTAGATTAGATTAGATTAGATTAGATTAGATTAGATTAGATTAGAGAAAAGTAAACTCATAAGCATACTGGAAAGTTTCAATCAATTGAAATTATCGTAATCAACTATTTTATTCATGAAAAGGATGTATTGGTGCTTTGCGTTACAAGTTTCAATATAAAAATACATTCTTTAAGTATTTAGCACACAAAAGAGCGGCAACAATGGAACAACGACGAAAGGAATGACAGTCGCTTCAAATGCTCGTCAAAACTGGCTTCAAAACCACTCAAATGCCATTTAGAGGACAACACAATTCGGTTTGAAATCGCTGCAACTCCAACCACCCCGTAAAGGTAATTCGAGTGACGAGGCAAGTCCAACTTCAGGTAAAAGCAACGCCGTCATCAAAGTCGTTGACAATTCAACTTCAATTATTCCACGACTACCAACAATCGAAACAAAAATAGCAACCTTTTCAACATCAACAGAGATTTTCAACAAAAAAATTTTCAACATCAAAAGCGAAGCTGCTATCACATTGAGGGGACAGAGTGGTTGGTTGACGTCTTCAAACATAAAATCTTGAATTATGGTGCGAAAAATAACTAAGTCAGTAACATTTATATGGGAAGGAATATATAATAATAATTATTATTGGATATTAATAATGATATTAAAATGATAATGAAAATAATAAGTATAATAGAAAAAAAAACTAATAAACAATATCATAAGTATAATAGTAATGAAAATATGAACAATAATAAGATAATAATAAAAAGATAATATAAAAAATAATCATAATACTAATACTATTACTACTACTAATAATAATAATAGTAATAAAAAGATAAAAATAATAATTATTATTATCGTTATTACGACAAAATAGATCGAGGGGCACAAAAGAGAGTTAATTAAAAGGTTGCGGAGGTGGCATGACACTTGCAACGACAACCAAAATGAAAATGAAAAAAAAAAGTTAATACGGAATTACACTAAGGAAGATAGTTACTGTTATCTCGGTATATTGGTCATGTTAATAATATAATAGATTTATAACGTATTATTATTATTATTATTATTTTTTTTTTAATTATTTTTATTATGATTTTTATTATTATTAGTATTAGTAGTAGTAGTAGAAGTATTAGTAGTAGTAGTAGTAGTAGTAGTAGTAGTAGTAGTAGTAGGAGTAGTAGTAGTAGTAGTAGTAGTAGTAGTAGTAGTAGTAGTAGTAGTAGTAGTAGTAGTAGTAGTAGTAGTAGTGGTAGTAGTAGTAGTAGTAGTAGTAGTAGTAGTAGTAGTAGTAGTAGTAGTAGTAGTAGTAGTAGTAGTAGTAGTAGTAGTAGTAGTAGTAGTAGTAGTAGTAGTAGTAGTAGTAGTAGTAGTAGTAGTAGTAGTAGGAGTAGTAGTAGTAGTAGTAGTAGTAGTAGTAGTAGTAGTAGTAGTAGTAGTAGTAGTAGTAGGAGTAGTAGTAGTAGTAGTAGTAGTAGTAGTAGTAGTAGTAGTAGTAGTAGTAGTAGTAGTAGTAGTAGTAGTAGTAGTAGTAGTAGTAGTAGTAGTAGTAGTAGTACTAGTAGTAGTATTAGTAGTAGTACTAGCAGCATATGTTCTATGCAACATTATTATCTTGTTGGTCAATGCATTCCTTCGAGTGCTAAAGAGAACAGAAGAGAAGAAATTTAGCTTGTAATTTTATTTAGAGCTTTGGAATTAATTTGAACATAAATTGAGTTTTGATTTCAAAATTAAATTTAATTAAATGTTAATTTTGAAAAAAATGTTTCACTTAAAAAAAAATAAATTTTATTCAATTTATGAAGCGCCAAGGCAAGCAACTGAGGCGCCGTAGTGGTAGAGTAACAATGAGCAATGGTGAAGTTGGCTTGGTGGTCGTTTCAGGACACGCAACATTTACAGTCGTTTACTTCTTCGACCAGAGGCAGTGTGGGCAGAAGGTGAGGGGGTGGTTCTTGGAAGTCACCATCCATATACACTCTGATGTGGTGTGTGTGTGTGTGTGTGTGTGTGTGTGTGTGTGTGTGTGTGTGTGTGTGTGTGTGTGTGTGTGTGTGTGTGTGTGTGTGTGTGTGTGTTGTGTGTGTGTTCGTGTGTGTCTGAAAGCTAGAACCTTGCAGAAGCACCGCTCGAAAGCTGTGTTCCAACAACGTCTGGAAGTAACGACCCAAAACGTATCCTAAAAACATCAAACCACCCTTTCAACTCACCTAACAATGTTGACCAATCGTTTTCTTTCTGCTGTCTTCTTATTGGCTGGCTGCTTGTATGACCAGTCTCCAGAGATCACCGCAGTTTCCGCCCCGTCCTGTTGGTGCCACACCTGTCCATTCGTACAGTTAGTTGCTCTTTCTAATCAGTAAAAACACTGTCTAATCTAATCTAATCTAATCTAATCTAATCTAATCTAATCTAATCTAATCTAATCTAAACTAATCTAATCTAATCTAATTTAATCTAATCTAATCTAATCTAATCTAATCTAATCTAATCTAATCTAATCTAATCTAATCTAATCTAATCTAATCTAATCTAATCTAATCTAATCTAATCTAATCTAATCTAATCTAATCTAATCTAATCTAATCTAATCTAATCTAATCTAATCTAATCTAATCTAATCTAATCTAATCTAATCTAATCTAATCTAATCTAATCTAATCTAATCTAATCTAATCTAATCTAATCTAATCTAATCTAATCTAATCTAATCTAATGTATGTGGTGATTATATGGGAAAAGTGGAGAATGTGGGAAATTCAGGATAAAAGAGATTTTTTGAAGTTGAAGAAGTGTAGGAAAATCTTCACATGAAAGTTGAAGTGGTGGTGAAAGAAATTCAACTGAAACATTTCAAACATGATAGAAATAGCGCAAAAGCCAATAAGGTGATAACAAATATGAGATATGATAAGAAAAAAATTACCGAAAATGCTAAAGCCAACGTGAATGTTAGAGAAAAAAGAAGGCAGTTGCAAAGCAGAAAAGATCAAAGGTATTTCATGCAATAATCAACCCTGTGGAGAAGAAAAAAAATTACAAAAAAAAGTAATATTAATGAGAATTAAAATAGTATTCATGAGTTTTCACCAGTGAGTACCTTATGTAGGGGGTGATAGAATGTTTCTACGCTGACCACTCTTCTGTCTGTGATGAGGATGAAAGATGAGGATGAGGATGGCGTATGACGTCAGTGGTGTTGTTATGTGGATGTTTTATTTTTGTTTGGTAGTAGCTGCCAGTGGTGTGTGGTTATTTTGTTGAGGGCTCCCATCATTGGTGCATGATGGCTGTAGGCGAGGTTTTGTGATAGTATGTGATGGTTTACTGACTTTCATGACTGATAACATTTCGTTTTTTTATATTTTAGCGTTTTTTTTATCAGTTCGATTTTTCGCCGTGTTTTTGTAACATTTTCAGCGTATGTCTGGACTCGGAATAAAGACTATAAAAAAAGGATGTGGTTTTTAGAGGCAATATGTGGTCCGATGTGAAAGCTTGCGAACAAAAATTAGTCAAACTTTCAAATATTCAACATTTAAAAAAATTCCGAACTAGGCCCAACACACCGACCGACAGATCGAAGCCAGATTTTGGCTCTTTCCCAGGTAGAGTTGAAGGTTTCATAGTGTGGTGCGCCGCTGCACATGGACACGCGAAGTGGCGCTGGCACGAACGTTTTTGAAGTCAGAGAGGCTGGGGGACTGTAGATGTTGTGTAGGAGCTCCGCTAAATCGTCTAGTGTGGTTGTTGAGGAGGTGGATCGTTAAATGTGGGTCAATGAACGAAGTATCTGATGGATGTGAAGGACTGGAGTGTCAAGTGGATGTTGAAGGATGGAATGTCAGGTAGGTGTCATGGAGTGTAATGTCAGATGGGTGTCATGGGGTGGAATGTCAGGTGGGTATCAAGGGTGGAGTGTCAGATGGGTGTCAAAGGGTGGAGTGTCAGGTGGGTATCAAAGGGTGGAGTATCAAAATCTGTTAATATAGAAACGTCATTTTCAAGATTAGGTGGATGGTTCATAGATTGATGGGTTGGTTGAAGGTTTGGTGGATGGGTTGAAGAGCAAGACAGTTGATGTGTTCGTAAGGGGTGTGGTGAAAAGATTAATTGCGGAGTGTTGAGGGGGTAGGTCAGTATAAAAAATGTTAATGGGCTGTAAGCTGGTTATAGCTGGTTACTTGTGGTTATGAGCGGCTATGTATAGTTGGCTACTAAGTGCTATAAAGACGGAGGGTAGAGAAGAAGAAGTGTTTATCTGTTGATCCCATTCCTCACCAGAAGGACGAACATAAGCGACTCTGATGAAACGCACTAGAGGGGTGCTTTCACTTTTTTCAATGAAGTTAACCCCCGTGTGCACGTGCGTTCCTGCG
Organism: Branchellion lobata; assembly: GCA_947562095.1. Lineage (NCBI taxonomy): Eukaryota > Metazoa > Annelida > Clitellata > Hirudinida > Piscicolidae > Branchellion > Branchellion lobata. Next base: position 5,255,652 of record OX387257.1, on the reverse strand, counting down.
TGGTGCAGTGGTGATGCGGTGGTTGTATGATGGGTTTAAGGTGGAAGGTAAGGATGGACGTATGAGAAATTTATGATTGTATATATGGAAGGAGTGTGAGTGAGTGAATAGATAGATATATGGATGGATATATGGATGGATGTATGGATGGATGTATGGATGGATGTATGGATGGATGTATGGATGGTTGTATGGATGGATGTATGGATGGATGTATGGATGGATGTATGGATGGATGTATGGATGGATGTATGGATGGATGTATGGATGGATGTATGGATGGATGTATGGATGGATGTATGGACGGATGTATGGATGGATGTATGGATGGTTGTATGGATGGATGTATGGATGGATGTATGGATGGATGTATGGATGGTTGTATGGATGGATGTATGGATGGATGTATGGATGGATGTATGGATGGTTGTATGGATGGATGTATGGATGGATGTATGGATGGATGTATGGATGGATGTATGGATGGATGGATGTATGGATGGATGTATGGATGGATGTATGGATGGATGTATGAATGGATGTATGGATGGATGTATGAATGGATGAATGAATGAATGAATGTATGAATGAATGAATGAATGGATGCCTTTATCGGAGCTTCCAGTGCATTACTAGATGAGAAAATTAAAGAGGTCAATATAAAACAACATGTGGTGTTTTCTGTTTTTACTTTGTATTGTTCATGTTCGGATTCTGCAGTCAATTTTGTTTTCAATTGTCGTCTTGGATTTGTAACATCACACTTTTGCTTGGTTTGTCCTAGTTTTCCAATCATAATTTTTCCATTTTTTTGTGGAATTCCTTGCAACATCAAACGTTCTTGCAATAGTTGTTTCATGTGAGTATAAGCCTCTTTTCAATTTTGGATTTTTGAGTATCTTTCATCGACTCAGTAGTGAATTTTGCCCATGGCCTACACTCAGATTTTGTAAAATTACACTTTTTCTTCTTTTAACTGCGCTTGTGCCTGATTAGAAGGAGAGCTGGTAGGGTAGTGCGAACGGAAGGGCTAGAAGTAAGAAGAATTTAAATCCTTAGGGTCGTCTGCCCTATGTGGTTGTGATAGAAACGTAAACAGAAAGATTTAGACAAGGTGTGTAGGCTGGAGAAGAATGTGGGTGGTGACGTGCGATAAGTGTTTGTAGTATAAATTAGTAAGGTGGATAAATTAGTAGGAAAACTAGTCATGCTGGAAACTGTCAAAAATCTGTAAAGCTAAATAAAAAGCAAGAGGCAGAAGTGGAAGTGGTTAAGATAACCAAGATGAGGTTCTTTCTTAGAGTAGTAAGAATAGATAAGATCAATGACCAGTAATTAGAATAGAGAAAACCTAGAACGAGTTTATCAGGGTCAGCCTACGGCAGCGCAGTCCGAAAAGAAGTAGAAGAAGCAAGGCTGAGGTAGTTCGGCATGTGCGAGGAAGAGAAGAGAGACAAGTGGTGTGTTAAGAACGGAACCTCCAGGGAAAAGAAGGAACGTGCAGTACCGACTTTTGGAAAAAAAAGGTGTAGTGACTGAAGGTGTATAATTCAATGTGATTTGGCCGTTTCATAGCAATGTTCAAAAAAGTAAAAAAGCGAGAAAGTTGGTGATGTCAAAAATAAGCAGAAATGACAAGTTTTAGATTAGTTTTACCCCATAAAAGCGTACTTTAAAAGTTAAATATTGCACAAATAATCCAACTTGTGCTAATAAAGTGACAAAAACAGGCGGCTGAGACGGTCATACACGTTTGCATGGGACTGAAAGAGATTTGCCTGTGGTTTTATTATTGCTTTATACAACGATGAAAGAATAAATGAGGTCCTTCTTCATAAGGCAGTCAAGTTATAATCCATTGTTCGAGTGATTGTTGTTGACAATAAGTTATTCAAATGGTTAATTTTTGATGGCAAGTCTTGACCGCTACAGAGCCATATGGTTTATTTATGGATGAAGAGAAGGATGGATGAACAGAAGGATGGATGGACTGAAGGATGGATGAACAGAAGGTTGGATGGACTGAAGGATGGATGAACAGAAGGATGGATGAACAGAAGGATGGATGAACAGAAGGATGGATGAACAGAAGGATGGATGAACAGAAGGATGGATGGACAGAAGGATGGATGAGCAGAAAGATGGATAAATAGAAGGTTGGAGAAGGGATGAGTGAATGGATGTATGTACGTATATAGGGATTTTTATTTTGGGACTGCTTTTCAAACCAAAATTTCTTACCAGGTTTGTTTCTGTAGGCTGCCTCCAATGTTTGTATGTTTGTCACGGCTATGTTCTGAAGATGATGAGGATGATGATGATGATGATGAGGATGATGATGATGATGATGATGATGATGATGATGATGATGATGATGAGGATGATGATGATGATGATGATGATGATGAGGATGATGATGATGATGATGATGATGATGATGATGATGATGATGATGATGATGATGATGATGATGATGATGATGATGATGATGATGATGATGATGATGATGATTTTTATTATTATTATTATTATTATTATTATTATTATTATTATTATTATTATTATTATTATTATTATTATTATTATTATTATTATTATAATAATAATAATAATAATAATAATAATAATAATAATAATTATTATTATTATTATTATTATTATTATTATTATTATTATTATTATTATTATTATTATTATTATTATTATTATTATTATTATTATTATTATTATTATTATTATTATTATTATTATTATTATTATTATTATTATTATTATTATTATTATTATTATTATTATTATTATTATTATTATTATTATTATTATTATTATTATTATTATTATTATTATTATTATTATTATTATTATTATTATTATTATTATTATTATTATTATTATTATTATTATTATTATTTTTATTATTAGAAAATGTAAGTAGTATGCTCATTTTGCGATTCTTAAGAATTTTTCATGGCCAACCACCGTGTACATGTGAGCCCACAACTAACCCGGACGCTCTGGACCCACTCTCGAGCCTTGGCCAGGGCTGTGGTAATGCTGAGGTACCGTGGTGTTGACTTGTAGAGGCTTTTCCAACTGACGTTTTGTTCTATGTCAGGCAGGAAATCTTGCGCTCCTGTGGTGCATGTATCCATTGTGAGTGGTCATTTCAAGCTGTTTTGAAAGAAGTGCTTGTTATGCTGTAGTTTTGAAGTTTGAATAATAAAACTGGGTTTTGAATGGCAAAGGCAAGTAATTGAGGTCCCATACATCACTCAAGATGATCAGGTTCCTATAACTATGAGCCCTTGTGTATGAAAAAATAGAAAGTTTAATCTTAAAAGAATTAAAGTGGCCTCGAAACTCTACGGGGTTAACGCCACTATAATAATTATCGTGTTTGTAATTGTAATTGTAATTGTAAAGAAACGATGACGCAATTTTTCATTGTTGGTGGCAAAAGTTTCAGGTGGATAAAGATGAGTTTTCGAAGGCTCTTTTGGATCTGTTGTTCGTGGTAGATTGTTGCTTGGGAAGTTGAATAGTTTGTTTGGTACTTAACTCTTTTGCAAGAGGCTATATAAGAGGGTTGGTGTAGAAGTCGATAGATTTCAGTCAACAGAGCAGCCTTAAGGATCATGTTAGCTGGAAGACATTGAAGTTGAACTAGTTTTGAAGACCGAGGAAGGAGGTGACCAGAGAAGTTAATTTCAGTTCAACCAATCTGCTTTGTTGAGTACTTTATGCGGAATTACTTGGTCATGTTGCGGTATGTTGTACAGTATAATGACAAGTCTTTAGCCTAAGGATGACGAAACAGCGGAGCGGCTTTGAGACCATCCCGTTTGTGATGAATGGGTGAATGTAAGAGAGGTCAAAAGTGGTAGTTGACTGAGCAAATGAAATTTTATGTGCCGATTAAATGATAGTTTACTGTCAAGAATAACTTGACAAGTCTTATGGCATTCAGTTATTGTTGATTTTAGTTTTTTTTCTTTCATTTTGATTGTTCACCATGTTCTGTGCCACTTCCCGCGTTTGTCTGGATTTGCTTCAATAAAGACTATGAAAAAAAAGAGTGGCACCAAGTAACTTGACTATAGTGATGAAGCTAAGAACCAACATCAATGTTTGAAATACTTGAAAATCTTTTGAACTGTTATGGAGTACCAAGTTAGATGAGTTTCGTGTGTGAAAATTTTTGTGTAGTAAGAATCTTTTAACGAATTTGATTTAACCTCGGAGAGTTTTGCTGGTTACGAAGATTTTGAAAAGATTTAAAAAAGTGACTGAATAAACTATTTTTTCGTTTGAAATATAAGCCTTGCAGTGAAATGGTCAACCAACTGCTGAATAAACACCGTTTGCCAGCTTACTCAACATGAAAGTAAGTTAGTGTTGGAGGGAATTGCAAAAAATTGTGGTATCTAGTCAGACTTCCCTGCGAATATGTGAAATGGCTGAAAAAGAGAAAATTAAATGAACCTGGAATGAATTTTTTTAAACGGTTGTTTCAATATAATTTCACTCTTACTCTAGCCGGTTTTCTAAGACCTCTTCGCTCATCGCTCTTTTACTCATACTGCCCATAACCCATGGAGCTCTCTTCCCCCCAACCTCAGCTCGTAAAATCCGCTGATTAATTTTTGTATGCCCTCAAAAATTCATTTTTACTGAAAACCTTTTTTTAATGTCAAAAGCCTTCACAGCTCGACAAAAGTTAATAGTAAAGTAATGCTTTGTTTTTGCACATGCCTTGCAAAGAGACTTAAGTCTACTGGATGTCTCAATGACTGAACGGGGGCGCCTCAAGTGCTTGTTTTGGCGCTATGCAATTGAAATTGTTTATTGATTTAAAATATTTCAACCACCACCTTTCAACCACAACCTTCCAACTACCACCTTCTAACTTCCCTCTTCCAACTCCTCCTCCCATCCACTCCCTCCCAACCACCACCTTTCAACTACCACCATCTGTGCTTCAACAGCCCTTATGATGACCTAATTACCTTTTTACCCATTACACTACCACCACCCTCACCTAATAACAACAAACGTAACCCACCAATCAGCTCCACTTCCGGTGGGCCATAGCAGAAGTAGATTCTTGTGATATAAAGGGTGTGTCTGAGAAACTCATCAGGGAAACTGGTCTGATCAGGCTTGATGTCCAGACTTGACCACTGTCTTTTTGGTAGCCTTAGTGACACTGTTTCTATGGTGATGATTTTTCCTGAGTGTTGTTTGTGTGTGTGTGTGAGGAGATAAACCTCTTTGGCTGTTTGGTTGTTTACGTGTTCATTTTTGTAGCTGTTTTTGTAACAGTTTGTATGTGAAAAACTAATGAAATAAGAAAGGTACATAGAATCATTAAATCCATCAGTTAACATCGATCAAGTTGAAACATGATCAACAAATATTTCCATACAAATACTCAACAAACCAAGCCAACCTTCTAGAGGGTTACTGGCCAGATAGGCATTAATGGCAGAAAATGTTTCGGGCAGATTTTCATACACTGGGTGTTTGGAACTCAAATCCAAACAACGTGGGATGATGTTCATGTAGCCAATCTCCGGAGGGGGCAGTCGATTGGATGGCTGCAAGTGCAGTGAGTGGAGGGCGCATTAGACAAAAACGAAGGATGGAAGAAAAATGATGGTGAATAAAAAACCAATGAAAACGAAAGAATCAATAAAAAAAGGAAAAAAAAAATTTTTTTTTTAAATGTTGAGCACTGGAAAGATAACTTGAAGATTTTGATTTCTTGAACTGATAACTTATAATCAGAACAACTTATGTACCACTTTTTCAAACAGACCTTTTTGTATACGATCTACGGATAGAAAAAAATGAACAAAGGAAGGAATATTCCAAGAACCCTACAACATTTGAAGGGATCATATGTTACAATTCAGAATGATTGAATGGCTGACGAAAGGCTTTTTAAGACAGACAGCAGGTAGGAAAACACATACTCAATCATAAGTCAATTCATCAATAATTGTCCAAAAGCGCCTTTTAGCCATGGCGTAAAAAGCGTTAATAGCGAAGCGATTGTATTTGCTGCGGGGTTGTGTGTTCATTAGGTGACTCAGCCACTCTGGCAGGCGTTTGTTCTTCATTTGAGTTGCTGCTCTTCACAACTCAAGTCTTATTCAAAGCAAAAATTCGAGTAGAAATTTAAGATTTTTTTTTTATTTTTAGAGGTAAGAGTTTCATAATAAATAATATCTTAGTTTTTAAACGAAATAGAAAAAAAGATTTACTCTTGTCTAAAGGCAACTTAGGTTTTGATGGCCACCTTTGGGCTAGTTGGTTCACCCACTTCAACCCTACTTCAGCTCACTTTGAAACCTCAATAAGTTTCTTATTCATTCATTTGTTGTATTGCCTTCAATACATGAGGTATTTGACACAATAATTACAACCTCAAACCTAGCTTAATAACAAAGAAATGATGATATTCATAATTAAACATAATTAATTACTGAGAAAATTATTTTTACTGAACTTTTCAATAGTTAATCTATCGCCTATTGGTCATTCTAGTATAGGTAAAAGCTTGACAATAGGTCTTCATGAGACTTTTTGAATGGTCTCAAAACTCAACGGGGTTAATGCCACTATAAGAATATTCGTGATTATATTATATTGTATTGTATTTATCCTTCACTATACCTCAAGCTTCTGCGCCTCTTAATGGAACCATCAAAGTTGCTGACGTCACTCACCTTGTCGTTGGTCTTCCAATAGAAAATATTTGAAATTAATACTGGACTTTCATCTACATGGGCCGATTCAATCTACTCAAAGAATTTTTATAGCGCCGATTACACATTTTTCATGAGCACTCTGCTATGAACTGTTTAAACTCTAATGTTTTAAAAGCTTTACAGAAACAAAGAATATTTATAATGGAAGAAAAATTGAGACGAAGAATGTTCCATAAAAATAATGACTTGCCACAGTAGGAAAGTGAAAATTCTGCATAGGTATGGTTGAATGGTACCTTGAAAAAATGAGATTAAATGAAGCATCTGAGTCGTTGAAAAGGTTATTTAGTGAGGTTTCTATTAAACCAGATGGGTGATTTTTTTTAGCCGAGAATGCAGAGTTTGTAACTTGGTCATTCTTCAAAGGTAACCAGTGTAAAAAGGCACAAGTAATGGGGTTTGATCTTGCTATCTACCTTTTATGTTTAAACTCTCATTATTAAAATAAATTATTCAAAAAAATTTCATTTTGGAGCCTTATATGGTGATGGGATGGAAGTTGTAACATAAAAGTTTGCAAACACGCTTTCAAGTGTGAGGTTCAGGGTTCTAGTTCCGTCTGAGATCGGTTGGAGTTGTTAAAAGCGGCAACTCAAGTACAGAACAGACGCCGGTTTACTGTTATAATTATTCAAAAGCCCAAAAGCGAGTAACTTCGTTCCTCTGAAAGTGTCCGAACAAAAGGCTGAGAGGCATTTCTGAAATGCGATCAATAGGTCATATAAGAGATGCTTAACAAATCTCTCTTAGCCATTTATTGATGGATCTTATTGTTTCATATCATTTCCATATTATATTCTTTTATTATCACGTTTTGACCGTAATCCATTACTGTCATTTACCCTGTTTTCAAATTCAACTGTCCATGTTTTGTAACATTTTTAGCGTGCAACTAACTTTACCTCAATAGAAAGTACAAAAAACATTAATCTGTACATCAAACCATATATCCATTTATAGATGCATCTTTACGTATATACATACAGTACAATACAACATAATACAAATACCAATATTATTATAGTGGCATTAACCCCGTAGAGTTTCAAGGCCACACCCGTTCATTCATCCATCCATCCATCCATCAATACACCTACCCATGCATACATTAATTTATTTATCCATCCATCCATCCATCAATACACCTACCCATGCATACGTCAATTTATTTATCCATCCATCCATCCATCAATACACATACCCATGCATACATTAATTTATTCATCCATCCATCCATCCATCAATACACCTACCCATGCATACATTAATTTATTTATCCATCCATCCATCCATCAATACACCTACCCACGCATACATTAATTTATTCATCCATCCATCCTTAAATCCATACTTTCAGTTCTACTTTTTCATTTGGAGGTGGTTTTTCTGGATTACTTTTCTTGAGAATGCCTGGATGGTTTTTGTTTGGAGTGGCGTTGGAGGCAAGTGTGGTGGTGAGTGTGGTGGTGGAAAAATGCTGTGTTCGTGCGCGGTGGTGAGGTCTTTTCGACTTGAAAGTGGGGTGGTCCATATTTATGTACCAGATTCTGCGTGGATGGTTGATACATGGGTTGATGATTGAATAAAGTTGGTTATGCGCCATGCGTAGATGGTTGATACATTGGGTTGATAAATAAATAAACTCGGTTATGGATCATCTTGAGACGCAACTAAAGCTTCTGAATCCTTTTTTTCACTTTTGAATGAAAAATCAAAACACAATCGTAAATGCTGGTGGAATAAAACATACTGAATAAAGTTGAAAGTGTGATCTGCCAACTTTTTATTGTTGCTGGATACAATATAGGGCCTGCTAATGAACGATGCAAGTCTATCTTTTTTTCAATTTTTGTCATATCAAACAACAGAAACTATTCTTAGACACTCTTACCCTCAAATCACTAGTTTTTTACTCGTTTTGTCCCGCTTTGATTTTTGTAACTTTTTATGCCATGGACTCCCAGAGACCACGGTACACCTTCTCACCAAAGCTTTTAATAGCGCTGCCACTTAATTTCTGGTACTCACGAATTTTCGCGTATGACTCCAGCTTTTATTTCTTCACACCGGTTGTTTCAAAACTTTTCAAAATTTGCACTTTAATGTTTAAAATATGTTACGATTAATTTTCAACGTTTTCAAGCTGCTTCCTCGTAGAAACTGAATTTTTATAATTATTCTTATTTTTCATTGTACCACTTGACCATACTTGTGCTAAGACTATATTTCTCTTTTGTGGTCTTCTTTTGAAACTCACATCCTTCCAATCTGACCTTTGTTACTTTTCTGTTACTTTGTTTTTGTAAAGACCCTGAAACTTTTTTCTTTAAGCAGTTCGTAGCAGAACGATTTTGAAAAGTGTTGATCAGCGCTATACAAATGATTTGATTAGATTATATGAGATTAAAAAGGAATAGTTGTTTGATGTGATTATGATGTGGTTATGAGCAATTTGAAATTTCTTCAGATTTTTTGCTTCTAATCTACACTTGGATTTCTCATAACATTACTTTTTTTTGTCTTTCTCCTTGAATTTTTGTCATTTTTTGTTATATTTCCTGTAACTTAAAACATTTTTTAATAGTTATTTGTTATGGTCGATAGCTACCCATCAATTTTAGATTAACAAATTCATCACTTTTAATTTATAACCGATTTTGTTCTCAATCCACATTAAGATTTTTTGTAACATTGTAACTTTTTCACCTGTCAGCACCTGTGGCATAATGGTTGGCTTTTTCCGCTGTAAAGCTTGAATGGGAAGGCTCAGATTTGAGTCTTAAAAACTGCAACTCAAATAAAAAACAGTCATCCAGAGTGGTCCAGTTCTTTAGAAGCCCACAGCGAGAAAAACTGTTTCTATGGGCGAGCCTTTGAACAAAGTGCTGAAAGGCACTTCTAAAAGGCTTTGATTTATATTACAGTTTCGGTTTTTTTAACCTCGTTCTGTTTTGGTTTTGAAATGATTGGGTTATAATTTAATCTTACTCTTTCAAATTCATTGATTCAATTCGATCGCCAATTTTTCTTTCAAATTTTATCACATAATATTTTTAACTGACGGTTTGTGTTTTTTTTTTGGTTTTTTGCCATGCCATGCATTGTAGCATTTTCAGCTTCTGTCTGTTTTTTTTTACTAATTTTTATGAAACAAAAACAAACGTCTCGCCTACCTCAGACCTTTCAAGTATACGGCGTATTTTGATTTTGCGACAAACATCACCTGTAAAAATGTTGAATTGATTTGTAGAGTAATCTCTTTTTTTCGTCCATTTTCTTAATTGAATCAAAAAGGGTCTCAATAGTTATTCCATTTATAACGATTCAAACACACACACACACACACACACACACACACACACACACACACACACACACACACACACACACACACACACACACACACACACACACACACACACACACACACACACACACACACACACACACACACACACACACACACACACACACACACACACACACACACACACACACACACACACACACACACACACACACACACACACACACACACACACACACACACACACACACACACACACACACACACACACACACACACACACACACACACACACACACACACACACACACACACACACACACACACACACACACACACACACACACACACACACACACACACACACACACACACACACACACACACACACACACACACACACACACACACACACACACACACACACACACACACACACACACACACACACACACACACACACACACACACACACACACACACACACACACACACACACACACACACACACACACACACACACACACACACACACACACACACACACACACACACACACACACACACACACACACACACACACACACACACACACACACACACACACACACACACACACACACACACACACACACACACACACACACACACACACACACACACACACACACACACACACACACACACACACACACACACACACACACACACACACACACACACACACACACACACACACACACACACACACACACACACACACACACACACACACACACACACACACACACACACACACACACACACACACACACACACACACACACACACACACACACACACACACACACACACACACACACACACACACACACACACACACACACACACACACACACATACACACACACACACACACAAGCACACACACACACACACACACAAAAGCACACACACACAGGGTCTTTACTATGAATATGCGCAAATTCATTTCAGTTAAGTTATTTAAAATAATTTTTTTAACTAGTCAGAGTTTCAAGTTTCAGTTTCAAACTTTCACTCACTCGAGAGTCATGAATGTTGTATGTTTTGAAGATTAAATTATAAATCCTCCAAAGATTATCCACATGTTTTTGCTGCACTTCTGAACAGTGTGCAATCAGCGCTATACAAATGATTTGATCAGATTAGATTAGACTAGTGTAGATTGTGCCTATCATGTTTAGTACCTTTTCAGTGTTTTGTAGTTTCAACAGTTTCTTACAGTCTTAGTCAAATTCTAAATTGCAAAAATTGAAGACTGACTGTAGAATCAGAATCATGGAACCCAAAACTTAAAAAGTGAATCATAGCTTATACTGATTGACTAATGAACAATGTTTCATCAAATGAACCCAAATTATATAATACAAAAAATATAAAAAAATCAAAAGTAAAGGTGTTATAGAATCGACTTGATGAACCCTAAAAGTTGATAGTTAAATCATAACTTAAAATGACATGATATAACTATTTGAAAATTCCATTCCGGTTATTTCTTCTTTTCTTCCTATTTCCTTCTCAACCATTTTTCATATTCACAGATAAGTCTGTCTGGATACCACAATTCTTTACAATGCCTTTCAACACTTGTTTACTTTCTTTTTGAGTAAGTTGGCAAACGATTTCTATGTAGCCGTTGCTTGACGATTTCACTGTAATGTCTGTATTTCAAACGGAAAAAAGACGTGTTCGAAATTAAAAAAAAAACTTCTTTTAAGACCTCTGTACTTAACAAAAACTATCACTTTGAGACCAATCGACTTCTTATAACTAATAGGTGAAACTTTACTTTTTAAATATTTGAAATTAAAAATTTTAAATCTTTAAAATTTTTAAATATAAAATAGTATGAATAAACAAAACTAGAGTAGTTGGCTATACAAGCTTTTGTGCAATCGGGATCAGTAGAATGAGTGAGACTTATTTTGCTGTATGACCAGATCTGAAAAGACTATAAAAAAATTGTGTGGGCACAAGCGTAGAGATTACTGGAATACTAAACATAAGGATCTAATAAACAAAACGGCTTACACTTGGAGCCACGTTTATTTGTCACAGGCACAAGAAGGTGGTCTCAGTAGGCTCCAAGATGTGGATGTGGATGAGCTACTCAAGGCTATTCAGAGGCTTTCCAACAAACAGTGTGCGTCTGATCCAATACCCACATGGCTTTTGAAAAAGACCAACCATCCAACCATCCATCCAACCACCCATCCAACCACCCATCCAACCACCCATCCAACCAACCATCCAACCACCCATCCAACCACCCATCCAACCACCCATCCAACCACCCATCCAACCACCCATCCAACCACCCATCCAACCACCCATCCAACCACCCATCCAACCAACCATCCAACCACCCATCCAACCACCCATCCAGCCACCCATCCAACTACCCATCCAACCCCCCGTCTCCCACCAACCTGTCCTGACGCAACGTCGTTCATGCTTGTAATTTTTTTCTCTACCGTTTCGCACTTCACCAGTCTGCAACTATTGTTTTCATGCAGCCACTCGTTGGCACGTGGAACCAGCGTGCTGTTTTGAATGAAGATGACGACGACGACGACGATGATGATGATGATGATGATGATGATGATGATGATGATGATGATGATGATGATGATGATGATGATGATGATGATGATGATGATGATGATGATGATGATGATGATGATGATGATGATGATGATGATGATGATGATGATGATGATGATGATGATGATGATGATGATGATGATGATGATGATGATGATGATGATGATGATGATGATGATGATGATGATGATGATGATGATGAGGATGATGATGATGATGATGATGATGATGATGATGATGATGATGATGATGATGATGATGATGATGATGATGATGATGATGATGATGATGATGTGATAGGGGAATTGGTTTGAGAAATGATTTAAGTGATAGAAGTGATTACAGGATTTATTCATTTTTCTGTTGTGTTTTTCATTTTCATATTATATTATTCATTTTTATATTGTTTTATTTGTTTTATTACATTTTTTCATTTTATATATATATATTTTAAGCTTATATAGTTTTTTTTCTTATAATTTTATTATATATTATTTATTTTTAGAGTATAAAATATACATTTATATTATTTTTATTTTTTTTTATATTATTTTATTTATTTCTATATTATTTTTATTTATTTGCATATTACCATATACAATAAGGGTCAAGGGTGAAGGCAATGAACGGGGCTAGTGGTTTTGCATGGTAATAATACTCACCCTACGTTACTAAATGATAACTAAACTTCACACAATACAAACGTGGAGCTTACGAAAATTCAGCATACGACAATTCTGTGCACAACTACTTAGACATAAATACAAAATACCCTGAAAACTTAAGATAACAAAACATACAATACAATACAAGTAAGAATATTATTATAGTGGCCGTGTTGCCACAGTCACTAAAACTTAACACTAGGCTGTTGCAAGTGTTTCTAAAGAGTCAATTGTCAAACATCTCTTGATGGATTTTAGTTGACGCGTAGGGAAATAAATCTGTATGTTTTTTGATATTTGTATCAAAATCATGAAGTCTCCATAGATCTATTAAGATTCTCAAGTCCCCCACAGCTTTTGATGGCATGATGCTACCTCTTAATACACGTACAGAATAACTCGAAATATTTTTCAGATTCCGACTGGAAAAATTTGATCATTTCAGTTTTCTCACTGTTGAGTTTAAAAAAATTTGCTCCCATTGAAACCTCAATCATAATCACACACTCAGGCTTTCATTTGCAATTTTTTGCGCCATCATCACTGCAGTGGCCCTATATTTGAGTGTCATCAGCATATTGATGAAATCCCAGCTTGTATTTCATAACTACTCTTTCAAGGTCTCCAGTGTATAGAGAAAACAACAATGGTCCAAGAACAGATCCTTGTGGGACACCCACTGAAGAGTCAACAAAATCCGATTTTGTCCTAACTTAGCGTAAATTAAAAGATCTGTAACTCAAGTAGTGCTTGAACCATTCCAGACTTAGATCCCCAAAACCATATGTCCTTCGGCCATTTCAACACAACGACCCCTATTGTCATTTTTTTAAACTTCAAAACCACTTTGCAGTTTGTATTGAAATTACTAAGTATAACGGAACCTCATTCCAGCTCCAGGTAAGTAATAGTCACAGAGATTAAGTTAAGATGTTGATATAAACTAAGAAAGAAATTTAAACAAAGAAATTCGGTTTTTTTTTTGTTTTTGGGGTGAATAAACGCGAATTAGTTTCAAAATCCCATGTTTATACTGCCATTTCTCCATTGTTGATGGAGCGAAGACAGCTTGCTGAGAAGGGTGGTGGTCAAGCGTGTGGTCTGTTAGTGCAGTCTAAGTCTTCAAGGCTCATTTTCAGTTTCAGTCTTTTCTGCCGCTGATATGTTGACTAGAAAAGCTGGTACTTGAGTATAGTGTACTTGAGAATATTGTACTTGAGTATATTGTACTTGAGTATATTGTACCTGAGTATTTTGTACTTGAGTATATTGTACTTGAGTATTTTGTACTTGAGTCTATTGTACGTCTTTTGAAATTTTATCCACTGAAAAACCTTTAGATTAATAGCTAAACTCCGATTTGGTTTCCGGCTGCGTGTAGCGTGTATGTCCATTCCGTTACTTTTAATAACTTTATTTGAAATATTTTTATCAACTGTTTAAAATTTTCATTTTCGAATAATATTTTTGATATAGTTATTTTATTTCAAAGTTAAAGTTTTTGCTGGTTATGAAGATTTTAAAAAGAATGAGAAAAATGACTGAAGCCGCTATTTTTTGGTTTGAAGGACATGTCCTTCAGTGGAATGGTCAACCAACGGCTACATAAAAACCTTTTTCCAACCTACCCAACAAGAAAGTGAACGAGTACTGAAAGGCATTGCGAAGAATTGTGGCATCCAGACAGACTTGATTGAGATTATGTGAAGCGACTGAGGAGGGAGAGGAAAAAAATAAAAAAAACTGAAAGAAAGTTTCTTCAGTAATTATTTTTTATGACTTCAAGCAACAACCCAATTATAAGTTTTCAAGGCTTATCAATTTGATTTATGAATGATTTTGCTTCGAATTCTGATTTTATTCAACATTGTAGCTTTGGTTAATAAAACTGTTTCCTATTTTGTTTTTTTGTCATTCTCTCTAACATTTTTATAAAATATTTGTCAATAATTATTCGACTTGATTACATGCTAGTTCCCACTTCGAACTTTTCAATGTTCTTCAACTTGATCATAAATTGATTCTTCGATTTATCGTCAATTTCAGAACCTTGAAAATAACTTAGATTCAGTCAATATTTCTTTTTGATTTTTTGTAGCATAACACTCATGATGCTCGTATTTTGAGTTTTTGTCATTTTTTTGTTATTCACTCCCATCTCATATTTTCACCACATAGCCGTTTGGGTTAATCTGACAGTTTTCTGGTAGTTCGATAATTCACCATGCTTCGTACCATCTCCAGCGCCTTTCTGAAGTTGATTGAAAAAATTCTATAAAAACTATTTATACTAATACTATGACTACTTACTTTATATTAACTTTATGACTCAAAACTAAAAACATGGGAATGGTATTTTATTGTTATTTACCGTACAATCAGCCAATTTATAAACTTTTTTTCAAATGGATTTTTTTGAAACGCCATTTACATGAGAAAATATCTCAACACATGCCTTATGAAAATTTTATATAACCCTATCACAAGCACACACTGAGACACATGAAAAAACACACACTAAGGCACATGGACAAACACATACTAAAAAACATGTACAAACACACACTGATATACATGTACAAACACACACTAAAAAACACGGACAAACACACACTGAGACACAAGGACAAACACATACTGAGGCACAGAGACAAACACATACTGAGCTACATAGACAAACACATACTAAAACACATGGACAAACACACACTGAGACACAAGGACAAACACATACGTAGACACATGGACAAACACACACTGAGACACAAGGACAAACACATACGGAGACAAATGGACAAACACACACTGAGACACATGAACAAGCAAACTAAAACTCACTCAAAGTTTTCGAACTGCGCCAATGTCACGTTATCTTCAATTTGTTGTCTCAGTTGTTGTTTCGCCAACAGTGCGTTGTTACAAACCACCAGCTGCGCGATTGCAGAAGTTTTGGCGGTCTTGCTGGAAGAGGTTTTGGAAGATTGTTTGCCTGGAGTGCTTGCAAGTGCTTGCTTCGAAGAAGCAAACTGGTCAAAAGTCTTGCTTGGCTGGTGTTCAGTGGTTTCAGTGTTAAAGTTGTTGCTGTTGTTGCTAATTTTGTTGTTGTTGCTAATTTTGTTGTTGTTGCCAGCCTCTTTGTTCTTCTCTCCTGAGGTTTCTTTGTCCAAGTGTCCGATTTTGGGTTCATTAGCGTAACAGGCATTGAGACACTTGGGCCAAAAGTCTTGGTAGCACAGCTGAGCCCCTCGAGGAGGCTTCGAGAGAGCAGGTCTGTAAGTAGCGCGGCTGGCACTATCAAGGCTGGATGAAGAGCTGGAAGAGTGGGAAAGAAGATTCACAGGGTCCTGCTCGATGGCCTGATAGCGTGTGTCGTGGGACTTTTTATGGAATGCTTTTCTTCGTAAGGTTGATGCTACTATGCCAGCCATGGCTCTGGGGAGTGGGTGGAGATAACCAATATGTCCATATTTATTCAAACGCCTCCACTATGAATTCATCATATGAGGTCACCGAACTATTTATATCTTATCAAACACATTCACTATGAATTTATCTAATTGTTAGCAAAGCCAGTTATAATCAGTAATGATATCATAAAATATAATGCCTTAAAATTAGATCAATTTGTTTTACTTCACCACATGATATCATCAAATATGACGTCATCACATTGAATATTTCTCCAAACAATGTCATAACATACATTATCATCCTATATTACGTCATCACAGATACCATCGTCAAACATTATACTTCAATACAAACAATAGCTTCAATATAAACAATAGCTTCACCTACGATATCAGCCCATATCACTTCATGTTGCCACAAGCAATACCTTTCGTTTCTACGACTATTGACGAAACAACAAATGTTCAATTATTCTCACCACACTCGAGACGATCCACGGTCAACTCTGTGGTTGATGCCGGCTCAACATTTTATTTCTTACAACCAAATATGAGAACGAGTGGAAGAAAGGTTGAAGATAAATGGAAGAGGTGGATGAAAGGTTAAAAAGCTTTCTATCCTCTGACGTACTTTCACGATACTCCCTGAATCTTTTTGCTTTCAAGCTTCGCTCATGCAAAAGTCAATTCAGTTTTTTTGGTTTCGGAAATCATTTACGTTTTCAATCTTTAAACTTTGCAGCAACTGTCATTGCAACGACTCCCATTCAAGCCTCTCCCATGCTTTTCTACGTTACCAGTTTCAATTTTTATCCATCGATTGCTTCCTCCACATTGGCAACTTAGTGGCAGTGCAGGTACATGACAGCTGCGAATCAAAACCTTTTTTCATAATATTTCAGAGCCCACAAGTTTCACTCATAATCCACAAAAGTCAAACATTTCAAAACAGTCCCAACGCATTGCAACTCACTGTTTTTTTAATGTTTTGAGAGCTATTTTTATCTTAGCAAAATGTCTTATCTTCCATAGACCTCTTTTGTCAATCTTTTTTGCCAATATGAAATAGAAAAACTACATTAGTACATCAGTTTTATTCAAAAAGATAACACCGAATAAAAAGCAGATTTGAGTTCATCTTTGTATATATGGTCACAAAATTAATACGATATATATGTACTTATAGTACTTTCATATAACATGCAACCCCACACAAATACAAACATACCACACACACACACACACACACACACACACACACACACACACACACACACACACACACACACACACACACACACACACACACACACACACACACACACACACACACACACACACACACACACACACACACACACACACACACACACACACACACACACACACACACACACACACTCACACACACACACACACACACACACACACACACACACACACAAACACACACACACACACACACACACACACACTCACACACACACACACACACACACACACACACACAAACACACACACACACACACACACACACACACACACACACACACACACACACACACACAAACACACACACACACACACACACACACACACACACACACACAAACACACACACACACACACACACACACACACACACACACACACACACACACACACACACACACACACACACACACACACACACACACGTACATACAAGCGCGCGTGACGCAGGGCGTACATGTCGTACAAACATCTAATGGTCTCTTGACATACGTTGAGCATACATGTGGAAATGCATCAGTGTGTGCAGGCACACGTACATCAAGAAACAAAAACAAATATACAAAAAGAACAGAGTTAAACATACACAAACAGAAACAAAAGAGAAAAACAAACAAATGACAATGTCTCAAACATGTATAGAAATATTGGATGACATATCAGGTTAAAATGGTCATTATTAGGTTTATTATGTTTGTATATCACGTTTGTATATCATGTTTGTATATCACGTTTGTATATCACGTTTGTATATCACGTTTGTATATCACGTTTGTATATCATGTTTGTATATCATGTTTAGATATCATGTTTGTATATCATGTTTGTATATCACGTTTGTATATCACGTTTGTATATCACCTTTGTATATCATGTTTGTATATCACGTTTGTATATCATGTTTGTATATCATGTTTGTATATCACGTTTGTATATCACGTTTGTATATCATGTTTGTATATCACGTTTGTATATCTCGTTTGTATATCATGTTTTTATATCATGTTTGTATATAATGTTTGTTTATCACGTTTATATATCATGTTTGTATATCATGTTTGTATATCATGTTTGTATATCACGTTTGTATATCACGTGTTTGAAACTTAGTTTCAACTGGAACAAATAGATTTGAATCAATTCAAACGAACAGAAGCTAATCTTAAAACAAACTTCAAATATTTTTGGTGGTTTATTGATTCAAAAAAAATCTCTCAACGCAGTTGAGGCAACAGAACTAATAATATTCCCAACCAAACCATTCTAGTAACAAACTAGCTTGAAGATTCAAACCTCCTCTTTTCCATCCTTATTCTCTCCATCGATAAACATAACCCAAACTCTTCTTCTTCTTGCCATCCCAAAATGGTCACCTACTTACTCAGACTAGTAGAAACTTCTTGAGGTGATAAGACTTAAAAATACCATTCTTGTGGTTCTGATAAATTTTCCTGCAAAGTAATTTGTGAATTGAGATTCATTTTCTTCACAATTCTTTCTGATAGTTTCGACCCCTCTCTTCACACTGGGCACATAACCTCGAGGTGGAAAAAATTGATTCTAATTTCTAAATCCGCTTTTAAATTTTCACCAAATAACCATCGACCATCATCTTTGACTTACATTCATGTAGACGACTCTAGTCTTCCATTAAAGACTATCTAATTTACGTCCATTTATCAAACAATATTTTCAAATACCAATATAGCTTTTTTGAGAAAAATTTCACAACTCTACAATTACTCGAACTGAATTTTTATGTCACATTCAAAAATGCAAATCCGAACTGATATGCATTGAAATAACCTTTATAAAGCCTTTGATAAGGTTTCCCACTCTGAATTAATACCCAAAGAGATTAATTATGGTATAATTCCAATGATCATAACTCTGAATTCTAATTTTGTTTCGTTTTCAAGCGCCTCTGAGGCAACGTAGTTTGTTAACTGTGGGCTATAACAAACTGTAGATTCAATCCCTCATTCTATGGATCCTCCAAGGACAATACCTCATCAGATGATCTTTCTGTAACCAGTAGACTCTCAAGGAAGCGTTCTAGGTCTTATCCTCTTATATACAAAAACAATATGTTTTGAGCTATTTTGTCCGTGTACTAGAAAATAACATAATTCCATCAAAATCTGCACGGAAGTTAGGAATCCTTATGGGTAGAGACCTCACGATGTCAACCCAAATAGCAACAACCTTACTAAAGTGTTTTACCTTTTTGCGTCAAATAAGATCCATCAAGGGATGTTTGACAAAAGACTCTTTAAAAACATTTGCATAAGCCTTAGTGTTAAGTTGTCATTTTCGTAATTTCCGGCTGCGCAAAAGCGTGTATAGTCGTTACTGTCCGTTACTTTTTTTTGCTCTATTTAAACTATTTTTTATTTTTTTTTATTTTTTAAAGGTTTATGTCTCAAATAATAGTTGAAAAAAACTTAATTTATTTATGCTTCCGTTGTGAATATGACAATCTGTTTTAGTTGCACTGAAATCGTCAACCAGCATGAACACAGTCTGTCAACTTACTCAACAAGAAAGTAAGCAAGTGTTGAAAGGCATTGCAAAAAAATGTGGTATCTAGACAGACTTCCTGTGAATATGAAAAATAGCTGTGAAAGTAAAAAAAGAAAAAATGAAAAAAAAAAAGAATGAAACTATCCAATAGATATTCAATGTTATTTTAAGTTATGATTCAATTCTCAACTTTTGAGGACCATTCGTTTGATTGTATAGCCAATTTTGGTCTTGATTTCATAAGATTCCTAGTAACATTGCAGATTTGGTTGCTTTTATGAAACATTCTTCTATAGTGATTCAATATAAACTATGATTCGATTATGAACTTTTGAAACTCATAACTTTACTTCAAGTCCATTTTTGATTTTTTGCAACAACAACTGACAGCTTCTATGAGTTTCAGTTATTGTTGATTTTAATTTCCACTATTATTTCAATTTTTTATAATGTCTGTACTCGTTTTTAGAATTTTTTTTTTTTAATTTTTATTTATATTTTTTTATACAATAATAATAATAATAATAATAATAATAATAATAATAATAATAATAATAATAATAATAATAATAATAATAATAATAATAATAATAATAATAATAATAATAATAATAATAATAATAATAATAATAATAATAATAATAATAATAATAATAATAATAATAATAATAATAATAATAATAATAATAATAATAATAATAATAATAATAATAATAATAATAATAATAATAATAATAATAATAATAATAATAATAATAATAATAATAATAATAAAATAATAATTAATAAAATAATAAAAATATAAATAATAATAAAAATAATAATAATAATAAATAATAATAATAATAATAATAATAATAATAATAATAATAATAATAATAATAATAATAATAATAATAATAATAATAATAATAATAATAATAATAATAATAATAATAATAATAATAATAATAATAATAATAATAATAATAATAATAATAATAATAATAATAATAATAATAATAATAATAATAATAATAATAATAATAATAATAATAATAATAATAATAATAATAATAATAATAATAATAATAATAATAATAATAATAATAATAATAATAATAATAATAATAATAATAATAATAATAATAATAATAATAATAATAATAATAATAATAATAATAATAATAATAATAATAATAATAATAATAATAATAATAATAATAATAATAATAATAATAATAATAAAAATAAAAATAATAATAATAATAATAATAATTAGGCTCTAAGGGGTTAATGCTACTGTAATAACATTGCAATTTATTGTATATTATCTGATCTTTTGAATATAATGAAACCTTTTACTTATTGTCATGACGCAAAACTCATTCCCTGCATCAGAACCCTTGATGGCCAAGCTTCTCTGAAGTCATCAATGAATAACCTCAATCAATGGTGTGGCGAATGGGAGTTGAAGATCAAAAGATTCCGAAAAGCCCTTTTAGAAAAAAAATATAAGCTATTAAGACAAAGAGCTTTGGGAGAAAAAAAGACAAGAAAAGGTTTTTTGTAGGAAAAATAGCATCGAGAAGCGAGCACTTGAAGACTGTGTGGAAAGAAGGGTGAAGTGGAACCTTCATGCCATGTCTCGGTTAAGCCTAGAGTTTTTGGAAGAAGATTAAGATTGAAATGTAAAGATAACCTGGAAAGGCTGAAAAACTCTCAGCCGTTTGAAATAACTCTTGAGGCGCATTAAAACGATGGATGAATGAGTGTTAAACACAAAATATCAAAATAAACATTCTTTTGTAGTTTAATTTGAGAGACACACGCTTCAAAACACGATAAGCCGTTGGTAATGGCGGAGAAGAATGTTCGTCTGAAGCGAACAAATCTTCGAGTATAGAGGCTCAGTCGGACTAGAATCAGAGTCAACAGGGTCTTCTTTCCCCGCTAATTATGCCAAGCCCGTTCCCTTGGCTGTGGTTTCGTTAGATAGTAGATAGGGACAGTCGATATCCACCGAAATGGTACCAGCACTGAGCCATATGACCAAATCGACCACTCTTCGCCCATCCTGTTTCGGTTTTCCAAGATTAAGAGCAAGTATAGCGAACAAGGATGCCCGACATAACGAGAGCAAACAGACTGGATCCACTAGTAGACGTGGCCTAGTCTGTTGGCTCCCGCCCTGCTAATAGAGGCTTTCTTATTCACCAAGGTGAAGTGAGCGAGTGAACAAGGGTACTATCCAAGGCGAAAAAGATCTGACCAGACCCACAGCCAGCCCTGCCAGTTTGCGACAGAACTGACGCTTACGACATCCTTCTAACATTTTGCCTCCTTAACTAATCCATTAGTCAAAATTCTTGTAACTAAGTGATTTTAAGGTTTCTCAAAATTAACTCTTACTCCGGTTCTTGCTTCCACTCTGCTTGAGCTTTAGCACAAACCGAAGTTTATCATTCGCATGCCTTGCACACCTTTCTCAAAACACTCCCATTCTGTCCTGTCTCATATCACTAGACTTACACCATTCAATTATTTCAGTTTATATATTATTTCTATTGTTATGGTCCAATCAATTAACCACTTATTGTGTCGATCGGCACCGTGAACAGGTCGCACCCGATCGAGTATCTACCTAAGCGTACCATCAATCAATCATGGTTGTTATTGGCGTTGATTAGGGGCTAAGCAAGAAATGTTTCTGAGTGCACTGACATACTCGTCACGGCCAGTCTACGCCTACTATGGTGTAACACTCAGTGCAGACAGGAATTCATACCGCAGCCTTGCGTGCTTAGCAACTCGAGTGTAAGGCAGAGGCGCTCAGAAGGGGTCACCGAGCTATCACGTCCATTGACTCTGTATTGATTCTTGCTAACTTAATAGCAGTTTGTTTAGCTATCAAGTCAGAAAGGCTGTTCACGTTGGTGAAGACGTTTTTGGTTCTACAGTCAATGGAATGTTCTACTGAAGATGTATCCAAACAATTTATGCAGTGCGCTGGCTCGGTGCATTTCGCAGTCACGTGGTCATTAACACCACCACAGCACTTCTCATTTTGCACTTTGGCATCAGTGTGTCTAAACCCGAAGCACCTCGAGGCCCGATGTTTGTAGGGATGAGCAAAAAACATGAAATGAAATCTTTTTGGCTTTTTTCTTTCCGAATTGGTGGCGTTCTGACCACCACAATGCTGTTATCTTTTGATATTTTCATCGACGACAGATCTTCACTCTCTCGGCTTTCAGACCCAAAGTTGAGATTGTTTTTGGTCACCAGAGCTTCTTCCGGTGGCACATTTTGGAATGTTACCACGAGATCGAATCCAATTGGCCTTGATAAGGTCAGTCCAAACTCCACAAATCTTTCGATTTTGTGTCTTCCAGTTTTACTCTGCAGGTCTTACACCAAGACGTTTTCTGCTTCTTCGACTCCATAGTCAAAATCCTTGGCGACCTCGAGAAGGACTCAACTTTCCTGAGCACATCAAAAAAATATTTTCTAATCCCAAAACGTTTTATCATTATAATAACAGACTTAGTAGGTTTTTCTGTCCTTTTCAGGACTGTTTTTTTTACCACAGTAACAAATATCTGCTTTTGTACTTGTGGTTGCGTTCCAAAACCCTTTGCTGAGGCTGCGTGACATCGGACTGAGGGTATTTACCTTAGAGTCTTCACCTCTTGCTGGTTCTGAAGCTCTATTTTTTTGAGCGTGCCCGCTCAAAACGCTGATTTCAACTGCTTCCTCCGGGAGTTTATTTCCCTCTCGTAAGTCTGTGTTCCATCGATGATTCATCCAAGGAGGTTCTGTTTCCAGCCTAGTGGACCAACTGCCCCAGAATAGGTCTTTGTGCCTTTTAGTTCTCAGCTTTTCCAGCAAAATCCTTATTGTTGAGTTATTTCTCCGCAGCCAGGTCGGCTGCTTTGGAGTTCTTTTCTCCATAGTCTTTATTAGATCATATCCAGACATACGCTGGAAATGTTACAAAAACACGGAAAATAGTCGAACTAAAAAAGAAAACACTGAAATATACGAAAGATTATAACGTTTTATCAAAACGTTGCCTCTTCCCCAGGCCATCTCGACCCTTTAAGAAGTCTGTCTCGGAGGACCCGTCGCTAAGAGACCTATGGTTTTTCCTATTCCCTTTCTAAAGATATACTCAAATTAATATTTGCTTTATATTTTTTGTTCAGTCATGCGGAGTGAATTTTCATTATTGTGATTATTATTAATATTATTCAATATAAGCCTCATTACTAGAAACGATAAATGAGAAAAAAACTTACAAATGTAAATCAATGAGAGCATACAATTCATTAAACATAAATGAATGACGTAAACTTAAATTTGAAATCGAAGCGGAAAACTCGAAATAATTCTACAGATCTGGAAATATTGAACATTGGAAACTCGAAGCTTTATATATGTTACTTACATAACCCATATTAACTCGACGCGATGCATGCTTAATCTTATGCTGTCTCTATATTTTTTATATTATATAAGCGATCCGATCTGAGATTGGACTTCGTGATACGACTATAGAAAATATGTGAAAGTATGACGACTTGTTCCCGCGTCCTTTTTAACAATTTGATTTTGAATAGGAGAAAACAGAGAAGTAATTCTCTGAAATTCAACATTTAAGTCATCGTAAAGTTGAAAATGATTTGAATCTGGGAATTAATCATTTTTAAGAGTGTAGTAGTTTAGAATATAAACGAAAAATATTTTCAGAGCATGAAAGAAAAAAAATTTGTTCGCGTCTCGCGAAACAAAGTGCTCATTTGCTTCTAAACTCGAAAATAATCGAAATATTCAAATCTAGAAATTATTTATTTTTAATAATTTGATAATAAAAAAATAAAATAAAATTGAAGTCAAGTAAAAGTAACTTCAAACCGTAACAGGAATGACACACTGAGGCAGGAACAAGAACCAATACAATATTTCCACTGAGCTAAAAAAAATGCCTGCTTTATGCACTTTTTGTAGATGGTCGACAGGGGCTCATAGATTTCAGAGGAAATAAGTTTGAGAAACCAGTCTGGGAGACCATCAGATCCTGTTCCTTTAGGGCAACTTTTATTAAGAATATAATATACAGTGGAAGATGTGATATAATTAATATTGTGTGGTTCTGATAGCTTATGTGTGGGTTCAATATAGTTGGATGAGTTAGATATGAAGGCAAAATAGCTATTGAATGTATCGGCATCAATGTTGGAGTTAGCGTTTGCAGGAGGAATCTTTCCACGTAGTTTGTTCACTGTGCTCCACATTGCTTTGCTGCCTCTTTTACTATGAGCTAATGAAAGTTTGTTAGAATTTATAATAATATTTCAGATCTGATTAGTGATTGATGTAGCTTGGTGTATCTTCCCCTTTCTCATGAGACAGTTTTTTGACGGAGAAGTGATTAAACAAATGGGTTAGTGAATGGAGGATCAGATGATTCTATAGTTATTTGTTTGAGAGGATAAAACTTGTTGAAAATATTACTAACTGTAGTATAGAAAAAATCAACAGATTCTGTGATATTAACATATGTTAGGTTAAAGGAGCCTGATGATAAGTAAGCTAGACATGTCTTACGTTGACTGGGATGTCGACGGCAGTAGGTGTGAATTAAACGTGTAATATTGTTATGAGATGGGGCTATGTTGAGAGGCAAGGCAATAACACCAAGATGGTGGGTCTTGATATGGGAAACATAGTTATTAGGGTTGAATAACGTAGGATCTATATTGATACCATATAACCTATCAAGATTATTTCCTTTATGAGTTGGTCCATAGTAAATTGATTGAAGACCAGTTTGTATAAGAATATTATGCGACAATGAATTGAAGTCACCACCAAAATAAACCTTTTATTATGATCTAGCATAAAATGAGAGATATCATCTATATGACGTATCAGACGTGATTCTATAGAATGGTTTGGGTGGATGATATAACCCACTATTTCGCAGTCTTAAGTGGTTACTTTTCATTTCGGAATTGGTTTGTGTAATGAGTGTGAGTTTGGTTTTTCCTGTTTTTTCTATTTTTCTTCTATTAAATATAATTTTTACGAATAATTGAAAAAAATCTACAGAGAATTAAAAATTTTATTTAAAAATAATAATTTATACGAAATATTAAAAAAAAATTCTGATCATTTAAGCAAGAATCTCTTACATGGTTCCTTTTAGTATATTTTTTGCAACAAACTGTTTAAACAACGAAATTTAAAGTTTTTTACGGAATGAAATGAATAAACTCCAAACTTTTCTGATTCTCTATTCATTATATCATTCTCTTTTGCCTCTATTTGAACATTGGATAGGTCAGAGAGTCATAGCGCCATAAACAAGAGGCAAGTTTATGCTTTTGCTCTTCACGGTCGATCGATACTTCATTATCACCTCCTCATTATCAATATGACCTCTTCATCATCACAATCAATACCACCTCTCTATAAATTTCTCATTTCGCTATCACTGCTTTGCAAGTGATTTAAGTGAGGGAGACTCCATTGGAAATTCGGCTCCGTGCACGAAGCAAAATCAACTAGAATGGAATATACGAAGTTTATTTTTCTTTTGGTTGTTGGCCTGTTTTCAACTCTTGCAGGTGGGTTTGGTGTGTTGGAGGGAGAAGGATGGAGGAGCTGATTGAGATAAGGGATGGGACTGTAGGATGAGTTGGGTGATGAAAGATGGAAGGATGATGGTTAGGAAGAAAAGAAGGAAGAATGAGTGTTGAAAAAGAAGGAAGGACGAGAAGGAAGGACTAGAAATAGGATGAGAAGTGGAGAAAAATGGGATAAAGTAAGTGAAAAAACAAGAGATAAGAGAATAAACATTGAAAAAAAAAATAGGTAAGCATGAGAAGAGCATGAGGATGGAAGAAGGAGAAATGAAGGTTGAAACAAAGGGCTAGGAAGATGAGGTGTGAGGTAAAAATGATAAAATTGAGAGAAGTGGAAAGATAAAAAATATATAATTAAGGAAGATTGAAGAGTGAAAAAGGCAATGAGAGGATGGGGAATATGAAAAAGTGCTGGTGGTGTGCAGTGTTTCAAGTTGTCCAGCTTGAAACAACTTCCAGTTTTGTTTTATTTTTAAATGAGAACTGTTGCGTGTCCCTGTTGCAGCGTGCCAACGGTGAAGGACTTCCCGGTTTCTGTTATAACCATGCCAGCTCCGCCTTTGAACAAAATGCTAAAGAGTGCACTACAAATGTCCTGCTTAGCTTAAAAAGATAAAAAGAAAATGCGGGAGAAAGGAAGATGAGTAAACAAGAGCTGAATGTGATCGAAAAAAAAGAATTGAAGAAGAAAAATGCATGGATGAAAAATGAAAGGAAGAGATTGGAAAGTTATGATTGAGGTTAGAATAACGATGAAAACTGATGAATGGAAAAACTGGAAAAAGAAAACAGTATGTAAGGATGGAGGACAAGAGATAAGGTTTAAGGGATGAGATGAGGGGGTAGATGATGGAAGATGAAGAGTGAAGAATAAAAAGATAAATGTGGAGTGTGATAGAAGGATAAAAGGATGAAGAATGAGAAAAAAAAGAATAAATGAAAAGAGATGGAGATGGAGTGATGAAGTTTAAGAAAAATAAAAATGAAGAAAATGAAGAGGGAATGGAGAGAGTGGAAGAAAACTGGAAAGATGATAGTGAGGATGGATGATGGAAGGATGATAGTGAGGATGGATGATGGAAGGATGATAGTGAGGATGGATGATGGAAGGATGATAGTGAGGATGGATGATGGAAGGAGGAAAGTGAGGATGGATGATGGAAGGAGGAAAGTGAGGATGGATGATAGAAGGAGAAAAGTGGGGATGGATGACAGAAAGATGAAAATGAGGATGGATGATAGAAAGGATAGAAATGGGAGAGTATATGGAAGAATAAAAATAAAAAAAAAACTGAAAAGATTAGAAATCCGCTGGAAAAAAATTGGTAAAAAGTAAAGGAAGATGATGCAAGCAAAAGAGAATAATGCTGATAATGCTGATAATGCTGATAACAATATTAAGGCTAATAATAATAATAGCGAACTTTAGTTGCAAAGCGCCAAGAAGAGAAACTGAGACACATTCGTTCAGTCATTAAGAAAATCAGGTATTGAGGCATGTAAGTTTGAAGGAATTTTTGATTAAAATGTTTATTCGGTGGATTTGTAATTTGAAATCTTTTGATTAGATTACTAAGGATTGTTCATTGGTTGAGTTGATGTTGATGAGGAAGGTTAATCGAGAGACGGGATTTTCTGTTTTCTTCTTTTTTTTTCACTTTTTCGAAAACGAAGTGTTGGAGTGATGTTGAACTCTGCGCATGCATGCTTGCTAGACCTTTGAAACTTTTAACGATGAAAGAGGAGCTTGAGGTTCCTCCAGAGACTGTGGATTCGTAAAAGAACTCTTCAAGCCCTCCTGAATCGTTGGACGTTTTGACGACAAATCAAAGACTTCGCCTTGAGCTTGGCCTCGTTCCAGGCCTCTTTGTCTTCAGCGGCAAGGTTCTGGAATATTTCTCCTCCGTTTCTTCTTGAAACGTCTGGCTCCCAGAGCTCCTCGTGAGAGTTCATGCTGCGTGATGAAAAATTTCTTTTCCAAAAGAAAAAGAAAAAAAAGGGTGACCATTGTTTGGTGAAGCTGGTCAGAGTATTCATAAGTCGAGGCGGTGTTGAGGTTGAGGAGTTTGGGGGTTAATAGGTCAGTAATGCAAAGTTCCCAATTTTTTTCATTTAACTTTGATTTAGTTTAATTTAATTTAATTTAATTTAATTTAATTTAATTTCCTATATTTCATGATATTTGTTTGAAGATTGATGTTTCAAAGAATAATTGGTGAGGTAGTGATCTGTGCAAAATGTAAGGCTCACAAAGGCTGTGTGATAAGGTTTTGATGTTTGCTGAAAGGCGGGTTTCCTCATGGGGTGGTTGAGAAAGTAGTTAAGATTCCATGCGGCAACAGAAAACTCTGATTGGTTTCAAAAGCCGCAGGAAGTGAAGTCACCGCGTGTTACTGTATATAAGGAACTCTTTAATCTCATCACCCAGCAGTGTGCTGAAGGCTTCAGTAGAGACTGAACAGTTGGGTGGTTCGTTGATAAGGATCAGTTCACTTGTTAATTGTTCTATTGAAGGAGATGATGATGTTGCTTTATCTGATTAAAAGGGGATAAATACTGAGAATACTTGTTTTTGAATAGTCATTACCATCTTTATCTCCCCATGTACTCCCACAACCACTAACACTGTTATTACCACAGAGGGCGCTGTAAAAGGAGACAAAGCGTTGGTTGGTCTGGCCTCAATCGACCGCTCCAGCTCAATCTTCTTCACCAAGGTCCATGTTTATGGTACAGTCTTCCTCCTCAACCACCAACTCCCTCTGCTCCTCATTCGGCTGCCCTACCAAGAAATAAAACTGGCAAGTTTGGCATCATTGTCTGTTTCTATTCAATCTCATCCAATTAGTTCATGCATCGGATTTTTTTCTACCATCTAAACTAATCTTATCAAGAAATTTGTAGCGCGCTCTTTAGCGCTATGTTCAAAGGCGCTCCCATGGAAACGGTTTTACTCGCTGTGGGCTACTAGAGGACTGGACACTCTAGAACGGCATCTGTATTTTAATTGAGTTACCGCTTTCAGAACTCAAACCTCGGCTCACCCGATCACAATTTACAGCGGAACAGGCCAATCATTCAGCCGCAGGCACAGAGGTGTTGAACGAAAAACCATGAAGTTACGAATAGTTAGTCTAAAATAAAGACAAAATTAACAAATAGCAATAGAAGCAAACTGATTAAACCTCAAGAGTTTAGAGTTTGAATAAGTCTGAGTTGAATCAAGTACAAAATACTGCGAGGTATAAAATATTTAACAATCATATCGAATAACTATTGAGACTTTGTTCATGTTACTGAAAATTTTACAAAGAAAAAAGAGAAACAAAAAACAAAGCCAAATTAACCAAAACTGCAACGTCGAGAAATTGAAGTGTAGATTAGGAGCAAAAGTAACTGAGGAATCAAATCAACAAATCTTAAAAAATTATAAAAGTTCATATTCTCATCAAATAACTACTGACGAACCTTTCATGTTACAAGAAACCAAACAAAGAAAGACAAAAAACAAAATAAAGGAACAGCTTCAACCAACAGTAGTCACTTTTGTTTCAGAGAGCATATTGATTAACAAATTCAACTGCAAACTTGGCGCTTCTTTGTTTAACTTCATACTCGTATAAAAGCGCAATTTTCTAACCAATGAAACAGAAGAGCGCCATTGCTCACTCATCTCGCAGACGTTGCCGAGAGACGCCAACTCCAAGAAGGACGTCCTCTTCGACGCCGAAGACGATAGGGGCGACGTGGTAAGGGTCAAGATCACCTATGTTTCTGGCCCTTCTTTGTACTACGGCAGCTTCGTGACGTACAAGTCAAAAGTACACTTTGTGTACGATCCGAACCCTCAATCTAATCCCACTCTCGTCGAAACAACCAAGCTTCTGCTGAGTGAACAACCTAACTTACTTGACTGAAGAGAAACTGTGGAATTATCACTAACGTACAAAACGAACTAGTTTCGAAATATTTTCCATCACGAAAAAAACTTTTTTTCAAATGACCACAGATTAAAACGATATTTATGATGTTCCAAAATAAAATGTTTGATATATTATTTGAAAAGTAAAATAAAGGCATTCTGCAAAAAACTTTCATTCATATTAATAATAATAATAGTAATTACAATAATAATAATAAATCATAAAAAATAAATAACTAATAAATAATAATAATAATAATAATCCAATTTTTAAAGAGCCAAGGCGAGCAACTGAGGCGTTCCTGTTCAGTCATTGAGACAAAGCGGGTGGTAATATTATTAATAACCTCTTAAAAAACTAAGAAGCGTTTTAAACTAATCTAATTTGAGGTATATGCCTCTCATTGCTGTTCAATGGTGCTCTGCAACGGAATGTTCCAAAATTTGAATTATAAAATTTTTTGGTGCTATTTAACAACGTGCAATCAGCGCTATACAAACGTTTTGATTGACTTAGATTCACAAACTGAACTGAGAATGAAAAAATAAAAAAAATAAAAAGTCTCACAGGAAGAGAAAAGAGTAGAAAATACATATGAAGCTTTTCCACTTGAATTAAATATTTCAATTTTTCTATCTTTTTCATTAATCAAATCAATTCTCTGCATCTTCAAAAAGACCAGAGGACCTTGGTGGCCTCTTCACACCTCGCCTCCATCGGATCTGAACCCCTCAAAGCTGTTACAACTCATCTTCTTGATAACTGTCCACAATCGAACTAGAAGTCTTACATTGTAATTTTCAGACTTGCATGTATTAGGATTATTTCTATTTTCATCTTCTCTTGAATACACTTCAAATAAAAATAGCTGTTACCATCGCCTGCTGTCTTCAGTCTCACGTTCGAAGAATCACAGAAAGTGGTTTGCCCCACAGTCTACGCCAAAGTTTTTTTTTTGTATTTTGCAATGCTGGTTTCTATGTTATTTTTGAATGTATGAGTAGCTGCGCAAGTTGGAAACGCTTTTCAACGACCACGTACTCACCAAATCCATTCCCCTTCATGCAACTCTAAGGAAATCAAAGGATAAAGCTTGAGGAAAACTAATTGGACCCTGGATGCAAGAATGAACGGAGGTTCAACAGAAGAGTAAAATCTTTCCATATAAGTCATCTAATCTGATCTAATCTAATCATATCATTTATCTAGCCTTGTTATCATTTGTTAATCTCATCAAAACAAATCCGGAAAATTTTTATCAAATCTTATCAACACCTCAAAGATTTTTCAGACATTGTTCAAAGACTCTCCAAGATTAACGGGTTTGCTTGCTGCTAGGCCACAAGGTAACATCCACAAACACGAGGCAGAATGGAGTATTCTCCTATTGCCATTGGATGTGACTAAAATTATTCTTTATATTCCGATTTTTATTGGTTTTATTTTTTTTTGTAGTCAATTTTGCTCTTAACTGTCGATCTGGACATCTTGTAACAACAGTTTCAGTCGGTTTGAGTTTGATTTCAAATTTCGATTTTTTTGTTGCTACTTTTGTGGTATTTCTAGCAACATCGAACGTTTTTCAGAAATTTTTTATGTGTTCATAAGGTGTGATTATTTCAACATTTTTGAAGTTCACTGATTTTACTTTTTTTATACTACAAGTATACTAACCCTAACCCTAACCCTAACCCTAACCCTAACCCTAACCCTAACCCTAACCCTAACCCTAACCCTAACCCTAACCCTAACCCTAACCCTAAACCTAACCCTATGAAAAATGTCAAAAAAACAAAATAAATGAGCTAAGTAAATTTCACCAAAACCATAAGGCCCCTTGTCACAAAACCAAAAAGTGAAAATTAGAATAAAAATTGACTGAATGTTACAAGGAATCGAATAACTTGTGAAGCGAAATTGTCTAGAATCAAACAATAAGCTATGGAAAGTTATAGTTGAGTTCATAAATCGAAATCATATAAAACAACTCTTGACGAAAGTTTTTTCAGGTTATTTATTTTTATCTTTTTTTGATCCCAGCCATTTCACATATTCACTGTAAATTCAGTCTGAAAACCACAATCCCTTACAATGCTTTCAACACTCGCTTACTTTCTCGTTTAGGTAAGTTGGCAAACGTTATCTATATGTAGCCGTATGTAACCAGCTGTTTGGTTGACGATTCCGTTGCAATGCCTGCATTTCAAACGAAGAAATCTCATTTCTAGTACTTCTCTACTTTGTTTCTGTAAAGCTCTTAAAACTTTGTTGTTTAAACATTTCGTAACAAAGCACTCTTGAACAATGCAGAATCAGCGCTATAAAAATGATTTGATTTGATTAGATTAAAAACAATTCATTTGTTTATTTCAAAAATTAAACACTAAAGTAGTTACTAAAGACGTTGCTACTGATTTAAAAAAACAAAACAATAGTCAACGTTGTTTTGAAAGTTGTTTTACGGACTTTTGATAATTAAAATCAAACCACTTACTTTTTGAGCTCAACTGAGTTTTGATCCAAAATGGCGATGGATTTTGATTATTACTTTGATGTGATGTACGAAGCAGGGTGAGTAGTTGTCTTTTATAGTTTCAAAATTTTTTTAAAATAACTTTTAGACAGTGACATCGAAGCTTCATTTTCAATGGGCCGTTTTATGTCTAATCTAATCTAATCAAATCATTTGTATAGCGCTGATCAACATTGTTCGAAAGCGCTCTGCTACGAATTATTTAAACAACAGTTTTAAAGAATTTACGAAATTAAAGTAGAGATGTAACAGAGGTTAGATTTGGGGGAGGAGAGTTCCATAAAAAAACCCACAATAAGAAAGTGCAGATTTTGTATGAGTAATATTAGAAGGTATCCTAAAATAAGGAGAATAAGTAGGTATCAGTCCCTTACGAAGAAGCAACTTAAAAATGTCAGCTAAGTAACAAAGTGATTATTTTTTATTTTAAACATGGGAGTGCAGATTTCAAAAACTGATCTTTTTTCAAGAGACAACCAGTGTAAAAAGATAAAAGTAAGAGTTAGACGAGAAAATTTATGGGTGCCAGAAACTAAGCGGGCAGCGCTATTTAAAGCTTTGGTGAGAGGGTGTAGCGTGGTCTCTGGAAGTCCATAGTATAAAGAGTTACAAAAGTCAAAGTGGGAAAAAATAAGCGAAGAAACTAATAGTTTGAGAGTTGGACTGTCTGGAAAAAGTTTCAGTTGCTTGGTACGGCGGAAAATCTTTTTTTTCGACCCGAGATGCTACTGATGTGGCTCTAAAGGTCTGCCTTTTGCTTTTTGCATTACTGAGTTTGTCATTCTAGCAATGTCTACTTTTGTGCCATCACTAGCTTTTTTTTATAGTTTTTCTGACCTAAATATACAAAAAAAAATATTCTCAACCTTGGTTTTTAGCTAAATCTCTTTCGAGTAATACACCCGCTCTCTAGACGAGCACAGTCAAAGATGACAAACCTGACCATTCTAGTCGGGTTCAGAAGCAGATACCATCCAGATCTAGGCCAATAGGTGCGCTTTCTAGAAAAACCTCTGTCGATATCGCGAGAAAGAAACCGAATCAGCCGAACAACTTCAAATAAAATGTCCGGCTTCAGCAGCTGCCCGCTAAGAAAGAAGGACTTACAGCTGCGCACTTTACAGTTCATTACAGCGCAGCTGGAAAGAGTTTTGAGGCGCTTGAAAGAACACAACTGTATTTTTTATCATATTTTTAGGGCGATCCAAAGGCAATAAAGTAAAATAAAATATTTCACCACCCATAAGACCCCTGCCTCTCAAGACGGAGCCCACATATACCACTACTGGGACGAGTCTTTTAGAGGCAATGTTGTTGCTGGATGAAGTGGAAAAGACCCTTCTGATCAAGAGGAAGGTACCACACCATGACCCTCACAACTCTTTCGAAAAAATTCATAAGTGCTGCTATTATTATAAATAGTGGTGGTAGTAGTAGTAGTAGTAGTAGTAGTAGTAGTAGTAGTAGTAGTAGTAGTAGTAGTAGTAGTAGTAGTAGTAGTAGTAGTAGTAGTAGTAGTAGTAGTAGTAGTAGTAGTAGTAGTAGTAGTAGTAGTAGTAGTAGTAGTAGTAGTAGTAGTAGTAGTAGTAGTAGTAGTAGTAGTAGTAGTAGTAGTAGTAGTAGTAGTAGTAGTAGTAGTAGTAGTAGTAGTAGTAGTAGTAGTAGTAGTAGTAGTAGTAGTAGTAGTAGTAGTAGTAGTAGTAGTAGTAGTAGTAGTAGTAGTAGTAGTAGTAGTAGTAGTAGTAGTAGTAGTAGTAGTAGTAGTAGTAGTAGTAGTAGTAGTAGTAGTAGTAGTAGTAGTAGTAGTAGTAGTAGTAGTAGTAGTAGTAGTAGTAGTAGTAGTAGTAGTAGTAGTAGTAGTAGTAGTAGTAGTAGTAGTAGTAGTAGTAGTAGTAGTAGTAGTAGTAGTAGTAGTAGTAGTAGTAGTAGTAGTAGTAGTAGTAGTAGTAGTAGTAGTAGTAGTAGTAGTAGTAGTAGTAGTAGTAGTAGTAGTAGTAGTAGTAGTAGTAGTAGTAGTAGTAGTAGTAGTAGTAGTAGTAGTAGTAGTAGTAGTAGTAGTAGTAGTAGTAGTAGTAGTAGTAGTAGTAGTAGTAGTAGTAGTAGTAGTAGTAGTAGTAGTAGTAGTAGTAGTAGTAGTAGTAGTAGTAGTAGTAGTAGTAGTAGTAGTAGTAGTAGTAGTAGTAGTAGTAGTAGTAGTAGTAGTAGTAGTAGTAGTAGTAGTAGTAGTAGTAGTAGTAGTAGTAGTAGTAGTAGTAGTAGTAGTAGTAGTAGTAGTAGTAGTAGTAGTAGTAGTAGTAGTAGTAGTAGTAGTAGTAGTAGTAGTAGTAGTAGTAGTAGTAGTAGTAGTAGTAGTAGTAGTAGTAGTAGTAGTAGTAGTAGTAGTAGTAGTAGTAGTAGTAGTAGTAGTAGTAGTAGTAGTAGTAGTAGTAGTAGTAGTAGTAGTAGTAGTAGTAGTAGTAGTAGTAGTAGTAGTAGTAGTAGTAGTAGTAGTAGTAGTAGTAGTAGTAGTAGTAGTAGTAGTTGAAGAAGTAGATGTGGTACTATTATTACCAGTAATCGCAGCGGAACTACTATTGAAAACGTGGTTTTGTCACCTTTCAATGGCCCTTTAGGACTTCAAGATGAAGATGAGGATCTTGAACTTCAAGATGAACACCGTCATAAACAAGCAGAACCAATTGAAGGAAACGATGCTGAAGTTCAACAAGTTCGTGCAGGTTGTTGGCCGCTGTTCACACTTTGTCGTTTTGGGTCTTGCTTTCTCCTGTGGCTAGTATCAGTAGCAGCAGAGGTGTTATTCCCTCAGTCCTATGGTTCATCATTCTTCTCTAATCTCAGCTTATGTAACTTTATCTCATCTTGTCTCATCTCATCTAATCTCATTTTATGTAACATTATCTTATCTCATATCATCTTGTATAGCCAATCTAATCTCTGCTTCCTACTTTAAATACCCTCAAAAACGTTATTCTGAGTATTCCAATCTATACAATCTCAATTTTTGTTTATTTTACTCCAGTCATCTGTGTAGTTTCACTTTTAAAAAACAAACTCAAATCTGTCTTCCCCTGTTTCTTTGTTTTTTTATTGTATTTTCATTCTACTTCAAGTCTTCTTTTATGAAAACAGGAAAATGATTACAAGAAATGGCGAGCGGAAGTCAAAATTTCTGAAGAGAAAGATATTACAGATGTGAGCTTACGTGTGTAGTGTGTGGTGTGGTGTGGTGTGGTGTGGTGTGGTGTGGTGTGGTGTGTTGTGTTGTGTGTTGTGTTGTGTGTTGTTGTGTGTGTGTTGTGTGTGTGTTGTGTGTTGTGTGTGTTGTGTTGTGTGTTGTGTTGTGTGTTGTGTTGTGTGTTGTGTTGTGTGTTGTGTTGTGTGTTGTGTTGTGTGTGTGTGTTGTGTGTTGTGTTGTGTGTTGTGTTGTGTGTTGTGTTGTGTGTTGTGTTGTGTGTTGTGTTGTGTGTTGTGTGTTGTGTTGTGTGTTGTGTTGTGTGTTGTGTTGTGTGTTGTGTTGTGTGTTGTGTTGTGTGTTGTGTTGTGTGTTGTGTTGTGTGTTGTTTTGTGTGTTGTGTTGTGTGTTGTGTTGTGTGTTGTGTTGTGTGTTGTGTTGTGTGTTGTGTTTTGTGTTGGGTTGTGTGTTGTGTTGTGTTGTCTGTTGTGTTGTCTGTTGTGTGTTGTATTGTAGTACATGAAGTGGCGTTGAATGGGAGTTTGTGTGGTTCTGTATAGCTGCTTTCATTGTGGATAGAATTGTTATAGAGTGTATCAGAGGAAGATGCTTCAGGGGTGTCTGTCAGGTTTTCTATGGCATTGTGTAGTAGGTTGTGATGTAGTAAAGAATGATATGATGTGAAACAGCGTAATGTAGAGGCGTTTGAGATGATGTTTAACTTGGTGTGAAATAATGTGGCAAATTGTGGTTTAGAGTGGTTCAGTGGGGTTAGGTGCTGTGTGTTGTGGAGTGAGGCTAGCTTTTGTGGCATGGTGGAATGTGCTGTTTGTTGAACGTTGTTGTGAAGTTTTGGTGCCATGGAGTGTATTTGGCTCACTATGGTGTAGCGTAGATGTGGCGTAGATGTGGCGTAGATGTGGCGTAGATGTGGCGTAGATGTGGCGTTTCGTGGTTTGAGATGTTCGATTTGTCGTTGGCCTGGAATGTATGAAGGAGTGCTTTGCTCTGGTGTGGAGTGGTGCGATGTAGTATGGTGTTTGGTGGTGAAAGGTGGTGAAGCTTGGTGTGGTCTATTGTGAAAGTCTTATAAGCTTATCGAGTAAAGATTGAATCTGTTTCATATGTTAATTATTGGTGAATCCACGCCATGAAGGTGCTGAATATTTTTTGCAAAACATAACAAAAAGATTAAAAGATATAATAAAAAGATTCCGTTGGTTTAAGGTGGTGTATTATGGTGTGGCATCGGGATTTTGGCGTGCTGTGATGATGAATTTTGTGGTGTCATAGGATAACCTTTGATGTGGTATGGTGTGGTCTGGATATGAATGCTTTAATTTGTTTTGTTAAAGTGTTTTTCATTATAATTAGGTATATTGATGCGTAGTGTTTATATTTTTGCAGTAGTATGGTGTGTTATGGTATGGTATGTGGTTCCATTATGAGGTTTTTTGGTAGAATCTCTTTTGTTTGGTCTGCTGAACTTTGAAGTTTTAAAATCATGTAGTTCTCTGGCGTGAATAGAAAAATGTGGTGCAGCTTTTTATAATGAGAAACTGTCTGAAGTAGTTTAAATTTGGGTGGTCTGATTTGGTGAGAAGTGGTGTGGTTGAAGGTGTCTGGATCTGTATAATGTGGTGTAATAAGCGTTTCTTTTAACATTTCTGTAGTTGAATTGAATGTAAATTTAAATAATTTGAATTTTTCTTTTCGTACAGGGCTGAAGAGCAGCTTGTGGAGTTGGCGAAGTTCAAAGGCAAACTTCTACGGTGGACCAAGAAGTGTCAAATCTATTTTAACTTCGTCAAAAAGGTTTTTTCCTACCTATTCACTCATCAACAAACAACGCTGGATGCGTTTTTAGCCATTCGTTTCCAAACAGTTCCTATTCCAGACGCCAAATAAAACATAGTAAGCTATACGGAAACCGTGAAAGAGCTGTTACGCTGAAAGTGTTCGAGATCATTTTGTTTCACAAACATTTTTCAGCCTTACAAAAACATTCCGGTATTTACTTTTTTTTAACTTTCATGGATTAGCTCCCTTATATTCTTAAGAGGTTCCTCTTGCGATCTTCCCTTCCCCTCTTAGATTCAGAATACCCTATTCAAAGCTTGTGGGCTCTAATCGAATATCCCATTTTAACTATGGAAAAAATAATTATCACCATGATAAAGAAAATAATGATAACAATAATAATTATTATTTTTATTATTATTGATATTATTATTATCATCATTTTTTTTATCATTGTTATTCTTTTATTATTTTTCAATTATTATCAATATTGTTATTATTATTTTTATTATTATTATTATTATTATTATTATTATTATTATTATTATTATTATTATTATTATTATTATTATTATTATTATTATTATTATTATTATTATTATTATTATTATTATTATTATTATCATTATTTTATTTATTATTATTATTATTATTATTATTATTATTATTATTATTATTATTATTATTATTATTATTATTTTTATTTTTATTATTATTTTTATTATTATTATTATTATTATTATTATTGTTATTATTATTATTATTATTATTATTATTATTATTATTATTATTATTATTATTATTATTATTATTATTATTATTATTATTATTATTATTATTATTATTATTATTATTATTATTATTGTTATTATTGTTATTATTAACGAATGCACCCTGGGCGCATTGAATTAACACTGGGAAGGATGCTTTGAAGCCTAGAGGCTCTGAGTTCCATTGCTAACATTTCCTGTTATATTCCTCACGTTATATTGAACTGTTTCCTCACGTCCACAACCAGTTGAATACCACCTTCACAAACATTGTGACACTCAGGTGCACAACATGACGTCATACGACTTTCCTGAACTCAGGCACATCATTGCTCGCAAAGAGACGCTTCTTTCCATACAAGAGGTGAAAATTAGTGATGATAATACGCACACACACACACACACACACACACACACACACACACACACACACACACACACACACACACACACACACACACACACACACACACACACACACACACACACACACACACACACACACACACACACACACACACACATACACACACACACACACACACACACACACACACACACACACACACACACACACACACACACACACACAAACACACACATCTCACCAGGAGTTAGTGAATTGCATCTCGGACCACATGGATGGTTGTGAGGATGTGAAGAACAAATTAAAGAAATATATTGAGGCTTGTCTTTTTCCTTCTGTCTTCCTTCTTGACCGCATCAGCCCTTGGCCACTATAAATAAAACGCTATAATACCACTAGTATTCAGTGTATGACCGCTTAGTAATGTTTGATGGGTGGTTCAGGCGCGCCTCTCAAGATATTATAGGCAGTTCCTAATGTACGGTAGGCGGGTCAAAAACCTATAACAAGGTGGATGGATGGTTCAGTTATCCTCAGCTGTTTCAAATGGATGTTGCAAGTACCTTACTGGGGTGTTTCAAGAGCTTACCTGGCTTGTTTAGATCTCCTCAGTAGCCATCAAAAAGCTGCTTAGTGGTATCCAGCATGCCACCTGGAACACCATGGCGTTGTAGGATTTCAGTGAAGTGTTTGTTAGAAAATCAATCTTTTTGGCTAAATAATCTAATCTGATCGAGACATTTGTAGCGCGTCTTTTAACACTTCGTTCAACGGTGCCCCCATGGAAACGATTTTACTCGCTGTGGGCTGCTAGAAGACTAGGACACTCTGTGACTGTGTCTGTACTTTGATTAAGTTGCCACTTTCAGAACTCCAATCTTGGCCCACTCGACCACACTTTACAGCGGAACAGACCGACCATTATGCCGCAGGTGCACAGATGTTATGAAAATACCATAAAGTTACGGATAGTCAAAGTTTCAAATGAGAATAAAATTGACCATAGAAGCAAAATGAAAAAAACTGGAATCTAGATTATGAGTTAAATCAAAGAAAATTTCAGAAATGCACAAGATCAATCAGGAAAATCAAAGAAAATCAGATGGAGTAGAACTGCAATGATGTAGGAAGTTAAGATGGAAAGTGATTATAATAAGTGACAGAGATTCAGATTGACATGAAACAAAGGCAATACAACGAGGAAGATTTCGACCATTTTGGACTAAACCATCTAATCTAAGACGATCGAGGCATTTTATGGCTCTGGTTGCGGATTGTTTGAAAATTCTACGTTCGGAATTGTTTGAACAACAAATTTTCAAACCCTTCACGGAAAGAAAGAAAAGGAGTTAAAGAAGTAAGCTTAAGAGAAAGAGTGTTCCATAGAAAGGGCTCGTGGCTGAAGGGTGCAGATTCAGCATAGGCGTGGCTTAGAAGGCTCACAAAGAAGTGAAGAAAAGGTAGAAGATCTTTCGAAGAGGTAGCTTGATGAGGTCGGTTAAGTAATCAGGTTAGATATTGTTTTTAATGCTTCCAACTCATAATTCATTGGCACCCTGCGAGCGAAAGTGTTTCATTATTGACAACCACTCGTTGGGGCCTCTTCATAATTACAACTAAGATTTCATGT
Organism: Branchellion lobata; assembly: GCA_947562095.1. Classification (NCBI taxonomy): domain Eukaryota; kingdom Metazoa; phylum Annelida; class Clitellata; order Hirudinida; family Piscicolidae; genus Branchellion; species Branchellion lobata. The sequence continues at coordinate 5,214,232 of OX387257.1, read as the reverse complement.
ACCTTCTTTTCATAGCTTGATGTTGCCTAATTGACCACAACCGATCCATTGAAAGAGGAATAACCATACAATGAAATTCAACTAATCTTATCTATTTCAACAAAGCATTTGCATGGCGCTTATTACAAAATTTTCAAAAGCGCTCTGCTATCGAATGTTTAAACAACGAAGTGTTAATAGCTTCACAAAAACAAAATTAAAAAGTCACAGAGTTTTGAGAGAAAAAAAATTCTATAAAAGAGGGCCACAGTGGTGAAGTGAAGATTAAGCTTAAGTATGGTTCATCACTAGCATACAAGATGAGAATGAGTAGATCCGAGTCACTTACGAAAAGGCAACTGAAAAGCTCTGCTAGGAAATTGGCTGAATGATTATTTTTTATTCCGAAGATGAGAGTGCAGATTCCAAAGTTTGATTTTTCAAAGGAAACCAAAGTAAGAAGACAAGAGCTGTGTTATACGAGAGAATTTGTGAGTACCAGAAACTATGCGGCCAACGTTATTTATCACCACCATAAAGTGCCTCTTGCATATAGCCCTCAAGCTTCCACAAAAACCCATACGACATATTAACCCCAACACGGGAAACAACAAAAATAAAAAAAAAACAATTTTGCAACATCCCACTATACTTCATACAAGTACCCAGGACACTACAACGCTACACACCTCTTCACCACTACACACTACACCAGCGCAAAACATACCGCACAACCTCACCAGGACCAGCATGACCTTCTAATCCATTTGAACCTGGAACTTATGAGTGTGAAGAAAAAAAGACAGGTGTTTTTATGTTTCAATGGGGTGGATATGGACTGTTGTGGTGTGATTTTTCGTTTTTGTTAACAAATGGAGTTTGGAGTACCCTTTGCTTATGTGACCTCCAACCACCATATCATCCTTGCAGTCCATTCGCAAGTCCATTTACGATTGGAATATTAAGCAGACCGAAAACACGCACAAAAGCTTGGAGGGAAGCATTGACGTCACTAAGATTATACTGTTTGTGTTCTTGTGCGTGTGTGTGTGTGTGTGTGCGCGTGTGTGTGTGTGTGTGTGTGTGTGTGTGTGTGTGTGTGTGTGTGTGTGTGTGTGTGTGTGTGTGTGTGTGTGTGTGTGTGTGTGTGTGTGTGTGTGTGTGTGTGTGTGGGTGTGTGTGTGTGTGTGCGTGTGTGTGCGTGTGTGTGTGTGTGTGTGTGTGTGTGTGTGTGTGTGTGTGTGTGTGTGTGTGTGTGTGTGTGTGTGTGTGTGTGTGTGTGTGTGTGTGTGTGTGTGTGTGTGTGTGTGTGTGTGTGTGTGTGTGTGTGTGTGTGTGTGTGTGTGTGTGTGTGTGTGTGTGTGTGTGTGTGTGTGTGTGTGTGTGCGTTTTGTTTGTTTTGTTTCTTTGTTAATTTTATTTGCATTACCATCAGTTGCATCAACAGCATGTGTGATCAGCTGGCACAGCACAAGGACAGACAGGCCTTGCCAAGACCTCACACTCTACTTGCCTGCATCAGGGCTGTGCCTATGGTGAGTCTACTAAACTTCATGCATTTCCCATTTGACTATTTTTATTTGATCAAGATTGGTTTCTATGCTACTTGTCCGAACCTATGAAAGAGTATATTGTTTCCAATATTCAAATTCTTGGAAAAGTTGACGTGAGGAGTGGAAAAATGCTAGCCATAACCTCACATCTATATGCTTTTACATCAACCATCTTAGCCACATTTCCAACAATTTCGAAATTTCATATACAAACTTATACAATCCGCCTGCAACAAATCCTTCAAAACCACCACCATTCACGCAGCTAGCGAACCACGTGGTCTTCTTCAGTGCTGTGGTGGCTAAAGTAAAAAAAGAATTCATAAACCAACCAGCACAGTTGGGCCCTTGTGAAAATTGAAGAGGTTGGAAGGTAGCTAAGAGTTGTTGGAAGGTAGCTAAGAGTTGTTGGAAGGTAGTTAAGAATAGTTGGAAGGTAGTTAAGAATAGTTGGAAGGTAGTTAAGAATAGTTGGAAGGTAGTTAAGAATAGTTGGAAGGTAGTTAAGAATAGTTGGAAGGTAGTTAAGAATAGTTGGAAGGTAGTTAAGAATAGTTGGAAGGTAGTTAAGAATAGTCGGAAGAGTAAAGGGTGGTTTAGGGGGTTATTGGATGGTTTGGGGGGTTTTTGGATGGTTTGGGGGTTTTTTGGATGGTTTGGGGGTTTTTTGGATGGTTAGATGATTGAGAAAACTCGAAAAAGCTTTGCTGATGCCTACTATTGGATTGGCGCTCAACGGTGATTTTGAGGGGGTGATTGACTTTTTGAATCTTATTTTGAATTTATCTAAATTTATTTTAATTTCGATTTGAAGAAGAGCAGATCAAATGAATTGTTGGAATTAAGCTTTGACAAATGTGTATGCGTTGCCAACGTGATGCCAGTTATTGCCGCTGGGTTTCCATTCTTCAAATTTCACTATTTTAAACACTTTTTTTCAATTCTTTTATTGATTTATTGTTTTAAATTAATATTTCAGTGTGTTTAACATCTTTAAAACATTTTATGGCCGATAACATTCTATTCGCGTATATTTTCATGTTTTCTTTTTTAGTTCGATTGTTCACCGTGGTTTTGTAACATTTCCAGCGTATGTCTGGACTTGATCTAATGAAGAATATGAAAAAAAAACGTTTCATGTTATTCGACTTTCGTGTCTTCTAAAAATTGTTTGTTTGAATTAAACTTAACGACGGTTCTTTATCAATTCTAACAGCATTGGAATTAGTAATAAAACCATAAAAGTTATTGAATAGTTCAAAGATTTCGAGACCTTCAGCATATGCCTTGGCGGTGCCTTTCCTGACCAGCTTTAGTTCTATTGTGGATTCCACTGCAGTGATTGACATCCGACTGACACTTCCTGGAGGTGTGTACTACCCAGTTCTGCTCCATGCTCCCCTTCTGGTTCTTGGCACACGTAAGAGCAAGTTGCGCAGAAGCACCAGAGCAAGATTGAATGCGCTCTGATAGGTTTGAGTGGCTGAAGAAACCCTGCAACGTTCTAGTTTTTTCAATCTTGGTCGAAAATATTATTAAAAAAACATCTTAAACATTTTCAGTTCAACTTTACAAGGCGTTGGTGCTGATAAGATTGATGTTATAACTGCTTGTAAGAACCTTTCCGTTAAAAAAAACTTCGCAGTCGATAGGTGTCGCGGTTATTGACAGAAGTAGCAAATGCTAAAGTAAGCTTCTTGGCCTTGTGTAACCTACAGGTTTTCCATCTGTCTCGTTTCCACAGCAAGCATTTGATGGCCCAGAAGTAGCATTGGAGGGATGGGTCTGGTGGGTACATTGTCGTTGAAGAGCACTTCCAACTTGCGCAGTTTTTATTTCATAGTCTTCATTAGATCAAGACAATAACATGGCAAACAATCAAACTAAGAAAGAAAAAATATACAAATATACAGTTGTTTACAAATATCTGATTTGCATGGCAAAACTGGAGTTGTTCTATGTATTTTTCTGTAAGCGTGGCTCAGAAAAACATATACAAAAGATTGTGTAGGCAAATGAGTAGAGACCTGAAATAATAAAGTTAGTGACCCATGGAACAAAACGGCTAGCCCTCGTGGTCACATCAATGGCATCTCTGGTCGAGGAAAGAAATCTTCTGCTGATTGAATTCATTGAACTAAACTAACGCCAGACAGGACTTGATTTATTTAACACCTGCAGAAGATAGTGGTCTCAATAGGCTCCAAGGTGTGCATGATGAGCTACTCAAGGCTTTTGAACAGTGTAGAATCAACGCTATACAAATGATTAGATCAGATTAGATTAGATTAGATTAGATTAGATTAGATTAGATTAGATTAGATTAGATTAGATTAGATTAGATTAGATTAGATTAGATTAGATTAGATTAGATTAGATTATCCAAAAAACCTCAAAATCAATTTCGTTTTTTTTAAAGTGTCATCAATAAATCTTTTTATGAGAGAAGTTCAAAAAATCTCGAAGGTCGGCTCATTTCACAACTGTTGAAAAATTTTCCTTTGATCACTACATTGCTTCATCGTGCAGATCCATCTTTAACCTACCTCTTGTCCAAGCTATAGTCTAATCTAATCTAATCAAATCATTTCTATAGCGCTGATTCCACACTTTTCAAGAGCGTTCAGAGAGACTTGTTCTTTACAACATCATGAGCTAGTTAAGTAATTCAAATCTCTTCCCCACCTACCAATCAGCTTACCGTAGTTATCATTCCACTGAAACGGCTGTCACAAAGGTGTATCCACACATCCTCAGTGCAGCCGATGGTGGTAAGCTTTCTCCTTTCACACCTTTATTTGTTTCGGCTGCCTTTGACTCAGTTGCTCACAATATTCTTTTGGAACGGCTGGAAAGCACATATGGTTTTGACGGTCTCACACTGGAATGGTCCAAGAAATACCTGAGTGCTAGATCCTCTAATGTCTGCTACAGTGGCACAAATCGATTTTTGTTGATTTTTCAGAATCTGGAAAATATTCCAAACTATTTTGTCGGTGTGTTGGAAAGCAACATCCTTCCAGAAAAGTCTGTGGGAATTTTTTTGGATAAAGGCCTCACAATTTGTCAACGCAAATATTAAAAATCATACCGACGTGTTTCAGCTCTCTGCGTCAAAAAAGATTCGTTCAAAAACAATGGATTCATTGAAGACACTCGCATCAGCCTTAGTATTCAGTCGTATTGACTATGGCAAAATGGCTTTAGTCAGCTTACCTAAGGTAGCAACGCAAAGTATTCAATCCATAATCAATACAACAGCCAGGCTCATTGCAGGAGTAGAGAAATGTGATCACTCTACCCCTGTGCTCAGAGAGCTTCGCTGGCTGGAAATTGATCAAATGATTGACTCCAAAGTTTCTCTGCAGATGTATAAGTGTTTGTCTAATGATGGTTTTGCGTATCTGACACTGAAGCTAGCTTTAAGATTCTATCCAACAAAAGCCAAATACCAAAATACTTCATTCTTCAACTGCCCCACTCCTCACGCAACAATCTACCACAAACAACGTATCAAACGAGCTTTCAAAAATTATCTGGAACTCCCAACCACCAACGATAAAAACTTTTATTTCAATTTTTCCTTCAAATCCAAACTTCGAACACATTCAGTTAAACTAGCTTATGATCCTTTAATACCTGTTTTGTCTCAATAACTGAACGGGGACCCCTCACTTGCTTGCTATGGCACATTAAAAATTTTATTTATTATTATTAATGTCACCATTATTATATAATGTCTTATAACCTTAACGTTAAGGTTAATTATTCTTGTTTGTAAATTGTTGCTTGAGGAGTGGGATCGTTGGAAAACGCAGTGTTTTGGTATTCGACGTTTGATGTATGAGATTACTAAAGTAGGCTGGTTAAGAGGTCGATAGAGATTTGAAAGTTAACAATGCATGTTTGAAAATTATTTTCGATTGCACTGGATGTCAAAAGTTTGAATAAGGCAGTTTTTTGAAGAATGATGGAGGTAGTGATCAAGTAAGTCAATGTTTAGCACAAATCTACCTGCTTTGTTCATTACTCGCTCTGAATGTGTTTGTTCATGTTGTGTTATGTTGTACAGCATAGAGTTGCTAATGACTAAAAAGCAAGCTAAGGTTGAGGTCATGTCATTTGTGAAGAATGAACAAATGCGAGAGATGGCACGAAGGCGATAGTTACAGAAGCAAGTGACAGATGGTATGTTCTGATAGCTCATCGTCAAGGGTGATGCCGAGCAGCTTGAGCGTTGTATTGATATCGATGGAAGAGGTAAAATGTTGTGAATGCTTGAGAATCTTTTGAGTTGTTGTGCGGTGCTAAATTCGAAAATTCCAGTCTTGGAAGGGCTAAGTTGAAGTTGGTTTTGTAGAAACCGTCTTTCGACTATTTTAGATCAGTCAGTAAATGTGGTTGTAGTTTTGAAGGGGTTATAAGGATTTATGTTTCAGATAATTAAGGTATCATTTGCACACTGGTGATAGATTAAGTTGAAATCGTTGAAAATGCTGCCAATGGGTGACTGTACGTTGTGGAAAGCAGTGGTCCAAGGACTGATCCTTGTGTAACACCCTGCTCAATGGAGACTGTGAAGGAGGTTGAGTAACAGATTTGACGAATTCCTTCCTTCCTTTGAAGAATGAGTCCCCACTTCAGCGCCAAGCCTTCAATGCCAAACTCGAAATTGAGACGATCAATATAGATATTGCTGATTCCGCAGTAGAGTTTCCGCTTGCGCGAAAGCGTGTATAGCCGTCGTTACTTTAATAAATTTTATTTAAACTATTTTTATTAAATATTTGAAATTATAAGTTCCGATTATTATTTATAAAATAGTTTATCTATCAAAAATTGGTTTTTTGCTGATTACGAGGATTTTGAAAGGATTTTGAAAAAAATCCGAATTCACCATTTTCTTTTTTGAAAGGCAGGCGTTGCAGTGGAATCGTCAACCAACGGCTAACTAAATACCGTTTGCCAACTTACTCAACAAGAAAGTCAACAAGTGTTGAAAGGTATTGCACAGAATTTTGGTCTCCAGACGGACTTGTGACTGCGTGAAAAAAGGCTGGAGAGGACAAAGGCTGTGCAGTAAAATCGTCATCCAATCGGCTACAAGAATGCCGTTTGCCAACTAACTCAACAAGAAAGTAAGCGAGTGTTGAAAGCACTGCAAGGAATTGTGGTATCCAGACAAACTTCCCTGTGAATATGAGAAATGGTTGAGGAAGAAAATTGAAAAAAAGAAGAAATAACTTGAAATAACTTTCCAATAGTTATGTTGTGTGGTTTTAAGATATGATTCAATCCTCAAATTTTAAGACTCATTAATTTGATTTAATAGACAATTCTGCTTTTTAATTTCTTGGAACCTTTTTACATTCCAGTTTTGGTTAATTTGATGAAACATTCTTCAATAGTCATTCAATTTAAACTATGACTCAATTCTGAATTTTTGAAATTCATAACTTTGATTCTATAGTCGGCTTTTGATCTCTTGCAATAGCCACTTGGCAATTCTCATGACATTCAGTTATTGTTGATTTCAATTTTTTTATTTCATTTTGATTTTTCACCATGATCTGTGCCATTTCCAGCGTTTTTCTGGATTTGCTTTAATAAAGACTACAAAACAATATTGTGATCAAGAGTGTTGATAGCTGCTGACAAGTCAAGTGAAGTTAGAGTCAACCTCATTATGTCTACATAGCTTTAATAAACATCATCAATAACAAGAAGAAGGGCTGGTGTGGTAGAAGGTTTGGGTCGATATGCAGATAAGAGGACTGGTGTAGTCTTGGTTGTTGGTGACATGTGTTTGGAGTTGCAATGGAACTACTCTTCCAATGATATTGGAAATAGCTGGGAGGTTTGGTGGTGGTCTGTAGTTGCCTGGAGAAATAGAATGAAGGGTGGGTTGTTGGAAAAGTGGAGTGATTTTGTACATTTTGGTCAAACTTTCTTCTTGAAAAGATAAGTTTGTTAAATTGGCAATAACCTTTGAGAGTGGTTGTTATATTGCAGTTGGTGAGAACATGGTTAGAGAATGGGTAGAGTGGTAATGTTTAGTTGCGAAAATTTTTGATAATTCTTTATTATCAAATAAAATTAAATTTGAAAGCTATTAAGTATAATGCTAGAATAGGTCCTAAGACTCATTGAACTGGAGTTAATGAGGAAAATAATTCAAAAGAAGGAACTCAATGTTGTTGTGTATACTTTGAACTTTATGAAAGAAAAAAATGTTGTAAGACTGCACAACAGCACACTCATCACTGCTGGAGTGTTGACGTTTTTGACGATGGAGAAGGCTGATAAGGGTTTATCCTAGATTCCGAAGGTTTTTATGAAATACTGTAAGTTTCTGATCATTAACTCATTCTAAATTTATTGAACTTTTGCCGACCTATCAGAGTCCTTGCTTTCAGTTATGCCTCACCATAGACAACTTTTTCTTCCAGTGACGACAATGTTTTGAAGTACCTTTTCTCCATCTTTCATAAGAGACTTCTATCTTCCAGTGCTTCATGGGTGAGTTGGTGTTGTGTGGGGAGTTATACTCTAACTGTTCACGCGTGAATGAGGCGTGATAGTCAATAAGAGTGACTATTGTTTGGTTAAGTAGAACAACATATTATTCAAGGAAGTGTTGTAGAGGTCGGAGAGTGAGGATTTTCTAAGGTCACAAATTCCACTATTTCAAAAGTATTCTCTTAATTTATTTAGGTTTTTGTGGTCAATAGTTCCCAGTTGGACATTGATGTTTGGGAGAGAGATTGGTGAAGTGGTGAGATGATGGTCAGAGTAAAAATGTAGGATATACGAAGGTTGTGGAGACAAAATTTTGGTGTTGTTTTGAAACGGGAAGGTTGACGATATTGTCTTCTTTGGGTGTTGATTCATTTTTTCACTGGTTCAATCATGAGATAGTCAATGTGAAAGGTTTTTTTGGCTTGGAACTTGATGCAATCGAGATGGGATGAGGTCTTAGGAATTCGTAACAGCTCAAAAAAGGCTAATTTCTGTTGAAGAATTTTTCATGTTACAGGAAGTCTTGCAGAGAAAAACATGAAATCAAAACTATTTGAATACAAAAAAACGAAAGTTAACCAAAATAAAAAAAATAAAAAGAAACAATAGACTGTGAATAAGAGAAATAATAACAAATGCACAACTTCCTTGCGTCTCTTTCCGACACGCATGATCTTTTGTTGTTGATGCTAAATAGGTGTAATTCTACTACTACTACAACTACTACTGCTGCTATTACTACTATTAATACTACTACTACTACTACAACTTATACTAATACTACTACTAC